>JARFIY010000035.1:13220000-13820000 GCA_036346155.1 Sinelater perroti
AGTGTTATTCCTCGGTAGTTATGACAACTAAGTCTATCTCCTTTTTGTACAGTGGTAATATGATTCCCACTTCCCACTCTTTGGTATTCTACCGGTTCTCCAAGCCTCTTTGCAAATGTCTAAGAATATTTGTGCTCCATATTTTCCCATAGTTTTCAGCATTTCTGCCTCTACTCCGTCGTGTCCAGGTGTTTTCCCATTCTTAACGTTTTTATTGCTTCACATAGTTCCTTCATTGTGGGTTCTTCATCCGTTATTACTTCCATTCTTTCTGCTCTTTGTTCTCCTTCTTCATCTTCTCTTGAATTTTGTGTTACCGTTTCATCTACTGTTAGGATTTCTTGGAAGTGTTCTTTCCATATCTTTATCACTTCATTTTCTTCGGTTATGAGTTTACCTCTTTTATTCTTGACTTGGTTTAGTATTGTTTTCTTCTGTTCTACAATTTTTGAGCACCCTATAAAATAGCTTCTGGTTTTCTTTGCTGTTATGTTCCATTCTGTGTCCGAACTTCTCCCATGACTTTTCTTTAGCTGTCTTTATTATTTCTTTAACTTTCTTCCTTTGTTCCTTGTATTCTTGGTATGCTTCTTCAGTTTTCTTATTTAAATAATTTTTCCATTTCCGTTTCTTTGTTTTAATTTCGTTTTTAATATCTTCATTCCACCAATCTGTTTGTTTATTTTGGTTATTTATTTTGGCTACCCCACATACTGCCTTTGCCGCAGATTTCAAAATTCTTTTAAATATTTCCCATTTATTGTCTATGTCTTCGTGTAGAAATCTTTCGTCCAGTTTTTCGACTTCTTTCTGTATTAGTTCTTGGTATTTTGTCTGATATTGTTCTTCCTTGAGCATGTAAGTCTTAATCTTTTCATAAACTTTTTCTTTGCAAGTTTTCCTTCTCTTTTGTTTGTTTTCTGTCCATGTGTCTTATTTTTCCTACTAACAGGTAGTGATCGCTGTAAATTTCGGGACCTCTTCTTACCCTAACGTCTTGAATCATATTCCTTTTGGCCTTTTCTATCAGGATGTAGTCGATTATTGATTTTTCGTCTCTACTTTTAACTTCCTGGTGTACTGATGTATTTTCTTATGTTCGTAAAACGTATTTGTGACGATGAATTGGTTCTCTGCAAAAGTCGAGTATTCTTTTTCCATTATTGTTTCTTTCTTGTTCTCCAAATTTGCCTAGTGATTCTTCCGTTGACTTATTTTTACTCCTACTCTTCCGTTAAAATCACCTACTGTGATTACTGTCCCTTTACTTTCTTCTGTGAGTGATGTTAGTTCGTTCCAAAATTGGTCCTTATTGTTTACATTATCGTCTTCGTTTGGGCCGTAGACTGCTATTATTGTTATTTTGTGTTGGTCTTCCCTATTTCTACTGACATTAATCTTTCATTTATGCATGTCCAATTACAAATTCTTTTGCCCATTTCTGATTGACAATGCATGCTACACCTCCTTTTGCTCTCTGATTTTCTTGGACTCCGCTGTATATCATAATATAATTATCTTCTAATTGAATCATTCCTTGGCCTTTCTTTTTGTCTCAGTTGCTACTATTATTTCTATCTCAATTTGTCTCAGTTCATTTACTAGCTCCTTCTCTTCCCACTAATTCCTCTTACATTCCATGTTGCTAAATTCCATGTTTCATGCTTCTTTTCAAATTTCTTTTAGGTTCTCTTGTTTTTGTGTCTTTTTGGTGTTTGGGTTGTTTCTATTCAAATGCCATTTCATTGCCTGGTCGTCGTCTTTATATTTGTCGTGCAATCCAAAATCTGTAATCAGTTTTTGAGTCCCGTTGGTTATTTCTCTTGCTTTTCTTAAGCAGTACAGTTTATAATGAGATATGTTAAAATAAGGTCTATTGGTGAAATGTGTTTCACTAATTAACAGGACATCAACTGAATTGTTGTCGAGGAACAATTTGATTTCATTTTTATGTTGTTCAGTGCCATTGGCATTCCATGTAACTATTCTTAAAAACTTAGCCATTGTGAATTTTGCTTATGAGCGTTGATAGTATGTTTAAAACTATACTATTTTGCTGGATTAATTAGTTAAACATTTTGATTTGAATTCTTTCAATAATTTATTTAATGTTATTACGGATGGATCTTGTGTGACTTGTGGGTTCTGGCTTACACTTCGTGTTTGATTTGCGTATGTGGTGTTTTGTCGTACTTGTCCTGGTCTTTGAATAGTAGGGACTGGATGACTAATTGGTCTACGATTAGGTACTGTTTTGGTTGATTGGATGTTCAGACTGTTATTCGCATTTTGAGAATTAAGGAGTCTGTGATAAAATTCACATCCTTTATAATTCGCCATGTGCGGACCTTCGCATAAGGCACATTTTGTAGGAGTATCTTTGTGTTTCTTACAACTGGCAGTACTGTGTGGATTACCACACTTCACACAAACAAATGGTCTCGCACAATACGTTTCCGTGTGTCCATACTGTTGACATCTCGTACATTGTATTAAACCCTTTGTTCTTCTCGGTGGTTCTACTTGTACTATACTGTTTAGGATTTTATTAATCTTGAAAACATCCTTATTATTGCTTGATGGTTCCAGATCAACGAAAAATAGATTTAATGGTAACTTAGTTGTTCTTTGCTGGCACTGATTATATTTCGTACCTTGTGTCCATTTGCAGTTAGTTTTTCTTTAATTTCGTTGATATCAACTGTACGATGCAGGTGTTTTATGGCAACTCTATCAGCCCGATCTTCTTTAGGTTGATAGATATGATGAATAATTTTGTGGTCCCTCATATGCTTGACCAGTTTTCGGTAAGTATCTGGAGTATTACAGGTAATTTTTACTGAATTGTTTGCCATGCTTTTTGTGGTATATTGTCCATTTTCTACAATATCTTGTAATGCTTTTACCATTTCGAGAAAATTTACTACATTATATACGAGAATAGGTGGTGGTTTTGGACTTTTTAGAATATCGGTGTCAGGGTTGTTTGGATTTGCAGTTTGTTCAGTACTAGTATCAAGTGGGTTATATCTATTAGTTAATTGCATAGTTGATGTTTGATTTTCCGGGTTTACACTTATTTTTCTTTTTTTTGTATATTTCACTTTTTGCCATGGATTTTTATTTTGTTGTTCGTCTACATGTGTATTGTATTCGTCATCACTAGTAAAAGATATTATAGATAAAATTTGGTTATTATTGTCTTGTTGGCTGTTTATTGACGTATTCGTTTGTGTATGTTGTGGCAAATAGTAATTGTTGGTGTCCATCATAATTGGTTATACAATAATATACAAGAGATTCCCGGTTGGCTATAAAACATACCTGGTCCGTTAAATGCCGGCAACATTTTCTTGTTGGTTTTATTTAATGAATTTGAACGCTGCGATATTTTATCACTATATTACACTGCAGTTTAGGCCGATATTGTTGTTATCACGTTTCCTTATTATTGAAAAACGAATGCGACACTCTCACACATCCGTTCTTGATAACAGTTGGAACGAACTCACGATTTAATATAAATAGCGTTGAGGTCAAGCGTATCGCACTGTTATCGGAGCGCATGCAAAACATCCGGACCGATTCAGTGCATATGCCCTCTCATCTGGACTCCATATTAATAATAAAAAAAATGTCGAATAATATTTGACATAAGATCATTGGAATAAAATTGATGTCGAATGATCCTTAAACACACATGATTATCACCGGTTGAAAAAACCTCCAATTCTAAGGAATAGCAGAAGATCCAAGGCTGTCGGCAAGATAAAATAAAAAGGGACTCACAGACTGTGCTGCTACTGGAAAATGGCGGTTTTAGACAGAAAACTGAAAATATCAGTGATGAAGAAATACAAAATATATTAAATAAAGAATATAAAAAATTCACGCATTAAAAAAACAAATGTTAGAACAATTTAAGACAATTAAGTCCTTTATTTTAAAAAACTACATACGGCAAAAAACTGCGATTTTAAATTTCAGGAAGCCAAATGGCCCATAACCATATATTTGTTGCATTGACCACAAATGAATTTAAGAGGAACAAATACATGATCAAACCCCTTCAAAGTTAAAAAATTATCGTATGACACCAAATCGCTTACCGTATGGTATTTCAAAGTTGATTTAAAATAGAAAATATTTGTAAATAATTTTAATAAGAAAAGATTCGGGCGTAGTAAATGTGTATTAAAAAAATAAAAATTTAATGTACGTAGTAATAAAGAATAAATTAACCGTTGTCATCTCGGATGGTCACCAATGTATTACGGCATAAAAAATTAATGACAAATTTGATGTTTTGTTTTCTTTTTTGTATTCATAAAAACGTTCCGATGATTTGTAATAAATTGCATGCTGATTCTTTATATAACATGACATAAAAAAAATTTCTTTTACTTATAAGTATTACAAATTCAAATGCATACTACCATCATATTAATTTTTTTTTGGTTCACAAAAAATTGGGTGTTACACATTTTATTTTGAGGGTAAAAAATTAAATTAAAATACTTTATGAAAAAATTTAGAAGATGCATGTTCTCTTAAATGAAGCATCAATGGTTATCCAAAATTCATTCGCCTTCTAAAAATCCATTAACAATTACTTGAGCACATAGCACAAATTTTAGAAGTAGTATTGAGTAAATAAGTTTTAAAGCTTCTACTCTTTAAAATGGAAGAAATTTAGAAAAATCAATATTTATTACTTAATTTACAACTAAGCGAATACAGAAAAATAATACTTTATATAAAGATATTTAACGTTTTTTACCAATAATGATCTTACAATTAGCCGATCAAAATAAGAACAAACATTAGAAAATTTTGTTCCTAATAAGAATAAAAAAGTAGCTTTTAATGGTAGAACATTGGTCAGTTGTGCACGAAACATAGAAAGAGACACTTATTCAGTTACTTACCACAACCAAACTTCTAAGCGGATGGCTACCAGTAAGTCTAGTCAAAGTAAAATATTTTTCCAAATAAATTAAACCAGTGGAGTATGTTACTCTACCTTCGAAAAATTTCGGAAAAATTAGTTTTATGTTTTTATTCAATTATATTGCAATTGCTGATGTCCGAACTACTATTCCACACCTTAAAATTACTATCTTATATACGTAATTGTGCTAAAGCAAATAAACTTAAGATTAAAAATAGTTAAAAGGAAACAAAACTAAAATTGTTAAATGAAAAAGATAAGGAAATCCTATATTCTCTTGACAGTGCGAAGTGAACTAGCCGAATATATAAATTAAAGGAGTGTTGACTAGGAAGCAGACATTAAAATTGAAATAAATATACTAGACTAAGGTAAACACTAACTAGTAGATCGAAGAAAAATTATGAAAACAAAAGTGAAAGCGAATATTTCAGACTCCACAATCACACTGAAAGAAAAGTTAGAGAAACCAAAAAAATACAGAAATAGAAAAAACCCTAAAGTAAAATATAACAACTTCAATATGTATAGAACAGTTAAAGATGCAGACGTTCTATATAAAACTAGACAATATAGATTATTTGACAAAGAAGGCAATGTCATATTAGAAAAAAACAAACCATTTAAACACTAGAAACAAATTGGGTTCTCCATCAATACA
The DNA here is from genome assembly GCA_036346155.1 of Sinelater perroti. Taxonomy (NCBI): domain Eukaryota; kingdom Metazoa; phylum Arthropoda; class Insecta; order Coleoptera; family Elateridae; genus Sinelater; species Sinelater perroti. The sequence continues at coordinate 13,225,613 of JARFIY010000035.1, forward strand.
GATAAATGTAAGTTAATCATTAGCCAAATAAAAGAAGATAATTTAAATTTAGTTTTCTCAATCTGTCAGATGACTATGATGCCAAACAACTAACATATATATATATATATATATATATATATATATATATATATATATATTATTATTATAAGTTATAAGTATAATTATAAGTACTATTTCTTAAGATTGATTTACATCTAAAGTTATAATACCCAAAAAACCAGGAGCAAAGAAATGTAAACCATCTGTCAGTATTCTTAAAAGTTACTCTCAAGAGGATATACAGAGTTTAGCAAGAATGTATGATTGAAACATAATGTTAGTTTGGATTTAGTATACAAGTACTGTTTCAGAGAGGTAGGGATGTTAACACTGATATAAACGTTTGTTCTGTTGACTACTAGGTTTTCGATAAAAAGTATTTTGTTAAAATGGTAGATATATGACTAAATTGGCCCCGGATAGCAAGGATTTACAAATAATTTTATAGTTTTATCATGGCCAATTCGTTTCTCAGAAGCAGGAGGAATACTTAGAGAAATACAAAAAGGTTTTGTGATGTCTCCTTTACTATTTAATATGTATTTTAAATATATATGTTCACTTATAGTAATTACGGAATTGTTACTATAAACAGACTGACAAATGTCAGTACCTTCTAATCACAAAAAACACAAATTCCAAACGGAGACATCCTAGTGAATAATAAAAGAATAAAAAGAGGACATAGCTATACATGTCTAGATCCAGTGAAATAATTGACATGAGATGGAAAATAGGATGTCGTATTGAAATGCAAGCGCTATTTTCCTTAAAATATAATCTGTCTTAAAAAATCGTTTTTTCTTTTCTTTATTTAGCTTTATGGTGTTGAGTCGTGCACCATATGAATAATGAAGAAGTACTTTGAAGGATGGAGAAAGATGCTGAAATAATAATTACAGTTTAGACACAAAAGCTCAAATATTTGAGACACATATTAAGAAATGAATGAAAATGTGGCTTAATGCAATGTAGATTACAAGAAAAGATCCCGAAAAAATCTTGAAACTTGGTTATGCATACCAACAGCTGGACTTTAGGTGCTGCATCCGGAACGGATAAACACTCCAAAAGAAGTGGTGCTTTGAAATATTATCACATTGATGACGTAATTTGCATTTTTACCTAGTAAATAGATTATGTCAAAATTTCTGTATTATTATTTTATTTTACTTATATTGAGTAATAATTGACCTTGAATATTTCAAGAGGATAAGAATGAATTGCGATGCTATAGAAAAAAACTTTTATAAATAAAAAATCAAAGTTATAAACTAAAGCTTAAGTTGGTCTAAATTGTAATTACATGCGGTGAAGATTTGAACAACGACAAAATTGAGTGCCGTTCATTCACCTAGAATCAATTTTTTAAGGCTGCCTTCAAAATAAAAATAAATTTCTTTTTTATTTAATTCCTTAAAAATAAAAACTACAATGTGATTTGCAAATCAAGAAACTAGTTTTAATCACAAACGCGCGCAGGCATACATAAAGGAGCTACCATGCACACATAAGTAATTGGGCAATAGTTATGTTAAATGTTATTTTAAAGAGCTATGGTTTTATTTTAGGTCAAATATGTTTATCTTTTCGTTTACTTTTCGATTTTATTTACACAAGTTAACAGAAAATCGCTAATTGCAAAAAAGTATTCATATAAAATTAATTTTCTGAAATAAAATTATGTTTAAATTGCTAGTTATTTGAAATTTTTTAAATTAAACACGAAAATTTTAATTACTTTTTAAAATAAATAGAAATAGCAACATTTCAGAAATATTTTACTTCAAATATACTACTAACTCTAACCTGAGAGTACAATCAAGGTTTGATCGGTTTACGACGGCTATTTATTTTGCATTGCTTTAATGAGATATTTATTATGTGGTAAAGCGATGCTGTCTAAATATATCGTGGTGTACATTAAGCAATTTAATTTTAAAAGTGGATCTATTTTACTTTATTGATTGATTTATTTTATTATATTTAATGAAACTGTTTTAGGATTTTTTTATTATTCTAATGTTATAAATGTAAAACATTGTTAATTTTGGTTTAATAATTTTGTGTACACAGTAATTTGCTATACAAAGATTAATTTTATTGTAATTTGTACTGAGCATTTTTAAAAATCATTTTAATAATTTCTTTAGAAGTTTTCTTTGTACCGTTCTAACAGGCTTGCAAATCATTACTGTAATAGCAATTTTTAAAACTCTTTACTTCTTGGTGTCCCGTTTTTCTAATTTGCACTCGGAATTACGCCTGCCAGACTATAATCTGCTTTTTAATACTACATTGATTCATAAAGCTTTGTTTTTCAGCTTTCCGTTTAAGTTGCATACATTGTGAAGTTGAACTGTATTAAAATTAGGATGTTAATTCATTCTTGTTTCATGATTGGTCTGTATTTAGCCAGCTATATCTACTATTCCTAAATTGCAACGAATATCACAACTGCGAACGTACCGCGATGTATCTACAATGTTATGTAGTTCCTTGTTTTGTAATCTATTAACATGACACGGTTTGGCACAACAGTTGCATGGCATAGATCCAGATTAGTTTCAAGATCTGATTATATATTATGATTCAGTAGCCAGTATACTTTGTTATATTTTAGACTTAGTTTAGTGCCTAATGTAATATGTAAGTATTTCATTTTATTGTAATAAAGGACCCTAATGCCATTTGTGGCGACAGTCATTATAAGAAGCATTAAAGAAAGGTCTTACGTGTACCACTCACATTATACAAATCACCACAATCAAACTTTTAATATCCAAATATTAAGAATTTGTGCAAAGCTGAAGAATAAGAGAAATAATTTTTCATTAAAAAAATGCAAAAGCAGTTTATTATAAAATAGCAAGTTAAACAAAATTGAGATAAATAAAAGGGCCAAGCGATTGGTCACACATTATTTTCAATGACTTTTTCCCAATGCTGTAGATGTTGCCTAGTTTGTTCACGATACCAAGCGACCGACTTTGAGCCAAAAAATTTTATGACTGCTTCTTTAACTAAATCAAATAGTTTACAATAGCAATCACGTAAAACGTACGCTACAGATAAAAGCAGACCATAACCAAAAGGTGCAAGGCAAGGTTGTATTTTAGATGCCACAAGAACTCAACTCTGTCCAGTTCAACAATTCTGTCTGTATTCTTTGTGCCACAATCAAGTGGATGCGTTGTCCTACTAAAAAAGGGTTTGCTTTTTGTTGATCAAAGTCGGATGCTTTAGCTTTAAGATTTGTGAACACGTCCCAATTGAATGCTATACTACTCGGAATTTACGTGTTTTTCTTTATTTGAAAGAAATTTAAAGTAAACAATACCGTCAAAATTCTATCAAACCGAGATTATAACTTTCTGGCCAAAACGACTCCGTCAAGTAATTAGAGATTGATTTTGACCTTAAGGTAACAGCACTTGGAAAGATCATAATTATTAAGAGAATTCAATTTTCATCACACGTGACAATGCGCTTCTAAACCCTTCAACCAGTTTAAATTTATGAGGACCTTGTGTATTGAGTTAAGTTAAAAAAAAATTGTAGACACTCGTGTAACAAATCGCAAGTGTATGATAAAAGTTTAGTATTCAAGGCAGCTTGCAAATCTCCTTTATCCAAAACACATAGTTGGCCGAATCGTGTTTGAACATCAAGGCTATAGTCACCAGAATCAAACCGCTCGTACCATATTCCTTATCCATAGTTCCTTGTTCTTCGCTATCGCAGATTTCTTTTGCAGCATCAACTCTTATTTGCAGTTCGCGTTTTCAACATTAGCAAAACAATGATCTAAGTTTAATTTTGCCAATTTTCATCTGAAATTTAAATATCAAGATTGTTACCACACTATAAATACAAAAACAACAATAAATGCTTAAAAAGTACGTGGGCAGTCTTCTTTAACTTATCGCTTAGTTGAGGCTAATTCTGTGATATTCCCATAAAGACTTATGCCATAAGCAAGGACAGTCGTCTCGGAGCATGAAAATTAAGATATTCCCGAGCCTGAAGATAATCACGATGTTTCTCAATCAATGACGTCAAATACGAGCGATAATTTGTGGGCAGAAGTACAAGATCCTGAAAAATTTATTTTTAAATAAAAACGTTTGCTTAAAATTGGATACGACAAATTTTACAGTAAAAACACTAATGGACTTATTTTTTGCATTACTTGTTAAAAAATTACTAATGTAGATTGTAATAGCTTGTAATACCTCTTGCTAATTTTATACACACATTATATGTATGTCTAATTTTATTTGTAGCACATTTTATAAATATTCACACCATACTTGTATGATTTAGCAGGAAGATATTGGTCTGAAGATTAGTCTATTCCACTAGGGAACCTCTAGAGGCCATTTGCAACTTCTTTGTCTGAAATTAGTCTCTTGAAATTAGCACCAGAATAGTTCCAAGATACGTTTTATTTTTAAGAGTCTATCAATATTGGTTGCAGAGTCGTTGATGTATGAAAAATGTAAGAATCTTAATAACAACTCAAATCTGTTACGGGTTATGGATTTTTATATGATCACTACTGTGCCTTTCACTGCAAGGACAATATTGACTCATTTTTAGAGGTTTATTGATGCCTATTATCAGAATATTATTAAAATAGCCAAAAGTGTCTTATTTCTTCTTTGTTCGTATCTACCCAGCTGGGGCGAAGTAGTTCTGACTAGATGAACCGAGATGCATACATGTTATTTTCAAATACTTTACGATCTAAAATAGCATCAGTTATAAACTGTAGACTGTAGACAACAAAGGGTTTAGATAAATTCACGTTGTTCATTTGCAGCCCAAGTTGTCCAGAAAACTAAAAATCTATGAGCGAATACTGTTACTGAATAAAACTGTTTTACGTGGTCATTTTCCTCTAAAGAAAATTCATCTTTATAATCTGTAGAAGATGCATCATCACTTTCAGTTTAACTATCTGAAGGCTTATAGAAATATTCAGAATCTTTAAATGATTTATATTCTTAACTACAAAAGTATCTCTTCTTTTGTTGACTTGGAGAGAGTGCTGATTGTTGGGGTAACAGTGACTGTTGAAGAGATGGCGATATCTGCGAGGATGGTGAAGTGTGAATTGATAGTGGCTGCTGATTAGATTGTGCTTCTTTTAAGGGTGATGGAATCTCAATGAGTGGTGATTGTTGGACAGTTGGTAATATCTAAGAAAATGGTAATTGATCTAGCTGAGCTGGTTCTTCTGTTAATGCTATTTTTTATGCAATCAATTTCAATATATTTGTGTTCTGAAACTCGCTTTTAGGGCACTAAATCTCAATTACCTGCAAAAGATGTGCCTTCTGTGGTGTTATTGCAAAAGAAATATATTTTAGGTAATCCCTGGTGAGTCACGCGGCTATATATCACTACAGACTATTATGATACTCTGGTAGTCCATATATAAAAATTAGTCAAATTATTCAAAATGCATTGAAGAAGGTAAGAAAAAGTACTTTGAGTATAACAAACAATATTGTGAAGAAACAATATTTAAAAAAATCATATTTCAAAGTAAACCAACAAGTTTATTGTTGCTTATAAGGTCTCAATACATCTTTCAGTTTGTATAATCTAGCCAATATTTTTTTCAGAAGTCACCTTTCTTGAAATACGCGTATATGCTACGAATATAAATGTAGCTGTATGAAAATGACAAGCCGAAGCACTACGAATTATTTTACATTTGGTGCCCTGAACATGAACGCAAATTACAATCATCCAGTTGACAGCCAAAGTGTTAAAAACCCACTAATTACAGAGGCCGGACTAGTGCAGGTACCAAAAAAGACCAGAAGCACAATTTAACGCTACTTGCATAGTGTGGGGGTGTACAGGTGCTAATGACTTTTAGCAGCCCGTTATTTTTTCTAAGATAAACCGATACTACTAATTCACTGACAGTGGTCTAATTTAGCTATGGAAGCGTTGACCGATGAATTAAATAGCAAGTTCTTTCTTTAAACAGTAAAATATAGGAGAATTAGTACAGAGGTGCTAGTTGTCATTTGATGTGGTGGCACCATGATTGTAGCCAAATACATAATATTTTTGAGTGATATACTTCTACATATCTTTAATAGATACAATATCTTTTTATAAATGTGAACAACAAAAACGCCCAAATTTAGTTTTTTGATGATCGATATCAGAGGTTATTACTTAAAAATACTAAAGAACAAAAAAAGTAAAGTTAAAATTAATATTAAGAAATATTTTTTGGTGTGTTTGCATTATTAATTTGAGATGGTCCCCAATGAAAATCAGACGAAAATATTTTTGGATAATCAATAAATTTTAGATTTCTCTTACTTTATCGTTAACATAAGAATTACTTCTATAGGCTCTTTTAGTTCACTTTTATTTATGTTTTAATAGTTGAAAGGGACTGAAAATTATTGGGCGTTATGCAATATTTTTAACTTGACGTAGGAAATCTGAAATATTTTGGATGGTTTAGTTGTATACAATTTATTATATAAATTTCTGTTTTATTCATGTTGTGTATTAAACAACAAACAAATGTATTTTTGTAAAGTGTAATAATAATATGTAATATAAAAGACCCACACATTTTTTCTTGTTAATTAAAGTTTTCGCTTTGATTTACAGCAAAGAAACACCAGAACGTTGCTGTAAACAGAGGGGTAAACAGACACTGCAGCAGAATCAATACAAAATCCACTTCGACGTGTCTATTCGTCCCGATATTGGAGAAACGCTGTTAAGCAATTGAGTACGTGAACCTCTCGTTAGCACACATCAAACGCTGTGCACCGCGCGAGCTGCCACGGCGGCAGCAACATTCTTGAATCTTAATTAAACTTGAAAAAGGGAACTTTGGGTCGCCGCAGAGGTCTCTCAAGAATTTCGACTGAAAGAACACTCACTTTACGGAAGCCGTAATTAAATAGCATACATTCTCTCCTCAAATTAAAGAAGTGCTTCATAAACCGCGGACTTTCACTGGAGAACGGCATTTCAACGTGCACGACTAGGAACGTATAATTAAAATACGATCAAAATTTGAAGCTTTCGTACTGAACAGTTTGTTTTCACAAATCTAACAAATCATCACATCTAAAAATAAAATGTGTTCTGCCACATTCTTTTTGTTGAAATCAATGGTTTAGTTAGCTGCAGCTACACAAACAATATTTCGTTAGCAGACAACAGGAATTTATTTTACTGCAGAGATAAAAATAATACCCTGCCAATAATACCGCAAACATATTTTAGCTTCCACTTCACTAAACACAAAAAACAGAAGTATATCCATTTATATTCAGGCAAAAAAACCGACGACCTATAAAATATTAACCTATCAAAACTGTACAACGGCGTAACGTGGACAATAAAATAATACCGATATGTATCTGAATAGCAATAAAATCGGAGGTGTGTACGCAAGCTTCCCAAAACTGTGGTGATTGTTTATGCTCTACAAAACAATAATTGCTTTATAGATTAAAAGCGCAAAACCATTTAAAGTGTCCCTGATGCACTATTATTTGCAATAACACGTTACCTCTCGTGTTTTATAGTCTGATGTTGGTATTGTACAAATGAACCGTTAAAATATGTTTTCGTTTAAATTTTACCTGTTTTATAGTGTTTATTATGGCAAAAATAATTTTAAAATTTTCGTGCATTTATATGAAACAATAAAAATGAATATGATTTACAAAATAATTACATATAGAACATAAAATTTTATTTATTAATTTGAGAATTGAAAAATGCTTATAGCTTAAAAGAAAAGCGGTCTAATTAGCATCTGTCTCATACTTATTTAATAATAAAAATTATTTTAAAATAATTGCACAAATGTAGCTACAGTTGAAAATTGTCAGAATTACTATACTGTAAGCAATTGGTACATGACTATATAGAATTGCAACATGACTCTTCTGCTGTGATTTATGTTATTTGGAAATTTAAAGAAAGTTTTAGTACAAAATGACCATCAATATTAGGTCGTAAATGTAAGCTAGTTAGTCTCGAGCTAGCTGAAAAGGTTAAGGCAATTTATCCTGTATTTCAACATTTCTACCTTAGAAGTGGTGAGAAAACAAAATCGCTCTTATTCACTGTTTGAATAGGTTAAAAAGCAATCAGGCTATCAAACTTATAAGGTAAAGTTAGCCCTATTGTGAAATTTGGAGCGTAAGTAGCAGGCAAAGACACAGCTAAGAAACTTGCACAACAACTTAATTAGGGATTTTCATTGTGTCTTAATGGACGATTGGACCTATGTCGAGGCTGCATCTCTATTCGTCTGTTTATTTCTATGCTGTGTTTGTTATCTTAATTTATTATCGTATCCAAATACTGATACTTTTTTACTTGTTCAATCATAGTGTTGTTAATTACCATTTGTTGTTGAGAATTAGTTGGTTCTTTGTTTATAACCATATATTTTGGTTTCTTGTGAATTATGTTGATCCCAAATTGCTTACTGTCAGCACTAATGCGTTTTATGAGCTCTTGTAGGTCTTCCTTACTAGTTGTGATAATTACGGTATTATCAGCGAGTACCTGATACAGTTTTTCCGTTGATTACTACTTAGGCTGAAGTATTGGCAAATGCTCGACAAAATATTTTTTCCAAGTATAAGTTAAATAGTATCGAAGACAGGATACACCCTTGCCTAACTCCTCTACAGATATTTATTTTGTTTGACACTCCTTCTACTCTAATTGTTGCTTTTTGATACCAGTATAATGTTTGAATAAATTTTCTTATTTTGGCATCAATGCATTTTTCTTTAAATATGTAATTTCGTAATCAATTAAACATAAGTGTAATCCAACGTTTACCTATAAGCTTCTTTGTATTAATATATTCATAGCGTATAGCGCTTCTCTGGTTCCCATATTCTGAACCCAAATTGGGTTTCTCCAATGTTTTTCTCGAGCTTTTTATATATATTCTGTTGTGTATTATTTTTAAGTACACCTTTAATGTGTGTTCATAAGGCTCAATGTTTGACGTTCCAAAAATTCTTTTGCGTTATCTTTTTTTTTTGATTGCTACAAACGTTGAACAGAGTCATTTATCTGGTATGATACTTGTGTCGCAGATAGTGTTGTACAGATTCTCCAGTATGTTCAAATTCTGTTTTTCTATTAATTTTAACAATTCCACTAGTATTTGGTCTGGTCCAGCTGCTTTATTATTTTTGAAGTTCTTACTAGCATACTGAATTTCTTCAGTAATAATTTTTTGATCAGGTGTTAATAGTTCTATTTCGTAGGCGTCATCTCTTTCATCCGAAAACAGTTCTTTGATATATTCTTCCCGCCGTCTTAGTGTTGATGAAATATCTAAAATTATGTTTTTTTGTTGATCCTTTATGAACCGTTGATGTATTTTCTTACTGGTTCCGGTGAATGCCTTGATTTTCTTATGTATGTTGAATGTGTCATATTTCCGATCTAATTCTTCTATTTCCTTGCATTGTTGTTCAATGAGTTGTTTTTTTTTTGGTTAGTTTAACTTATTTCTAATACTTTTATTGATAGCTCTGCATTTAACTTCGTCTTTCCCTTTTTGATTTCTTCTCTCTTCCATGAGATTAAGAATTTCCTCAGTCATCCATTCTTTTTTAGCATTCCGTCTTTCATATTTTAGTTGTTTTTTTCCTGGAGTCAGTACTGCTTGTTTTATAATCTTTTATTTCTCATTGAAGTCCACATTTTGTTTAGTAATTTCTGTCACGTCTTCTATATTTTCTTTAGTACTATTCTTAACTTCATTTTTAATGTTATGTATTTTCAGCATTTTGGTGTCAATTTTTAGTTTTGAAACGCTTTGTTTGATCTTTTTTAACCTTATATTAATATTTGCTACTAACGAGTTATGATCTGAGCCTATATCGGCCCCGGGATATGTCTTTACAGATATTACAAAGTTTTTGTACCTGTTATTTATAAGTATATAATCTATCTGGTTCCTGATTATATCTTCCTTAGTGTTTCTAGGGGATGCCCCTAATGTAACGAAGTTACCAATTGGATCTTCTCCAATTTTTGCGTTAAATCCCCTAAGATAATTTTAATGTCTCTACTCTTCGTAGTTTTACAATCTCTTCTAATTGGTGATAGAATGCATTAATTTCTTTGTCGTCCTTGTCAGTTGTCGGAGCATAAACCTGGATCATATTAATATTTTGCGTGTGTCCTTTGAGCTTTAGCATAATAATTCTTTCTAAAAATTAGATCACATTCAGAATAATTTTTTGATATTGTTTCTTACTATAAACGCTACACCATATCTATGAAATGAATCATTACTTCCAGAATAGTACATGTGTCCGTTGCTAACTGCCATTTCTCCGGCACCTATCCACTAAACATCATTTATGCCCAAGATATTTATATTTAATCTCTCCAATTATTTTATTGCGTTGTGCATCTTTCCCTCTTGGTATAAACTCTTGAGGTTCTATGTTGCAATTTTTGCTTGTGTTAAGTGGCTTGTTTTTTTATTCTGTTTGTTGTTTATTTTTCAAGGGTTTTGTTTGATAACGAACGGGGAGGCCTTGTATTATTGTGTTCGCCCTTCTCTGCCGGACGTTGGCATCCGAACTCCATGATCAGTAGGGTTTAAAGTTTGGTTTTTGCTTTTGATGATTTAAACTAGAGAGCCTTTAATGCAATGGTTCCTCGTTGCCTTTTGCATCTTCATATCGTTGATCTGTTAGGTCATCTGCCTTTTAGACCAATTTCTTAATCCAAGGACAAGAAGTTGTGCTACCTTCTATTAGCTCATCCAACCGAGGCTATTGGCTGACAGAAGGGAGATTGCTTATATCGAAAATCATTTGGTTTGCTGCATGGTCGGGAAGCGCTTATTCGTCTAGAACTAGGTGCCCTAGCTTATATCGCAGCTAACGTTTATATCTAAAGATTATTCACTATCCGCCACCTGTGGCCCCACTAGTAGCCTGCAGCTTAGCTCTAGCGCTTCTTTTCTGTAGGTAACTTATCTTTACACATTTTTGCAATCCCCTCATCATCCATTTTCTTTTTCTTTGTTTTGCCTATTTTATTACATTTTTGATATCACATTTCGTTCTTATTTCACTATATATCTTTTTTCTCCTGTAATTCTTCATTTTCGTTGTCTTTATTTTCTGTTTTGTTATGTTCGGTTCCGGCCTTTTTTTATTTACATACGCAAGACCCGATAATACTGTTGTTTTATACATTACCATGCTTTACAAAGAAACATTTATTGTTCTACGCTACACTTCTTATACATCCTACTATTTGTGCCGCTCTCGGTTTTTATTTGCGGGTTAAATCTCTGTTGTTGGTTATTTCCGTCTCAAGGTATTTAAATTATTTTACTTATTCTACAACTTTTGCTTTGATCTCTAATTTACAATTTACTGCGTTCTTAGAAGTCACAATTGTTTTTATCTTAGTTATTAATATTTTCATATTAACTTTCTTTTAACCTATATCAATTATCTTCATTAGTTGCTATTAGGATATCACCATTTACGTGACACAAATTATTTATTTTGCTGTCTCCTAATAGTTCTTTAGTACACTATGGGTTATTTCTTTCTTTTGACTTCGTAGCATTTTCCATGCTTTTTGTTATACACTACGCAAGACACGTTCCATATCTTATATATATATATATATATATATATATATATATATATATATATATATATATATATATATATATATCCTTATATTTTGATTTACATACTTATGCATAGTTTTCTCAGTTCGCTTGTATATTGCTACTTTTGTACTTTAAAAACGTGTTTTTTTTTCTGATAAGATTTTTACCTTTTTGTCATACCATGGTGTTTTTACTTTAGTTTTATTTTTGTTGGCTTGTATTGTTTTGTTCGTTATAACGTAATCAATTATAGATTGCTGTCCTCTTGAGTTTGACCACATATTTGTTCTTATGTGGAGTGACCATAAAATGCATTATTAATTTCTAATTAGTTTATTGCGCAGAACTCTTTTAAGCCTGCCACAATGTCGTTAATTTCTGTTTCATTAAACCGTTGCTATATGTCTTGTAACACATAATTTCTCCATAAATATTAAAATCCTTTAATATAATGATATTTTTTTAATTTTTTTGGTCTTTAGTATTCCAAACGTCTATCTTCCAGGTTTTTAAAGTTTTATTTGTCATCTTGCATTTTTTAACTATTTTTATAATCTATCATTTTTCAAGACTTAATATAAGTTCCATAAGCACCTATCATTTGTACATCCTTAATAGCTTTCTTGTCTTGCCAAGTCAGGATATTTTATCGCCGTATACTGCGATAATCAGGCTATCTCTGGTAGAACGTGGTTCTTCAACACGGGCAGAATATCTGGTCCTATGATTAGACCGTGCCCACCACTTAACTAATATTCTTACCCCCTGTTAAACCTTTTTTGTAATCTCACAATAAATTGCTTCTAACTAGTTTGACCTAGTTTTATTTTATTTTATAACCCGTTCAGAATGTGAATATTTCCAAACCACATAAACTCTTTTAATTGTCTTGAACTAAAGCCAATACAGAAATATTTACATACATATACAATACATATACAATAACAACGTATACATTTAAAAGAAACTTAGAACCAATTTCAAACAGAATCAAGAAGATTAAAAGTATGAATTTGAAATTGCATTATGTTATACTATATAGTTAAATTAAGTTTTCAAGTTCGCACTGTATATCAAACTATTACTATTTATTTACAATTTTATTGCTAGAGCTAGTCTTATCCTTTATAGGGAATTTACCTATGAGTTTAATTGAATAAATTGTATATTTCCTAAAAGTATTTTAACTTTCAATTGTAGGGTGGTTTACGTTTTCAACTATAAATTAACTTTGTATCATAAGGAAAAAGTTTGTTTTTGTGCCTTTTGAAAAGAAAATGAACGGTGATATTTAGTGATTCAATATACTTTTCAAATATTATTAATTAAGCTGTATTTAATAAGCTATAAGCCAAGTTAAAAAAAATAAGGAACTATTCTTAAAATCAAGCTCAAAGACTTTTAATAAATTTATTCTTTAAAATATAAAAAGTTTAAACATAAGAATATGTTTATCTAAGACAAAGACGATGTACTCTCAAAATTTTAAAACAATCCACCAAACAGTTCAAAAGGTTTTGATCTTTAAAGAGTTACTACCAACCCTAAGATGGAATAACGAATTACTGGTATAAAAAGAAAAGTTTATATTAAGGTTTATTCATTTTTTGATATTTTTCTATTCTTCTCTTTTGCATCATCTACTAGCGACGAAATGTCTGACAACTGTACTGTTTGTTACAGTAAGATTGGTAATGTTGCAAAAGTATTAATTATAAAATCGGCTGGTAAGTACTGTCGTACAAAGTACCACAATAAATTTCGTAAAGATCGTTTAAGTAGCTTTGAGAGTCTTGATCAAACATTGGCAACATCTTCAACTGCAGCTGAGCCGACGATAATTCTAGTCATTCGTAGCACACTTCAGTCACGCTGAAATAATTTGCCGTATGATGCTGGTTGTCTCATTTTCAATTTTATTATCGGTATCTGACCGGGTACTTCGTCATATGCGCAAAAGAGGGTCAGTGAACATCTGGATGAGAACAAACAAGTGTGCAAAGAATTATATTTCTCAGTGCTGGTAGCAGTCTGGTGTCTCCTTTCTGTGGTCCAGCCATAACAAGAGTTCCTTGCAAACATGACTGACTTTGGCCAAATGTTCTACAAATTGACCGTTGATGAGATGGTCATCGTATGGAACGGCACATATCTCTATATGCATAAGAACATAAACAGTAATTTTTAATGCATAATATGGCACTCGTACATGCATCGGAATTTCATAAAACCCATACAATCATGTCAACAAATAGGCTACTGATTGACTGTTTCGCATCAGCAATGTTTCGCATTCTACAAGAGTGACGCCATAGCTACGTTCAAAACTAAAAAAGTGTTGATTGGATTGATAATAACGTCAAGTTTCCGAAATGACATTTTACACCATCTTAAGTATCAAACACAAGAACTTACGTTATTGTTTTATAACTTTCAAATTAATTTTCTTGCGTAATTAATACATCAATGCACCCGTTACCTTTAATGATGCATCATTTATTTAATTACATATATTATCACATATACGTACTTAATCAGCGATACGGTATGGAATCTAAATTGTAACAGTCTAGACCTGTTTGCATATATTTTTTCATATAGGGAAATAATTTTTTAAAGTTGACCTGTTACGTGTTACGTGTTGGTGGTTTTGCAACTCACAACTCTTAAACTATGCGCGAATAATGCATATTCACCTTTTCTGTTATCGTAAAGTTGAGAATTTTACAAATAATGCATTTTATGGAAATTATTTTCTGCTATGACAGTAAGTATAATGAATGAATACGAAAAAGTGGCAAATATAAATGAACGCAGAGGTGAAAGAGTGACTAATATATTTAAAACAATATATTAATATCATAAAATACATGATAAATGATTCTACCAAGATTTTTCAGACTACTAACACATTACAAATATTTTCGAAGAACCGAATCTGACACTAATTCGCATTTATATGAAAGGCATTGAAGAAAAAGATGAAGTAAGTAGACACACCTACTTCAAAATTTAAAAACTGCAATGATTATTATTATTTTATCTCTATGTTACCATGAGATCATGAGCTTCTACAGCGATCGAGATTTTGGACGAAGCATGAGTGATCTGGAAAAAGTGCACCAGGACCTGCACTGCAAGTCTTTTGTCCTGAGCAACCGCCAACTGTTGACTAAGAAAAACAAAATGGACCGGAGGTTGAGGTCTCAAAGACTGCTTAGCAATATCAGTCACAACAGCGCTGGCTTCTTGAGATTCTTTTCGGACAAAAAGAACTTCATCCAGGACAGGAAGGTAAATTGCCAAAATGACTGTTGGATCTGCTACAATGTCCTTGAAGTGCTTACTATCGTGCATACAAAGTTTATCGCCTCTGTGATTTTCTTGAAGTCTCAATTATTTAAAGAAGGCATTAAGGTAACCGTCGACAACTATATTAAAGTTTCATGTAAATAAATATAATTTCTCTTGTACTCTAATATTATTTTTATTCTTTATTTGTTGTCCGGATATACTTCGACGACCATGTATAACCAATTAAATATTTTAATGTCTACAATATGCGTCTTCAATAGCATAGCTCCAGTTGCCATACAGAAAATGAAACCATCAATCTTTTAAGGATATCAGTCTCTAAATAATTTCTCTGAAAAGCAACTTTTCACCATCAGGTTTATTTGTTTAGCGTGATTTGCAGAAAAAAGCTTGCCCAAAAGATTTGTCAATGATTTAACTTAAACCTAACTTAGAATTGAAATTATCAGTGAGGAAAATTAGTGCAAGATTGCAATAGGTAATCTTCCATCATTAATCGAAATGTGCTTTAGAATAAAATAACGAGTATAGAGCATTTAAAGTATTTTATGTGTTAAATATATTAAAATACTAAATTAAATTTTAAAATGTGCACACTTTTAAGTTCTTAACATAGTTATTTTAGTTTGTAGAGATATATTTGAATTTATCACAATTTTCAATTCCAGATTTATGTGCACTACTGTACAATAGCTAAATTTAAAATGTTATTAATATGCTAATGTTTTAATGATGAAGAGGTTGTGTTGCGTTATAAAAATTTCAATCGCCGGTTTCATTAATTAAATATGTGTCTATTGATATTAGCTGACTATAACTAAGTTTATTTTCCCATTTATGTATTTATGATCCTTACCCTACGTTGTTAGAATTCCATTGAATAAGGGTAATGAGAGGGAGAAGTTACGACAGTCCGCCTCACAGATACATTTTCTTTGGATGGAGTTACAACTGGTTTTCAACAAATAATTACAACAACATAATAGTGGCCAACTATGGGTAAAGAAGGTTAAGAATTACTTATTTGCCTTGAAGTTGTTGCACAACGTCACTGAATTTGAAATTAAACTATCAACAATTATTATTTAAAAAATATCTTTTTTTTCCTCTCATAAAGGTCGAATTATATATTATTTTTTTTGCATACTTAATCACTTAATAAACTCAACCTACCTCCATATATGTGTCTTATGAGAAGGCTAATATGGTTGATTACTTTTAATGGCAGCAATATTCTCCGTAACCAAAGGTAACTAGCTACAACAACAATTTTTTTGTTTTGCCCTTCACAATTATCTAGACAGATAATTAGTTTTTCAGTGTCACTTGTGATGTTATTTAGTGTCCATTTTAAAACAGTAAACACCTCGTGCTCCTACCATGTCATCCCGCACGGTACAGTAGGTTTTTTAGTTTAAGAGTCTATAGTTTTCTCAAATAAAACAACTAGAGTTGGTTAATTAAAGTGTTGACAAAGCACTTCTACATGTCAAACTATATAAAAAAAATTTTGGGGCCAGTTTCCTTTGACAAAATTTTATCCCATCTCTTAACGTCATATTTAAGTTTTGGTTCTACGAAGTGAGCTTCATAGTTCATCTGCAACTTTTTGCGTTCTTTATCATTATCGTAAATTTGTCGCATTAATCACATGTATAATTCGCTGGAAATTTAAAGGAAAAATGGACTTTGTCATTGAAAATATGGCTGTAAGCTATTCTTTCATCTGACTTGTGCATTTTCATTTGTTTGCAATATTTAATGTACACTAGTACATATTTTTTATGTTAAGTTACAACAAAAATATAATATTTTTCGAGTCCGTTGCGACACACCCAAAATCACTAATTTGGTAGTTTCAATATTTTACCTCTGGGGTATGTAAAATAAAAATTATTACGAATATATTGCAATATTAGGCAAACACAGTCTCTAGATAAATACTGAATTCTAAAGCATACATATAATAATTTCAAAATGCTAATTTAAATACAAATCGATGCATGTTTTGTATTACACAATTTGTAGTAAATTCAAGTTTGATAATTTAAACACATTTACAAATGCCTCGCAGCGGTACAAATAAATGATCGTGTACAATTAAATGTTACCGAATATTATTTTCGACTAAGCGACACTTAGCAATGTCAGAAACATTACAAGCAATTTAGTACACCAAAACAAATTAGATTTAGATTATTGCTGCGATTGAATAATGGGATTGAACGAACTTGTCCATTACATTACTTTATCGCAATGTAGCGCACCTGCACGAGGGTTTGAGTTCGTTGCTAAACAATATTTATGTCCAAGTATTCTATTTGGCGCCTCTGTAGATTTTATCATCAAATAAAATTTACAATTTATGTGAGTAACCTTTACGATGTTGCTTCATTGTTAATTCCGGATGCCTCCGACCCTGTTCTAAAGGTTGTAAATTATACAACATTTGATTTCACTGTAATAGGAGTTCCCGCTAGACCGAGATACCTTTTTTGACAAACGGGATCGATTAGACCCCAAACTACATCTCCGTCGATCAAAACCCAACAAAGCGGGTTCTTGACCTATCAAATATCCATTACAAAGCACGGTCATATCAAATATATATTAGCGTGGTATTGGAACGGATCCCCAAGCTAATATTGGTTTGTAAACGTGGTCGTCACGTACAATATTCGCAGACACCTTTGCCCCAGCCTGCAGGAAAACTGCACATAGTTATTGGCGGCTGCTTCCACTTGTGTCTCAGAAATACGCACGTACTTGTATATTTACAGAGAACACGTCGAGCGCCGTAACAGAATAAGTTTTATTTGTTCTGCCGAGCCGCGACTGCATGCGCAAAAGATTACTTTGTGTCCCAGAAATATTGCTAAAACACCAATTGCATGCAACGAGGCTTCCACCGAATGTAGTTGTGAAGCTGTCTATTTGTACGTGAAGTAGGTGACGCCAGAGAAAAATAAAAGAGAACAGCAGGTGTATATAAATTGTATAGTTTTAAGGCAAACTTGAAAAGGGTCGCTTTCGTACTAAAAACTTCATATGATTTGGATTTCGAATCGGGTGCAGAATAATGAACTAAATCCCCTACAAAGCTAGCTGCCAGCAATTTAAACCGACCGGGTAGAAAAGCGTCTTACATTCATATGCCAAACTTTGTTCGTTAAAAATCAACTTCATGTAAATAAAGACAGTTGCTTATGTCAGTGTGGCTGCCCTACTTTGTGTTTTTAACAAATTTATTGTTTAATAAGAAGGAAAGAAAGCACTCCGAGAATCGACGAGTAGGTAAGTCATATAAAAACCTGAACGGTACAAATAATTCCTTATTTTCTACTCGACGCATCTGCTGTGCCTGTTTATCTGGCAAAATTAAGAAAGTTAATTAAAAAGAATGCACAGCCTTATAAGGCCAGCCCTAGGCGGTAATATACCACATTAAGATGTTGAATATAAAATCGTTAATTGTATAACGGAATTTTAGAGTTTTTCTTATTTCATAAATTTTTAAATATTATAAGCGAGTCGCATGTTGGGAAGCAATTATATGTTACTGACATCGTTAGTCTATTTAAAGAAATATAAATTTGACTGTCCTATTTTGTTAGGAAACATATTTTCCGAATTCTTTCGACATTGAGAGTCAGTTGTATATATAATAATATAAATAATAATAGTTCCCCGTAACAGGCCTTGAAGGCCCTTTGGGGTCGTAACAGGATAGATCTGCTGCAATCTAGAGCCTACGGTACACAAGGCTAGCGCTACGTACCAACCGCCTATTATTACCCCAGAGTTTGACCTCCAGGTACTCATTTATTACAGCCTGAGTCGAGCTGGGCCGTAAAAATGCCAGTGATCGAATTGGCGAGAACGGGATGATCGCTAGACTGCAAGTTGTATATTTAATAATATTTATTTGTTTCTATGTATGAAGCGCAAACATTTCAGAAATGTTTTGTTACAAAATAAAAAATAAAAATGTTATTTGTGCCTTTATTTTAAATTATTCTAACAGATTAGTCCTAATATTATTATTTAGTATAATAGAGTAGAGATTGTTAATGCAAATTTAATAAATAACAAAAAATATTTTTATACCTTAACATTTAATTAACAAAATTTAATTAACCGTTGTCCAAAGTGCTATAGATGATATTCATAAATTATAATTCGTGCTAGCAATACTTAGTGAGCTACGTAATTTAAATACCCAAATCTAATACATTTCAGACCGCCAATTAAATAGACAAACAGAAATTATTGATTTACAACCATTCTGCATTTTGAGTTTTACGCAGGATGTTTCAAAAAGAATTATCCGGTTAAAAATGTTTATATTATAAAAAATAATATACACAGACACTTAAAATTAATTTTATGTTATAAAATTAATCTTGAAGTTTTTTACGTATCAAATCATAGGTGGTCAATAAGCCCTCCTTGGGATGCACGGCATATGTCCATACGGTAGTCAAATTTGTCCCACACTTTTGCAAGCATATCTGTATCCACTGTTGCCATCCCTGCTGTTATGCGGTTTTGCAGTTCGACCACTGTAGTTGAAAGGGGAGGTACATAAACACAGTCTTTTATAAACCTTGGAGGCCAGTGATGTAAATCTGAATCATTAGATCCCATGCGGCCCATCCATCGTTGTGGAGTCTGATTATTTAAGAATTCTCCATCTTCCGGGCTCCAGTGTGGTTTTACCCCGTCCTGTTGCAAAATGAACGTATCTAAATTTGCCTCTAAATGTGGAAACAGTTTTGAAGCACATCTAGATATGTGATTTCCATTACAGTGTTCTCTAATTACCAGAAGAAAAAAAGCCGCACACCTTTTCTAGCAAAATTGCAAATAAAACATTAATTTTATGACAGCCTCTCTCATGCTACACAATTTCATTTGGGTGTTCCGTACTCTAAACTCTAATATTATAGAAGTTTATCTTACCACTTAAATGAAAAGTAGCCTCGTTAGAAGAGCGTGTTACAAAATTGTCATTTTCTTCCACCTTGTCGATGATAAATTCACACAACTTCACACGTCGTTGTATGTCACCTGCATGAAGAGCTTTATTTAATTAAATC
Source organism: Sinelater perroti (assembly GCA_036346155.1). NCBI lineage: Eukaryota > Metazoa > Arthropoda > Insecta > Coleoptera > Elateridae > Sinelater > Sinelater perroti. The sequence continues at coordinate 13,245,752 of JARFIY010000035.1, forward strand.
CTGTACGGTTCTATAATCAAACGTGCCCGCAAAATAAGCTAGACAGACGTTGAGAAAATGTTTAGTTTTCTACCGGCACGGCGAGTGGATTTTTGAGGGCTATGTGCTAAACTCAGCTGGATGCGCTCTACAACTTCATCCTACGGGGACAACTACTGGATTTCCTTTTACACAAACAACTCGTGTCTTGAAATTGTCTATACCATTGCCTAATGCTCTGAGCGGTATAGTGTTCAGCACCATATTGTCGCCGAAAATAACGCTAGAACAGTTCGCAAAGCGTAAAATACAAAATATTTCTGTTGTCCAGTCGCCATCTTGATAATCGCTAAAGCGAACAAAGCGCGCTGGTATTACTTATCGACAGCCGTGTGATCGAGAATTCTCTCTTTTTAACAGTAAATTTTTTTATCAGAAGGGATTAAATGCTAAATAGTTATCGTAGCCCATTAGAATGGAATGGTAACCAAATATTGGTTTTCGAATTTCGTTGCCTACATATGGAATCCGCAAAGCTCTGTAAAGCATTGACTGGTAACATACCAAGATAAGTTTGCTGTCGTACGAAGGATTTTTGATTGAAAACGCTGAAGAATTTTAATGTTAGACGATTCTGTACACTCCCAGATCTGTACACCATACGTTCAAATTTCTTCAAGAATCATCTTCCAATTAACTACTCATCTGTTTAATTTTGAAATCTAGATGTTTTCTCTTGATTCTAATGTCTGATGGTGAGGTTCTGTTCAATATGCAAGTATATATACTTACTTCTTGTTTTAAATGATATATCAGCATTACTTATTGTCATTTTTGAATACGTGCTATCTTAATAAATTTAATTTAGCTTAATTTCTCATTATTAACTCTTATTCTCTATTTCTTATACCACTTTGGAGAAGGTTGCGAAGGTTTTGCAGATTTAGAGTTGCTAGCTGTATCATGAGCGAGAGTAGCGAGTTCAGTTGCGTATGAAGTTAGAACGTTAACAGTATGTAAGTATACTAGAGGGTTCACAGACCTTGTTTTACACCTACAGTGATTTAATGGTAATTAGATACAGCGTTGTTAACTTTTATCTGAAAACTTTTCTCGTGCACGTAGCTCGTGACAAATGACAGTGTTAAAAGCAGTTTGTAATATTATTATTTTACCAGTTTTCGTAGCAGCAGAGGCTGCATCTTCCAGGGTTTCCTGTCGCATTTATACCGGTTTTATCCAGAAACAGTGCAGAAATGTTGGTTGCGAGTGCAGTATAGTTTAAGTTCAGGCGCGGTATCGGACCAGCGCCGCATTATCTTCTGGACTCAGCTGTTAAGAAAAACGCTTCACAATAAATAGCTGTAAATCGCCGGTGCAACATTAAACGAACTTTATTTCTAACAAAGGATAACAGATGCGGGAAAGCAGTGAAGGTCTCTTCACCAATAACTACCACCTAATTATATATACAAGTACATTGGCAACACAGTTGTACCCCGAGGTTCTACCCACAAATTTCAATGTCAGCACATCCAACACCCTAGTCTACATTACCATCAAAACAAACTCCAAACTTTCTTCAATGACAGATACCGTTGTATCACACACTAACACACAGAAATTATCAAATCAACTTAAGATCGAAATAATAATCAGTGATGATAACTAATCTTGAAAAAACAAACATGTTCGGTACAATATTAATAATAAAAAAGTACATAAAAAACAAATGCGGCTGAAACATTACGAGTAGCAACGCCAAACAGATGAAACTGTATACAATAACAATAAACAAAATAAGCAAACCCAGAAAATTCTCAAAACATTTTTGTTTATGGGATAGTAGACGTTAAAAAAATTATAGAAAATTTTTCACAGGTAACAAAAAAAGATACATATTATTGTCACGCTTTACCAAATGACATTATAAAAATAAATGTAATTTCACACGGCACATATAGAAAACTCATATAACATATAAACAACGAAAAGTTAATTTAACACACGTTTCAGATGAAGGAAGATAGAGCGTATAGGATAGTGATTCGAAACCTACATTACTCAGTACCGGTTGTGGAAATAAAAGAAGAATTAAAAGAAAAAGGACATACTGTTCGTAACATTACGAACATTAAGCATAGAATTACCAAAAAGCCATTAATGTTGTTTTTTGTTGATCTAAAACCACAACAAAACAACAAAGAAATCTATAACTTTCAATTCCTGAGTAACACGAAAATAAAAGTTAAAGCCCCTAATAAAAGAAAAGTCATTATTTAGTGCACTACGGCCATACTAAATTATATTGCACAAGACATTACAAGTGTGTCAAGTGTGGAGGAAACCACAACTCACCTCAATGTCAAAAATCTAAAGATACACTTGCTAAATGTGCCTTATGCAAAAAATGCATTCACTGCCAATTATAAAGGGTGTGCCGTGTACAAAAATTTACAAAATGTAAGAGGCAGACCAACTGAGTTGATCACATATCAAAACAATAACCATCTTTAACATACTCAAACTAACAGTAAAGTATTTAAATACTTAATATGGAATTAAAGACAACCTTTCATATGAAGGTGTTGTAAGAACAACCACTACGAAAAATCAGCAAGAAAACCTAAGAACACAGTTAAAAGCAATAAATTTAAAAGTATTTTTCAGCAACTTATCGGCCAAAGCAGCATGGTATTGAACATGCTATGTGCAGTGAAATAAAATAACACATTAATGGACCGTCCATCACTCCGTATTTGTTCGTTGAACTCAAATGGTCGAACAAACCATAAAACTGCATTAATCCATTTTCTACACAACAATAGAATTGATGTGCTATTAATTTCAGAAACTCACTTTACGGAAAAAATCCGTCTTCCAAATACCTAATTACACCGTATATCATTTAATATTATCCTGATGATACGGGGCATGGTAGTGCAGCAGTAATTATTCGCAACACCATATCTCATCATGAATTACAGGAACATCAAAATAACGAAATACAATCTGCAATAATTCATATAAATGCAAAATCTTAGCCTTTTAATATAAAGAGTCCGATAAAATTAATAATGCTGTATACTACATTACATATTTAATCCAAGAAGCATTCTGAAAGTCTACCTTAATTACAGCAAGTGACAACAAAATAATTGGCAATACTTTATTATTCGTTTAAAAACTTGTAGCGGAAAAACAGAGAGCAAGCTGCAGATGGTAGATAAGAAGAAAATTCCATTGGCGGAAACAAATATAACAGGTTAGCGAGAACACTAAAGGTAGCTCTTCAAAAAATACGAAACTTATTTTACCAACTTATCAAAGGAACATCGTTCTATATGGAAAGCTACTAAAAAATTCAAAAAACTAATAACCCACATACTCAAATTAGAAAGCAAGACAGCACTTGTGGTAAAGTAGACCTGGAGAAAGCATCAATCTTTGCAGAATGTCTATCTGAAATCTTTAGTCTCCCGTATCCAAAATGACAATAACATTGAAAATTTTCTGAATACCCTATGCTCTATGACTTTGCCAATAAAACTTTTTTTGCCAGCCGAAGTTAAAAAAAACATTACAAAATGTAAAAATCACAAAGCACCTGCATTTGGTTTAATAACATGCGAAATACTCAAACAGCTTTCGATAAAAGCATTAGTTTTACTAACCACTGTATATAACAATTATATCCAGTAATTTAAAATTTTGCTCAATTTATTATAATCACAAATCCAGAAAACCAATCAATGTTGCATATTCATATCGAAAAATAAGTCTATGCCCATCATGACAAAAATATTTGAAAGATTGCTGTTAAAAATAATTATAGAAAAAATTAACTTGAACCATCATACCAATTCGGATTTCGTATGAATGACTGGAACGTTCAACAAAGCTATAAGATGGGAAATGAAATAATCAAAAGTCTCGAAAGGAAAAACTATGCACAGCTGTTTTTCTCAATACTAAAGATGCTTTTGGTCGTGTCTGGCATCCTGGTTTATTATACAAGCTGAAACTTACTCTACCCACTCTTTATTTTTTTTTTAATTTTATCTTATTGACAGATATTTTCAAGCCAAATATAATACCGAGACGTTCAACTACTATCCGATTGACTCGGGCGTCTCTCAAGGCAGCGTATTAAGCCCTTTTGATACCTCTTGTTTACCGCTAACTACAAATAATACAACGATTGCTACCTTTGTAGACGATACTGCTGTAATTTCCATAAGTAAAAACCCTCAAGAAGCCTCTGAGAATCTTCAATGACATCTCAATATTCTTCAAGACAGGTTTGATATAATAACAGGACTGTGTTTGTACGAAGAATACAATGCCAATTATGGCTATCGTATGAGGGGAAGTGTGAAAGACTATCAATTATAATGACAGATCTCATTTAGTCAAAGTTAGAAGCAACGCTACTAGCTAGACCTACGTCGACGTGAACTTACATTCTTTCTTTCTGATGGTGTCTTAAGCAATCTTACAATAAGATGCGCTCGATCAAGTGTGACATGCAAGCTAACACTAAGCTTACTTTAACTCAACATAGTGGAAACGTTTCTGTGGCCAGCTTTATCACCTGACCTTTAAACCAAATGAAAATAATATTATTGCGCAAAGAGTTACAGCGGTATTTACAACCTGCTGGCTGAATTGTAGCCTGTTATTAATGTTTGGATAATGGATAATGTTTTATAAATTTCATCATTTTTTTGTACCACTAAATAAATTTTCTTTTGGTACTATAATTTCAATAAACAGTACTGTAGGTACATATTTCCCCAAAAACAAATATAATAAACTGATATTTAAAATAAAAGAAAACTTAAAAGAGTAATGATTGCAAAATAAGTATTGGGGTTACAAATAAATAAAATACATTTACCATTTACTTGACGTTTTAAAAATATTGCCGTCGATGATGACAGACCAGTTGTATCCTTTCTTGACGTTTTCTGCTGACTCTTACACCAACAAAAGTCTCTCGGTAAGCAAAACTAGCAAATTCACAGAAAGCCCCCAGATATGACCTAATAGTTGATACGGTATTGTACACCCTTTCTAGGAAAGCCATTGTATAAATTAGTACAATATTCCCCAAAGTTTTATGGTATTGCTAATTTAATTTTTTGTAAAAACATGCTCAGACTGTGATGATATTTTGATTCTAAAAAACTTTCTTCTTATCTATAATTCTATAGACTACTAAGTCTCCTACTCTTTCCTTCAAAAAATTTTGAAAAATTTTCACTTAAACGCATTAAAGATGCTGTAGACCTATACCAATTTATTCAATTTGAATTTCGAGAATATTACAACTCAACTACATATCAAAGACTTCAAATCATCACTCACATAATGGAAAACCTAGAAAACAAGTGTGTCTGCTCAATAGTTTACTTAGACACAAACAGATATTTAATAAAGCGTAACACAGCTGTTCTGCAAACTTAAACTACACTTCTCCAGCCAGCTAACATACACTTAGTGATAAAATCATACTTCACAGTCGTAACCTATAAAGTTAAAATAAACATTTAGTATCAAACTTCCACAAAACCACCTCTGGAGTTCTGCAATTCGTCATTATGGACCGGCTACTATATCTGTTCTATATTTCGGATGTACCAACCGCGGACCATACTGCATTAGCCAAATTTGTGGGCGGCACAGATATGGTGTTACCTAAAATAGCAACTCAACACCTGCTAAAGTATCTCAACTCATTACAAGACTAATTCTATAAATAGCAAATTAATATTCACAGCGCTCCAATCTCGTTAAGATCAATGTGAAATACCTCGAAATGCACAAAGTCAAAATGAAACAAGTAGACTTAAAACTTAAGAAACTGAGATGATTACATAGCTGGTACGCAACCGACACCCTCCACTACGATCTAGAAAGTCGCTATGTAACCATTGAAACCAAAAGATTTTTGACCAGATACAAAAATAAACTCCCAAATCATTTTAACCATATCATCGAACAACTAACTAACCAACCAATTGTTATGAGACGACTATAACGACTTAGTGCTGCAACCCAATTAGAACCAATGTAATCATCATGGAGACTGGCACTGGCTAAAGCTTCCCACACTACACTAATAATAAATTTATAATATTCAATTTTTGTTAAGGGAAGATTGTAAATCTGCAACTTAAACAAAAAAAAAATTTTTTGTAGTTAAACGCTTCACCTTCACACTTTACAGCTGAATGGTTATTCACAATACAACAAAATTTAATGCATATGAGATTTTTCTGGTACTTTTCAAGTACTACAGTACCTTTTTATAAAAAAAATATTGGGCGCCTATAAAATAGAGATTAATGTATATTAATTTTTAACAGCGAAATAAAAAATTACTAGAGTTTACTTTCATTTTAGTAACAATAGCCATTTAACTTCTACCTAGTCAGCAGCTTACAAACAACTCTATGAAAATAATTTGCTCGTAACCTAATTAAGGTAATTAATTTGTTTTTGCCGCTTAATTAATGTCGCGATCAGCTAACAAATAAAGTTTAGAGCAAACAGCAGTTTAATTTACTGTTTTACTACAAGCTTTGATGTGGTAATGCGCATTAATTATCACGATTTCACAAACCAAATCTTCGTAGGTAGGTGCATGTAAATGAGTAATTTAACAGAATTTTGGAGCTTGGAATCTTATTATTACACAAATTACAAGTTAAGATTTATCAGTATTTGTTCATGTAATATATTCTTATTATTTCATTTTTATTAGCTATAAATATAATAAAATCAACAGAGAAATTGAAACTCAAAATTTTTTGTAAGTTAAAAAAATAGATAATTTTTTCTTTAATTCGAAATTACTAATATTTTTAGACACTTTTCTTATACATGTTTAATGCCACAAAATTTCTAATTTTAAAGTATGTTTAAACAAAACGCAGCATTTAGTTTTAGATTGAACATTTTATTAATTTATTACTTGGTAAAGATGTGAAACAATTTTAAATGGTAAACATTTCGCACACTCAAATTCTCCCGACAAAATTCTTGATTATTTTTTCCTATAACTGTAGCTCAATTGTATTTTCGCTTTTAATTTAAAAGTTATACTTATTTTCGTAGAATAAACTTTGGTCTTCACGAATCCCCAGAGAAAAAAACGCATGTGTGCAGTTGCAAGATCTTAGTGGACAGTTAGTTCACTTTGCCATTTTAGGAGATTTGCTTTAACAATTGCATAATTTCACGCATCGTATGATAGCTAGCACCATCCTGCTGGAACCACAAGTCATCCAAATTTTGTCGTCCAAATAAAGCCACAAAAAATCCATTGTCATCTTCCGATGATGTTTACCATTAATAGTTATTACATTTTTAGTCTCATTTTCAAAAAACAATGGCATAAAATCTATACCAAACTGTTACTCTTTGAATACACATAGGTCGTTCTTGAATGAGTTAGGGATTTTCTATGCTCTAAATGCGACATTTTTGTTTATTAACATAACCACTAAGGTATACATGTGCCTCGTCGCTAAAGATGGTTTTCTTAGCAAAATTGTTGTAAACTTTTTGATTCTTTAGCACTCAATCGGTAAATGGATTCACATGCAACTATGTTGTTAAAATTCATTCCATGGTGCTTTTTAAAATGTTTAGTGCAATGACTGACGTTTTTGGACGTTTCAGCTGACGTCGGTCTGTTCTTTTTTGTTTTCTGCAGACGAACATATCTGTTCAAATTTTTTAATTAGTCTTTTCACAACTGCTTTATTTAATGCATTTCTTCTTTCGAAAATGCCACGTAATTTGAGCATTTTCTCAGTGACTAATCATATTGTGTTTAATACAAAATATCATCATGCATAACGCTGACAACCTTGTAGAAGAAAATGGCGCACGATTTAATTCCTGCGCTTCATTTGGCACATCTCTTAAATCTTATTATTTCACATTATTTTAGTCCCTTTTTAATATACTGTATTTTATATCATCTTCTTTCTTCAGATTTATATTTTTGTGATGTAATTTATATATTTATTTAATATAAGAGTATTTCTTTTATGCTTGTTTCTAATAACACTATTAATTTTAGTTTGTTTCTTATTATTTTATTGATTTGTTAAGTATTGTATTTTTCTATTCCTGTATTCATTTTCCAACTTTTACCTTACATTTACGCGACTAATGTTTTGAATAATTGTTTGTACATATTGTCATAGTTACTATAATCTACTATTTTTAAATCTAACGCTTGTAAAAATAATGCAGGGTACCAAAACAAGGTATAATAGCTTACATTTTTAAAGCACGTAATTTTTTATGCAGTGAAGTACAATTTCACAAAATTAATATTTTACTATAACGAAAATACTAAATTGCTGTATATATTTTGAAAACAACGTAGTTGAAATGAATAAATTCTCATGCTGCCGAATACAAGTTTAAATTAAACAAAATAGTGCTTTAAATAAAATAGACTGATTCACTGGGATCTTGTTTAATGCAAAATAGTTTCCATTTATTCTTGATTATGTACACAACATTTAAAGAGTTAAATTAGACTAGTACGGCCCGTGCATTGAAACTGTGTGGACGTGTGCGAGCCAAATTTTTACCTGCGATATCGCCGCGTCCGAGTCGCAGCCTTAAGGTCAGGCGTACTTATTTATTTAATAATTTAATACCCATGTAATCAACTTTAATATTAATGTTTCCCACTGGCAATGGGAATAATCCGCCATCACAAAATAACTCCAATATGTATCAACAATATGGTTACCCACCCTCCTATCAACAGCAACAGTATACTGTAAGTAACAGTATACATTCAACACCACCACTCTTCGAACAAACACCATTAAAGCAGTATGCAGTGCCATCAATCCCACCGGTTCAACCCTCTCCGTATTATACAATGCCCGTAATGCAATATCCAAGGTTGTCTCAAGTGCAATTACTTTCCCCGCAAACCTTGGCGCAAAATAATCAAATAGAAAAAGACCAGCAAGAAATTTTAAGTAATGTCGGCGAAGACGAAAACATGGCTGATAATAATAACACTTGGCAAGTGGTTCCTGGCAATAAAAGGAAAATACAGAAATATAACCCACAATTAACTCAAACATTCAACTTAACACAAACAAACCAATACTCTACGTTAACAGAGAAAACAGATGTACCAGGGGCTAGCAGCAACACTAATACTACGGGTCAAACTGTTCAACTGCCAAAACTACCGCCAATCTTTGTTCAAGGTGTCGAAAACTATCAACAAATGGTAGCTAGCATCACGCACATAGTCGAAAAGGAACAATATACCTCTAAATGTATGGCCAATAATGTCGTTAAAATCAATGTTCACACAGGAAATTGACGGCCCATTTTTTAGATACCAACGTTATATTCCACACATATCAAAACAAGCAGGAGAGGGCGTATAGAGTAGTTGTACGGCATCTACACCCCACAATCCCGATAAATGTAATAATAGCAGAATTGGCAGCAAAAAATCATAAATTTCGAAATATTAGCAACATCAAACACAAACAAACTAAAGAAGCCCTGCCGTTATTCTTCGTGGACTTGGAACCGGCCGATAACAACAAAGATATTTATAAATTGCAGTATCTGCAGAACCTAAAGATAACGGTTGAACCACCTAAGCAAAATAAAAATATAGTACAATGTACAAGATGCCAAAACTTTAACCACACGAAATCATACTGCAATCGCCCATATGCGTGTGTCAAATGCAGCGGTAACCATGTAACAAGAACGTGCACCAAAAATAGGGATACGCCGGCAACGTGTATCTTATGCAATGGACCACATCCTGCCAACTACAAAGAATGTATGGTCTATAGAGAATTACAAAACAAGACCTACCCAAATACACAGCAACCAAAGAAACAACCTGCGCAGTATAAGCCAGATATAAGAAATTTTCCACCTCTGCCAAAACCTAATATTTACGCTGATATGCCGATGCATACCTATAGCCACGTTACAGTAAATAAACCAGACTCATCTAATGACCTCACCCTCGCACAATTCCTTGCCGAGTTTAAGGGAATGTTCAATCAACTGCTACAACAAAATAGCATGATCCTCAACATGCTCACAACAGTAATTGCCAAATTAGTTAAATAATGTCTAAATTCATACTATTGCATTATGGAATGCCAACGGCCTCCAATCTAAAAAATTGGAGGGAGAAGTCTTCCTTCAAATGAACATAATTGATGTACTACTCATAAGTGAAACACACTTTACAACAAGAACGTTTATAAAAATACCTCAGTACAGCATCTACCACACTGTACACCCAGATAATACAGCCCATGGTGGCGCAGCTATTATTATTCGAAACTCGATAGTTCATCATGAATTACCAAAATACGAAGAACCGTTCCTGCAAGCTGCCGTTATCGAAATCAGTAAACTTCCTAGCCCAATCACACTAGCCTCTGTATATTGCCCTCCAAGACATAGACTAACCACGAACATACTACAACCATTCTTCAACACCCTTGGAAGGAGATTTATAGTAGGTGGCGACTTTAATTGTAAACATACAAGGTGGGGTCTCGATTAATAACTACAAGGGTAGAGAACTTGAAAAATTCTTACTAACAACAATTACATGCATTTATCAACTGGTACTCCAACATACTGGCCGACTGACGTGAACAAGATTCCAGATTTATTAGATTTTTATATAGCCTCGGACATTTCAAGAAATTATGTGGACGTCACTCCTAGTTTCGATCTATCTTCGGACCACAGCTCTGTGTTAGCTGTCATTAGCGCTACAGTTATCCAAAAGCAGCCTAAGCCAGTACCTTGCAATACACGAAGTGACTGGGACAAATTTAAATTACACGTCCACCGACATATAAATATTAATATAAGCTTAAAAACACCGAAAGAAATAGAGATCGCAGTTAATCACTTTATAACAACAGTCCAAGAGGCAGCCTGGAATGCTACACCAATGAATATCCAGAAAATCGAGTCATTTAATGTTTCTAGAGATATAAGTGAATTAATAAAAGAAAAAAGGAGAGCAAGGTCAATCTGGCAACGTACACACAACGTTAATGATAAAACCACATACAATCGACTTACTAATAAACTTAGGAAGAAGATGTCAGAGGCGAGTACTGAAACATTCCATAACTACATAACCAACTTATCCAAAGAAGATCACAGTATATGGAAAGCCACTAAAGGATTTAAGACACCCCAACAACAAGTCCCGCCGTTACGCAAAAACGATGGCTCCTGGGCAAGATCAGACAAAGAAAAAGTTGAACTTTTTGCCCAACATCTGGCAGACGTATTCACACCTCACTCTAATGAAATTGATGAAGATGTTAACAAATTTCTCGAAGCACCACTACAACTATCACACCCTATAAAAAAATTCACAATTGGTGAATTACAAAATGAAATAAAATGGTTAAATAATAAGAAAGCGCCGGGCTATGATCTCGTAACAGGCCTTGTACTTAGACAATTACCACGACAAGGAGAACAATTCTTATTGACACTCTTTAATGCAATCCTACGCTTAACATACTGGCCCTTACAATTAAAGTTTGCACAGGTCGTCCTAATATTAAAACCTGGCAAACCACCAAATGAAGCTCAGTCTTATCGCCCAATTAGTCTACTGCCTGTAGTGTCAAAACTGCTAGAAAAATTAATATTAAACCGAATAAACAAAAATAGTCTACTTGAAGAATGGATTCCAAATCACCAGTTTGGATTTCGCAAAGGACACTCGACCATAGAGCAATGCCACCGAATATCCAATATTGTTCAGCAATCATTTCATAGTAAGAAATATTGCTCTGCTGTATTTTTAGATGTGCGGCAAGCGTTTGACCGTGTTTGGCACAATGGGCTACTATTTAAAATTAAACACATCTTTCCACATCAATACTATCTCCTGCTTAAATCTTATCTAACTAATCGACACTTTCAAACCAAAGTTGGTATGGAATATTCACAACTGTATCCAATCACGGCTGGTGTTCCCTAAGGAAGTGTGATGGGGCAACTCTTATATCTGATTTTTACTGCAGATATACCGTCGACACCAACCATAACATTGGGGACATTTGCAGATGACACTGCAATCCTGGCATGTCATGAAGATCCACAAATCACAACTAATATCTTGCAAGAGGCACTAAGTACAATAGAGGGTTGGCTGGAAAAATGGAGAATGAAGGTCAATGAGACGAAGTCCAATCATATAACATTTACCACAAGACGATCACAATGCCCACCTGTAAGCTTGAATTCCGTACCCATCTCGCAAGCAAATGCAATTAGATACTTAGGTCTCCATATGGACACAAGATTAACGTGGAAACCACATATAATAAAAAAACGCAAAGAAATGGACATCAAAATTAAAAAAATGTATTGGCTCATAGGAAGAAACTCTCAACTCTCAATAGAAAACAAATTACTGGTGTACAAATCTATCATACGACCAATATGGACATATCGCTGTGAACTCTGGGGTTGCGCCAGCTACTCAAATATTGACATAATACAACGTTTCCAGTCTAAGACATTAAGAAGTATATTCAATGCTCCCTGGTATGTTTCAAACCATATCCTCCACTTTGACTCCAACGTACAATATGTACGAGACATAATCAGACAACGGGCTACAAGCCACCATGCTCGGCTAGTGAGACACACTAATAACGAGATTACACCGCTAACACAGCAGCCAGTAATGGGACAACTTAAACGGAAGTATCCATGGGACTTGACAGAATAAAGAAATCATACACCAACCCCTAAGCCTTCAAATGGAGGTAACGAGACTGCACCACTGGGTGCACCTCTCTTCAAATCTATTCCAAACTTCACGCAATTAGCTCATAGAATTTATTGTAATTAATTCTGATTGCTAATGTACACGAATTCAATAAAAAAAAAATTAGACTATCCTAATACAGAAACAAAACGTGAGATTCACAGTTATTTAGATAAATGTTATTGTGTTGGTATTAATGTAACTAAATTCCTTTTGTTTCCCATTACTCTGCAAAATAGGTTACAATTACACATTGGGTACACATTCGTAAAGTATCCTAAAGTACATCCACTGACAGTTTAAAAGTGCAGTTGAAATAGCCCCAGATAGCACAGATAGATAGTGTCACGCTGCGTGAAGTTGTATGTCCAACTTTGCGCCATTATTCACCATTTTATCAATGCCGCTCCCGAAGTTGCACCTTCCGACAGATAATTTGCTATTCAGCTTCGTTATAAGCCCATAGCCTTCAACCAGCTGCGTGTCAGGCGTTTAAACACTATTTAGCTAGCAAGCGGCGCAATTTTTAATGGATTGGTGTATGGCAAAATCGGCAGCTTAACAAGGCCCACAAATTAAAAGTGGCGTGACTGGAGGTGTGCAGCCGCGGGCGGCTTTGAACTCAAAGGACCGCTGATGATATGCTCCCTTTGTGTTGCGTGCAGCATTCGAAACTTCCTGTTATTAATTTTATATTACCAGCCTTTCATCTAATTCTATTTTGCCCCGTTTCTGCGATAAAATCGTAATTTATGTTCATACCTAGTTATTCGTGGGCCGTATAAATTCTTGGAATTTTTAATTTTAATTGTACAGGAACTTGATGGCTAAGATATTGTAAAATATTATTGCAAAAAATAACTTAAAATATTCTGGTTTGTTTTGAGCAGTTGCTTGTGGCATGTAACGCAAAATTGGAAATCATTAAAGTTTGGGCGTTAATAGTCATCTTTAATAAATTTAATAGCAGGTGAAACATATGTATACTTAAGACGTATATCGTAACATGTTAATATTACATAAATTTTATCATACATTACAGATTACATAAATATTTTAAAAATACAGAGATCTAAATGCACGAATTCTTCAATATCATCTTTAGCTATGCCAATATGCAACCCATACATATAATTTTAAGAGTAAGAAAAATGTTTACCAAAAGAAAAATTACAATAAGCTCTGGTGTCTTTTGTAAACCTTTTAGAAATATCTATTAATCGCCGATCTTCTACTACATAAAATAAAACAGACTGATGTAATAACCTAACAATTTTCCATGTACTGTCTTATAAAGAATTTAAACATAGATATCTTGTTTAAACACTAAAAACACAACACTATTACTGTAAGTTGATGCACAATAGTGAACATACTTTGATTACTTGACGTACAGTTTTACCTCTCATAGCAAATAGTAACTAACTTGTGATATGGTTACGGTTGAATCTTTCTGCTATAGTAAAATTGCACATATGTGTTTAACGACTTTTCATCTCCAAATGCTTTTTTATTTATATATAGTAATGTCTATTGTTAATACTTCATAATCTATAGTTTTTTTAAATCTTGTTAAGCATTTTTTTGCATTAAATTTTATAAAAAACGCAGTTTGTACAAAAATAAATTGCTGATTTGTAATGAATTACTAATATGATCTGACATAGATAAAAAGCTATTGTCATCGTCGTCTAATTCAAGTATTAGGCTATGCGACCTGTTGCGGTTCAATTTTCCATCGTTTCCGAGATTTTTTACATTTTAGGTTCCTCTTGAATTGTGTTGTATTGCTAATTTTGGTAGTCTTTTTGGGTTCATTCTGTCTACACGTTCCTTCTATCTTATCTTGTCATTGATTATTTGGTTTTGTATTAGTTGTACTTGTAGCTCGTTTTTGATGTGTTCGTTAGTAAATTGTTTAACCCGCTGCATTCTTTGACTCCTCTTAGAAACCTTATCGCTGCCGACTGGATTTTCCTATGGTTGTTTGTTGTTATTGTCCATGTTTCGCTGCCATATGATAATGTAAGGACCTCCATTACTTTGTAAAATTTTATCTGTGTCTATATGTGGCTATTTTTTTAGATGTCATGTTCATAATTGCATAAGACACAGCAACTTAGATATCTGAAATTTTGTATTTGATCTAGATTGGTGCTAATAATTTTAGGTCTTAAGGATTGTTTTTTTTTTGGAAAACCATTATTTTTGTTCTAGTTGTTGATATTTGGCAGTTGTAATCTTTTGATATTATTTAGTTTGTAGATTGATTGTTATAAATTGTCTTTGCGATTATCGCCTGGTCGTTTGCAAACAATATTGTGTTGACATATGTATTTATTTGGATTCCTTCTGGTGCTTCTTGTTTCCATGTCTTTATCATGTCGTCAATATAAATATTAAACAGAATGATTGATAGGCATAATCCTTGTTTTACACCTAGATTTATGTATCTCAGGGTTCTGCCTTCGTCATTGTGTTCTACAGTGATTTTAGTGTTGCAGTAAAAATTTTCTATTGCTTTTATCAGATGAGACGAAAATCTATTTCTTTCTAGAATTGACACCAGTTTTGTTTTTTTGACCTTGTCACATGCTTTAGTGAAGTCGACAAATGCTCTATGTGTTTCTAAATTATGTTCTTTACGCTTTTCTATGATCTGCTTCAATGTGAGAACATGTGAGCATTTATAGAGGATCATCCTTTGCGAAAGCCATTCTGCTCTTCTTCTAAGGTCACTTCGGCTAGTGTTTTGGTTCTCGATGCTATGATTTTAGTAAACCCGAATGTAGTAAACTGATACTCCTATAATTGTTGTAATCTCTTCTGTCGCCTTTTTTAAAGAGTGATTTTATTTTAGTTATGACCCATTCTTGAGGAATTTTAGTTTGTTTCCAGCACATATTAATAAAGTGTAGTAATCTTAATTTTAGAAATATGCCACCACATTTACATATTTTAATATTAATTTTATCAGTTTCTGTGACTTTTCTAAATTTTAACGTCTTTATTGCATTTTATAATATAACTACCCAGGTATTACGATAGGCTTCTTTTATAGCTCATTTGGCTTCTTGTTTATTTTGTTCTTTTCTTAATGTTAGGTATTGTTGCTATGCTCTGCATTTGTTATCTATTAGTTGTTTGTAATTTCATGTTTTGGGTCATTTTCTCCTGTAATTCTTTCGTCTTGTCCCTAAGGCGTCTGCTGCTGCTTTGTGTATAATTGTTTATATGGCATTTCCATTCTTCCTCTATATTTTCTTTTGTTTCTTCTTGGGATAGGTAGTTTGATGCTGTCATTTTGCAGTAGGTACGTTCTATATATTTCTTTTTATGTTTTGTATTGGAATTTACCCAAAGTTTTGGAATGGTTAGTTTGCTTATTACTAAGTAATGGTCAGAGCTTAGGCAAGATTAGCTTGTTATTTACTACGATGTAGTCGATTCTGAACCTCTTGTTTACCATATATATTTATTAATGTCTTTTTTTTGGGAAGAACGTGCTTGTGATTTCCAGATTATTACATGTAACAAACTGTCATAAATCAATTCCGTTATTTTTTATTGTTTGTTCCTTGTATAGGTCGACTATGTTTTGGAATGGTACATTTACCACTCAAGCATTTAAATCTTCTGCTAGTATTATGTAGTTATTTGGTTGTACCTTACTAATGGCTTTTATAGGGTTTTGTAAAATGTTTGGGTTTCGAGCTGTTTTCCTTCTTTTGGTGCATATATTCCTATAACAGTGAGTAATCCTCTTTTTATTTTTAAATCAATTTTTAAGATTCTTTTATTTATTTATTTATAGTTTTGTACAAAATACAATTTTTTGATTAGTTTCTTCATCCTCCTGGGCTACTTCTTTTGGGAAGGACTTTAAAACTTGGTACTTGTCCTCAGAGAATATTTTTGTACCACTTTATACATTTGGGTTAGCTAAGAAAAAAGTGTAATTATGCAATAAGTCGAGGCTTCATTTAGCTATAAAAGTGGTTTTTAAACTAACTTTTGCCATATGAAAATTTAGTAAATCTAGAATCTTGTTACAAAACGTAGACCAATAAGTCAGTTCCCCGTTAAAGTACCCCAAGGAATGGAAGATCAAAACTCGAAGCTTACTTTTTTCCAAAACTATCTGTAATACAAAGATGAAGGTTATTTCAACACTATAAGCACGAAGTAACAAAAAAATGCATACAAATTATAATTTTCGCAGCTTTATGTTGTGGAAATTAATAAAAATAAAAATAATTTTAAGAAAGACCATGGACTCAACTTACCTAAATATTGATTCATCGTTCTTAAAGAACAAAAAAAGGACCATGATACAACAAAAAGGTCAACAAATGCCGAGCTGTTATTTGCAACGACCCGATTTACGTCAGCAACTAATCCACTGATGTCAACAACACCGCCTCTTCCCTGCCTTAATTTAAATTTGAAAATGTTCACGCACTTTTGGACGAATCGTCAAGAGGGTTGCTAAACTCTGACTACGGCATAATAACCCGAAAACCAAAAACACAATCCAGCATGTGCAGTGGGCTTCGTGTCCTAATTTATTTGATTATTTTCTTTAAACTGTTGTATGTAAAAAGTTCTAGAAGACGTATCCGACTATTTTAAATTTTATTTGTATTTACTTAATGTTTTTGTAAGGAAAGTTTTGTATTGTAGCTGTTTATAAATAACTCAGCCAGTATTTAACGAGTTGGTGTTTTTCATAATTAACGTATTAATCTATTGTTTTTGAGTCCATTGTGTCCCATGGCTATCGGGATATTTGATATATCTCGAGTTGTAGTAACAATATTCTTACATGTGGCCTAATGCTTGCATTTTTGACACTATCGCGTTTAGGGTGGGAAGGTTCTATTATAACTATAAAGTTTAGTAGCCCCTTCACGTTATAAATATTTTTATTATTGGGATTCGGAACTAGTTTACCATTAATTAACAGGAGATTCTTCTTTTTAAATATTTGAGAGATTATAATTGTATATCCAAGTTTTTTAATAGCACATTAAAATTGCAATTTGGCCGAGAAGTGATGTTGCACGTGACCATGTGAAAAATATACTTTTGCTTAAACATCTCTGTATGAAAGTGAGTGCGTTTATTTGTAAGTGCTTTGATTATTACTGAGTAGTATTTAGTAAAATTGAGCTTTAATCATATATTTAATATAATGTATTAAGAAATATCATTAGTCAGTAATTATACAATAAATATATTAGCATACATTAATAGATCTACTTTCCGATTATTAATTAGTAAAAGAAAAATCATAACTGTATTTGTTCAGTACTTTACAGAGGTACTAGATATTTCAGAAATTTAGTACTAGAAGACAATATTGCATTTTGTTTTGCTAACAACTCAATATCTTCACGGATCCCTTGTAAGTACCTGTTCTTTAGTTAAAAATTTTAAGATAGAGCGTGACTACTAAATAAAAAGAAAATAATGTAAATTTAAGGTGTTAGACGCTACTAAAAGATTTCACAAGAAGGTAAAAATAATAGTAGAAGAATTTTCTTTTAGACTGTAAACTTTTAGAGGCTCTCTCTATATAATGAAGTATTTTAATGAACTAACAGTTATAGACAATTTTATAAAAAAACTAAGTTGTTGAATCAGTTTAAAAGACTGAAATTGCTTGTTAACATAAGAACAAAAAGTAATCTTGGTTTTTGCTTAATATTTTGTTTACTAATAGAGAACATCCCCGTCACTTCTATTTATTACTTGACTTCCACAAATTCATTAATTTTTTTTCATCTAATTGCGTTAAAAGCTTTTTGACTCTCCAAGATAAAAATATACTCAAAAATGCATTGCAATTTTTGTATAATGATTTCATTGGTGTTGATTTAAGTTATAAGATCACTATAAAACTCCGCATATACAAGACATTTAAGAATCTTTCTTATCGTCGGTTGACAATGACGGAATGCGCAGCATTATTATGTAAGAGGCTACATGAAATTTTTGTTTTCCGCTTCAGGATTTAATACATTTAAGCTATGATTGCTGCAAGTGGTTTTCAAATGCTTAAACCTCCTCAAATCTATATTGTCACCAAGCATCCAGAGGACCTGCAAACTTTTTTAAAATACATTGTCATCGGCTGCTCAAATTTTGGAAAATTTAAAACTCTATATAATGAGTAGTATTTTCGGGAAATAATAAAATATTTCAGAAGACCATATTTCTTGCCAGACCTGGCTGAACGTACTAATGTGCACGATAACCAGGAGTAGCCAACCATCTGTCGTCAGCGATGATTTTGTGTAGAACATTGACGAAGAGGTTCGTTATGCACATAAAATAGTAGCTTTTGTTGCACCGCCTTAATAACACTGAGCTTTAAGATGCTGTTACAGGGTGTTGAAGAATTTCAAACCATGTAAGACGTTATGGCAAGTAGTTTAATTTGCATGACAATTAAGTTGAAAAGCATATCTGCCATTAGTAACCAAACAGATTTCTTTCCGAATGTTCCACGTACAATCTCTTTCTCAAAGGTTTTACAAAAATTTTTATACTATACATATCATTAACATTGTCTCCTCATCTAGGTAGACCAATCTACGTTTTCAAAATTCTTTCTTGATTAAACTAAGTATTTTTGTACTAGTAGTACTACGGCTGGTATATTTTGGTTGTCACCTAAAGTGACGTAAAAACAAAGAAACATTTATTATGTAGTGTTTTCTCAAAAATCGATGCATTTTCTACATTTTAAATTAATATATGGTCTGTAAAATCGTATTTATCCTTAATGTAAAGTGTGTTTGTTCTTTTACTGCATGCAATTCGTCGCATGTCAACTGTTTTTACCACATTAGAATTATGAAACATTATTATATATTTTGTGAGGAATATTTTACAGTAATAGAAGTTTTACTTGCAAATAACATTCTAAACTTTTATTTTTAAACCGCGTTTCTTTTTAACATATTTTCATCTAAATGCAAATTATTTTATACTTGGTGTCATACAAAAGGTTTTGAAATTGCGTCCTAATGGACAATTTCACCGGAATTTAGTTAACTTGAATGAATGAAATTTTCCTATTAATTGCCACGTAAGACTTTCAAAATAAGTTTTGTTTTGAATTACAAAATTTATTTTTTATAAATAAATAATGGAGTTTTGTATACAAATAGCACTCATGTCAATTTTTGCATGTGCATACAATTAATCATACTAATTTAGCTCATTAAAATTACAGTAGAGAAGCAGGAAAATAATTATGCTCTTTTTTCAGCACGGGTTTTTTATTTTCTGTAATTAGCATATTGTGTGTCCATGCCTTTGTTTCCCTACTTCTGAGTTCACCTCGGTTGCTCGACAGAATTGTGCTGTGCCATCATTCCCGACCAAGCACCATATAAAAGTGGGAAACATGGAATTCTTTCTTAACTGCAAGCCGGTTCCGGTTTGGTCTACTGTGCTGGGAAAGCTTAAGGTAGACTACGTTTAAATTGTTTTTATCCTTAAATTAAACTTTTATTTCTCGTTAACTGCTACAACAAACATTTAAACATTCGTATCATTAACTTTGTGCTGTTACCGTAATGAAGAATAATTCATCGCAGCATTAAATTTACTGGAAGAATACAAGTTTGTTATTTGAGCTTAATTACATTTACATATTAAAAGCATAAAAATTAGTTATTTCTCTTGTATTTGAATCTGCACGCGTTTCCATTAAAAAGGCAAACAAAAAATTTACCCCGACTTTTTAAATAGCTGCAGCGAAATGAGATTGTTCTGAGGCCAAACTCCGCCTGAACAAGGCAAATGAGCTAAAAATTTGAAGCGACCGCGGGCTCATAAATTTCCGGGGTCTCAAAGTAATTGTCAGCCCGCGATGCGCTATCATCAACATTCTTTAATCGCCTGTCGCCCGAGGACTGTGTCGTCACAAAAGAAATTGCCGTTTTTAATCTCATTATGTTGCAGTTAATAATTAATGCCGCCCGGGAGATGCGATTGACTAAAAGGGTAATGATCGCGCTGAAAGTTTAAGATAATCGCCATAATTGGTTCTTGCCTGCTTCAGTGGTAATTAAATTAGCCCCTTCTAAGACGTCAGGTCAACTTAAGGCTAAGCTTTATGATTCCCAACCTTGTTAAGTAAAATACCGTGCATGTTTTGATGGTCCTTGTTCCGCTAAAGTTTGATGATGAAGTGTTCTTCCGGCTAGTGATTAATTACGCGTGCCGCATGAAACGCGGAAATTTTTTGGCAGCCACTATTTCCCGACAACCCCATTTTACTCTGACCTGCCGTTGCGTTCTGGAAACCTGCAGAGAACTTTATCAGAACGAATAGTATCTTGTTATAATGAATTTAAAAAGCAAAATACTAAATATGTGACGAACATTTCTCAGATAATATAATTGTTTTATTTAAATACACTGGCTGTATAACTTTAATAATTTTACCTACTTTTACTCAGAGGTGTTAAAGTAAACTATCACTAAAATATTATAACATAAGATTATGTATTATTGTTTACTTATTGCAATTTTAATAAACAAATACTAAATACTATTTTTTAATCTTATGAATTTGTAAGTTTGGTGCTTCTATCAAACGTTTAAATAAATTAACTAGAACTACGCATTAATTAAACGCAAGCTTCTCTGTTGGGGCATAATTTGTGAGTAAAACAAAATATGTAATTTTAGCTAACATTAATTTTTATTTAACTTATAATCTTTTAAAATAGTTTATTATATAAAGGCTACCGAAACTGTTTGGAAATATTTATACTATGATAAAAATAATAAACCCACTAACGGGGAAAAATAATCCTACCAGAAGAGCAGCTTAAAAATTTAATCCCGAAAAGGCCGCTTGAATAACCGCAAAACTGCGAAAACCAATTGTCATTTACACCGACACACATAGCTTTTATGCTGAAAAAGCGAACTGCGCCAGCTCGACATTCTCGTCCGAATAAGAATTGAAACGCACCGGTTTCAGTGTAACTTAAGCTTTTTTGCTTACCATGTGATACCAGTGTGCAAGGTTTTAGTTTGCTATCGGAATCGTGTAAATTTAATTTTTGCATACAAATTTACAAATGTTTGAAAAATCAATAATCGGAATATTGGATTGATTAAAATGTTAAGAATATGGTATTAATTCTCCCTTTCTCTCTGACAGATTTGTGTAAAAATATTGTCAATTAATACAATGCTACACAACTCGCTAGAAAAGCTACTAAGGACATAACTAGAAGTACTTTAAAAGCGTAACATTTAAGTGAAATTTCAGTTGAAATTGCATTTTTAAATTTATAAATCCAATATGGCGAATAAAAATTAAAAGTTTAAGATATTCACGAACGTAAAAGTAATGGCAAACAGCGTACTCAACATATAATAACTCTCGTGATAGTAACTTGATTAATGCTACCTTCCAACTCTAGAATACTTCAAACTATTACACTCCATATAATTAAAATTAGCGACAAAGCGTTATCCTGAAAACACATTTAGTGTTTTATGCACGATCTACTATAAAATTGTACATAAATGAAGTGCAGCAGTGAGCACGGATTTTATTTTTTTTTATAGGAATATTTCCTGAAAAATGTTGTTTATTAATATTTTTACGTCTTAATTACGTCAAAAAATATATTAATAATTTATTTCATATGTTACTATCATATCGTGCGTTAAAACAATCATTATAATAATTAGCTTTATGGATTAGGTTCTCTTGGTTGATCCAATTCAACATTTCATTTTCTTCTACATCCTACATCACTCTTTCACAGTGGGTTGTATTGTAAAGCTAGTTTGGGTGAGCGACTGTCGTCTGTTCTAAGCATATTTTAATTTCCTTTCTGATATCATTTCTAAATCTGTCTATTCTAATCCATCGCTTTACTGACCGTAGCAACTTTATTTCTGCTGCCCCGATTGGGCTTTTTTCTTTTTTCCTTGAGGCCAAGTTTCACTGCAACACAGTAGAGTTGGCACATTTATGCTTTACAAAATCTTAATAAGGACATTCTTCATCGTTTTCTCGCATTATTTGGAATGTTGTTATTTTATCAGCATCTTGGTCATAGTCGTAAATGCCCTACTTGTTCTAAACAAATGTTAGCAATACAGATATTTGGCCTAATTGGATCTTTCCCCAGGAAAGCCATTATTTTTATCTTCGATTTTAATATTTCGCAATAATTCTCATTTGAAAGAACTTTTAGTTTGTGCACCGCTCTTTGTAGGCCATTTCCTGAGAATGCAATAATTGCCTGGTCGTCGGCGGAAAGTAAGGTATTTAGTGTTTTCGTATGCTGCTACTTAATTTCCGCTAGTGCTTACTTCTTCCATTTCTTAATAAGATTGTATATGCATAGATCAAATAGTAAAGGAGATGAGCGATATACTTGACTTGCGCCCTGATCTAAGTTTAATCATCGGTGTGTCTTCACTAGTATATTTGTATAAGCTCTTACGTACTTTTTTTTAGTAGATGTCTTGAAAACCCTTTGTTCTTTAATATTTTTTACATTGTATGTCTAGTGACTCTTATCAAAAACCTTGTTATAATCTATGAGGCAATATGTGCCCCTAAATTAATTTTGCTCGCTTTTCTATAATTTGTTTCAATGTAAATATCAAGTCCGATACATGAGCGTCCTTTGAAGATCTGTTTCATTATTCTTCGAGAAGAGTTTCCGTGATTACTTGCATCTTTGTAGTTATTATTATTGCATATATTTTGTAAGTTGGGTTTAGCAGTTTTAGTATTCGTAACCATTCAGTTTTCTTTTTTAAAGAGAGACTTTACTTTTCCTACTGCCCACTTCTTGGGGATTTAAATGCTTAAACAAGTCTACATTTAAGGCGTCTATTCCCGTACCCTTCCTATTTTTTAAGTTTTTTTTGCATTTTCAACCTCACTATTGTTAAGTAATCGATATTGTCATTGCTGCTGTATATGTCTCCTTTGGTATGTGTTTTGTTCCTTGTAGATTATACTACAAATTGTTGTAGTGTTTAGTCCATCTATCGCTATGTATTATATTTAGTCGTATTTATTAATATCTTTCTTTAAAAAAAATATATTTGTTATTTTCAAGTTATTAAATATAGCAAATAAACGTCAGAGTAAACGCGTGGTTGAGGTGTGAGCGGACCCGGGTTCATTCCCGGAGCTCTCTAATGCCTGACAGGTGGCCCACTCAGTCACTAAAAATAATTGTGTATCCGCCCTTATTTCCAATAAAAGGTATGTAATAACGGCCGTAGTGCGGTGCTTGCCACACCACTCTGCATTAGAGATGATGAAGACAAACATATGATAACCTCTCAGTTTGTAGGGCGAGTTTTCAAGCGGGACATTAGATCCATTCTGTTATTAAATATAGCAAATGCAATTCCAAGACGTTTGTTATTGCTTCCTATTATTTTATTTATTAGTGTCTTTCCTATTCTAATATTTAGATCACCTGCTAGTATTATGAAACTCTTTTTATTAATGTAGCTATATTCGTTTTGATTTTGATTCTCGCAAAACTTTCACGTTTCTGCCTACTTACAGTTTTCTGCTGCATATATTCCGATTACAGTTAAATGTCCTCTCTTTGTTTTCAAGTCAACCGTCATAATTATTTATTTAGTGTATCTGAACCTTGTTTGGCTTTTTCAATATTTATCGATTAGTATAGCTACACCAGCTTTGATTCTTATTTTCTGTGATACTCTACTCCATATTAACAGATTATTATAAGTATCTAAAGTCCCACTACTTCTTTTGGGTTTTGGAAAATACCATTACATCGATTTTCTTTTTCTATGTTACTTTATTTAATTCTGCCTGCTTTATTGTATTACGACCTCATATTTCATGTCACTATGCTAATTTTATTATATACCCATTTTTGTTTACCGTTATCTGCCTTATTCGTCGTCTTTAAATCCGTTCTTTTTAAAGCTTACGCTAAAATTACAAACCTTTAAGTAAAACCGCTAAATAAGGTTACCAGACTCAATAATAGGATTGTTAATTGACTTTTTTTGGTCTAGTTTTGTCTTGGTTTGTTCTAACAATGTTACCTCAAGGAGAATGTAGCACTTTACCACACGCGACAGTCTTAAACCAGCAGAATTTGTAGACTTTCCGGCATCTATAATATTAAACAAATTATTCGGTTAGTGCGTAAGTTCTAAATCTTGATTTCTATTGACAGGAAGTACTTCAAATAAAATATGGGAAGCAAAAAATAACAAAAGCAAACCGAACAGGTAAAAATTTCTAAAGAGTTCAAAACTTAATGCAGAAAACAACCTATTCGTAAAGTCACTAAATGATTTAATATTTTTATAACTATTTTCTATTACAAATCTGATGTGGTAATATAGAGGTGCTGATCATGAAAAGATAAAGCTTTGCTTAAAATAGTATTAAGTAAACTGATTGCTATTTATTAGCCGAGTTCTTAATCTAAATTCTTTGTAAGTGTAAAAAAAGAACGACCCTAAGTCACATTATAAGTTTTAATAGAGTTGATATTAATTTTGTCTTAATTTGTTTGGACTGTTAGATAGTCACGGTTTCTATACATCAAGAATATTTAGTGTAAGCAGAAGTGGCTTAAAAACTAAGATTCTTCTAAATCTCTAATGTTAAAGATGAGTAAGAGCAAGAGAAAATATTTTGTTAGAACACGTATTCTCTCCGACAAGATTTTGACTTTTAGTTTTAAATTATATTGTAATAATGTCGTTCCAGAAAACAATGTCTCCTATGAAAATAGGTTAGATCATAAAGAAATTGTTTTAGAGTTTTAGAGCTGTAGTGGTATAGTGAATAGGCCCCTAGTTACGAAACCTAAAGATGCTACTTCGAATTCCGCTCTGGCCAATTCGATCACTGGCATTTTTACATTAAATGAGTACCTAGAGGTCAAACTCTGGAATAATTTTATCTCTTTCTGAAGTCACTAATCTAATCCTTTTAGGGTTAATATAATTAATTGTAACTTTAAAAATTATGAAGCAACTGCCATATTAATTGTTGAGTTATGCAATAATAGTAAAAGGTAACTAACAGTAAAATTGATCAAGAACTTAATCATTACTTAACGCAGCGGATGACAAGTTTAAAGTGACTAAGTAAATAAAATAAATGCTTTGTCACTGCATAGAAATGTTATCACATGTTCTCCCACTAAAAATGCCACAATCACGCATGAAAAATATTTGTAAAAGTTATTGGCCGTCAATGTTACCTTGCGTGCACTGTTAGACGCTATTTTCAAGTCTTGACCAGAGCGAATACTAATATATTTTTAATACCCTCACCCGTTCTGGTAAAACATCAAAATTAAATGTATTTTTAATATTTCAGAAACATGTATTACAAAATTTTTCAAAATTAAGCAATACAATTAAACAAAAGTAAAACAAAATGAAAACTATTTTAAGTTAATTGAATCTTTCTTCGTTCCGTATTTTATCGTATTGAGCGGATTTGTACAATTATCGGCCAACTGATTTTTGCTCGCGACGTGCTTAGTGTCAATATCGGCAGCCACAAAGCAATTTCTAGTCAAATAATATTTAATATCAATGTTTTTCGTGCTCTGAAGATACACAAGGTTGGTGATCAATTTTTTGTTTGTTACATTGTCGACATATAAGTAATGTAGAGGGCTCTTGCTGTTTCCATTTAACATTGAACATTGACCATATATGCGTTCTCGTATTTTACGTAGCACGATGAGTCAGCAATAATTATTTGCTCATTGACCTTCAGTAGTTGCCCAGTCAGCATCCGAGTAAGCAGTCAATTTAGTAATTAGTTGGTGACTCCAACTATAGATATTACAATTTCTCTTAAATATTACAAGAGGCACTTGAAAGTCAAATGCGAGTCAACGGCCTGACGGTAAGTCATGTTAACCACTTCTTCGAGCTAATCATTCTCGTCAATACAACATTTGGGTCGACCGATATCACAATATTGTTGCATTTGCTCATATCGAATTTTCCCAAGACATTTTATGTGTAACCCGTCTGGTGAATTTGAACAGTCATTGGTTTGCGGTACGCACAACACTGTTACCTCCTGGTGAATTAAAATTTGTTTTATTTTCTTGTTATATGAATGTATGCACCAAGTCGTATGCCTGTATATTTTGACCACAGTCACAACATTTGCTGTTGTGTTAGTCACTTGGCACTCGGAAACAATATACCGCTGTTATTGTCGGTTAACACACCTCTGCAGTTCAAATAGTTTGGCCGCTAGTATGATGTCAAACTGAATTAATTTGCTCGGCTCCTTCATCTGCGACTCTAATTTTTTAAGTATAGTACACATATGCCTGTTAAAAGCAAATGGTTTACAAAAGATGCTACTCAGTATTTTTTAGTGGTATATTCAGCTTCGGCTATTTTTTTTCAGATAATGTGTGGCGAAGTATCTAGTGCCAATTAACTAATTAACTGCGCACAAAAAAGTAGATCGAAAACCGTTCTTATTCTTGTAGCTTGTGTCGTACATTATTTTTTGCCTTTGACATTATTAGCCGCTTCTTTGCAGACAGTACCACAAACTGCCTATGCTTATAAAAATTACGTGGCTACTTACATGCGAGTCAATATGCACCCGGCCTTGCCCATAAACTTCTATTTTAGTCTTATTTCTTATTAATATTTTATGAAGTGGGTCAAACTCTTCACAATTATTTTACCACTCTCGCTAAAAAGACAAATAATAAGACGCTTTCAAGTTTCTGTACCATATGTTGTGCTCACTCAAATTTGATATTTAATTAGCCACAAATAAATCAACAAGCGCTTGACTTGTTTCGCTAGCTATTGCCAAATCAGCCTGGTCATTGGTATTATTTTACACGCTCTTGAACCTATATCAATCGGCCTGGGTTCTGGCTTCTGACATAAATGGCAGTTGCCACCAAACTTTTTATGTTTGTGCTCTTGACTACCTACTACCATTTTTACTTACCATTACGTTGAATTTTGTGAATTAGTCAGACTACGTTATTGTTACTATTCTTCTCGTTGATTCCCAACTCTTTTATTTTGATCCGCATCTCATCTTCCAGAAGCATTGGGAACAAGACGTTCACCGTCTTAGAGTCGTCCATGCAGTTAAAAGTTGTTCTCACAATCTTGTAGATAGCCAACAGCAACGTGTAGAGCACCTTATGGGTGACTTGACCTTTACTGACCATGGTTGATAAATCGTTTGTATATCTCTCCCACCATTGTAAATAATCAGCAACAATTTCCACATCTAAAACGTTGTCTTCATGTACATCACTTGACTCACGATTAGCGTTTTGAACTCCTATCTGATTATAAATTGTTTTGCGCTGTTGTTTTTCTCGGCTACTTTAAATACTTTTAGCAAATCTAAACCGCATCGTTAAAATTTAAAACTTGCGATCTTGTGCTACTGTAGTTATGATTTTGGGTACAAAATCCAACAATGATTACAAGCCGACACAAAAAAACAAAGAGATAGGAGATACACCAACCTACAATGACAATTAATATTTGGTTAATTTTGGCATATGCACAAAACTGCCACTAAGTCTAGCATAAATAAAGTAGCTAAGTTAAATTAGTTTTATATATATATATATATATTAATAAACTATTTCTAAACTATTGTACTCTGATATGGTCAATTGAAGTCCGGAGTTATAACTAGATAGCGCCAGACCACATACGTTCTAAAAAGCCTGATAAAAATTGAATGAACTCAAATTGTTACCCTATTGTTCTAATTTTTTTACCATCAGGTAATCATCTCTTCCTATCAATTACTCGTATCTTGATCACGCGCCACTTTGCCAACTTTAAGAAAAGAGAATAAGGGTATCACCAGTTCTTTGTTTCCGAACCGCAAGAATGGTAGTAACGAGGCGTAGAAAACTTGAGTACTACTCAATGTATACATGTTGATTTATAATTTTGTATCTGTTAAAATATTAAGTACATAATTTTCACATTAAAAAAGTCTTTTGTATCATAATAATACATATTATGTACTGGAATATTTGGATGTACGATTATAATAAAAATAATTTAATAACATTTTTTTATATTTTTAAAATTTAAAATAATCTCTTTAAAATTATTTATTTATATATGTTGGTGGCAAATTGACCACTTCATAACTTGCAAAAAAATACTTTTTAAAAATTGTTTTAACTTTAGTCACTTATTTTTGTGTCTTTTTCAATGCTAAATCCAAAAATTAAAACCGTTTTTTTCTGTCACGTAGGGTTTTCTCAGCAAAAGCAGATGTATTTCGGAAATAGTAAGCCAAATACAAAGAAATATGGAATGTATATTTTATTTTACATTTTATTAAAATCATAAGTAACTAAATAGTTTTTATAAAAACCACACAAAATTACTAAAACTGAATGATTTTCTTATTTAATAATCCTTGTAATATCGTTTTCGCTTCCCATCAAAACTTCGTTTTGTGCTTCTTCTTCTGTAGGATTGTCTCTTTTCAACATTCAGCGTTAGTCCGCTATTATGTTGACATTCCACCTTCCTTAATATCGCCTATCCATTTCTTTTATATATTGGTAAAATCTTTTACCTTGTTCCTCGCTGACAGAACCAAGATTGTCTGGAAAGTAGTCTAGGTGCTAGTGGAGGAAATGTACTTTTAGACTCATGTTATAGCCTAAATTCTTGAAGCTTTGCAACATTTCAGTTACAATGCCTTTGTAGTCAGGATCCTTTTCGTTCCCAAGAAATCTGGTTACAACAAGTTTAAAAGATACCCATACTGCTTTTTCTTTTGGACCCATTTTTCTCTATAAGTTGTCGTCATTCATAAGTTTTCGGATGTTAGGCCCAACAAATGCTTCTTGTTTCAACTTCGCTTCAGAGACACCAGGATATCGAAAGCATTCTTTTGATAAGGCCTTAACAAATTGCTTTATCAAGTGATATGAATTGGAGGAAGCAAAATTTATTTTGGAGCTAAAAGACTCACCATACTCAATATTCTTTATACCGACATCTAAGGTTTTTTTGACTGGCCACTATTTCTTAATGTAATGCTGTTTTCTGTCACGGCTACCCCATTCACAAAAAAGAAACATGGATACATTGTGTATCCACTCTGTTAACCAAGCAAGAGTTAAATGACTTTTAAATCGCCACAAATAGTCCATTTATGGCTTGAATAGCTAAATTTATTGAAGACGACTTTAAGATTTTGGTATGTTTCCTTTAAGTGAACCAAATGACCAACAGGTACTAAAGCATACTTACTACTGTTGTGTAGTACTGCTTTCGAGCTTCTTTTTGAGAAATCAATAAAAGTCTCTCAACTTTCTGGTTTCTGAACATTGAAATTTCCCATAATTCCAGGGACGTTGTCATAATAAACTAGGTCACTTTTTTGAAAAAAGTAAGAGACAAAATCCTTTTCTCTATGTCGATACCACCACAAAGACGTTTAAAACAATAGAAGCAGCACTAACCGAAATGCTTAACCCAAATGAATAACTTTTGAAATATTTTGACTTTCATGTTTTATAAAAGATTATCTAAATATATAGATAATTTATTTTTTTGGTATACCGTCAAATTGATCACCATATATTAAGATTATTTTTTTTATTTATTCCAATTCAGTAATAATCTAAAATTACCAAATTTATTCTATGCGCATAAGATGCAATTAGCAATGGAACCTCAAAATAAAAATAGACTTGACTAACAAACTTTCTCCAACTCAATGAATCTCTCACTAAACGTTCACTAGTGAAGCAGGACACAAAAAATCAATGTTATTCAAAAACTCATAGCTTTCCTTAAGGGGTAAGCAGATTATAACCCAGAGCAAAAACCATAGAATTCTTTTGAAAATAATATCAAAGCATATACCGAAACGTTAAAGTTCATCTCCAGAAAGGGTGGTTTTGAGGTGCTAAAGACAGGGAACAAAAAGATGTAGTAACATTTTTATAAGTTACGGTATGAGAGCGTGTGGAATAGATGTTATTTCCACTATTTGAACACCTAAAGGACACTACAAAAATATTAAAGTAGTTGTACGACGTTATAATAAATAAATCCATACAATTATAACCTTTGGTCACTATAAATAATCTATCCTAGTAGACATACATGCACACTGAGAAGTGTTACATAAACTACCTGGATTTTATATTATTATTGTGCTTCTTATTGTTAGTAATTCATCAACTTGTGTTTTGCATGTCCAATTATTATAAGTTAAATGAATTTGATGTTTACTTTCGTGGCCTAAATTTGGTTTTGTAATGCTACACATGCTGTATGACTACCTTACATATAATTACTTTGTTGCTACAGTACATTAGTAATTGGCATACGAATATTAAGTACCATTAAGCACGCTCTTTTTCGCTCCTACTCTAACGACATGTGACAAGCGTTTTTTCTGTTTATTTATTAAGTGTTCAGAAGCATTTTACTACAACTAATTATAATTTGTTCGCTCATAAACTTGTTTAAGGAATTAGTAAATCTAACGTGTTTAATAATTTTTAATAATTGAATAAAATTGTTTAGAATATTTATTAAGAATCAAACAAATAAACTGATATACAAGATATATAGCTAACACACACACACACATACACATACTCGCATTATTATAAGCTTACTTTAACGTAAACTACACGTTTAAATTATAGAAGACTCTTAGCAAACTTATAGTAAAAGATAAAACCAAATTAAAGTATAAAAAGTAAAAAATGATTACTCTAAAGATAAAGGAAAATTATGAAAAATTAGATATTAACGTAATAGTCAAAAGAGAACATAATTAAACTGAAAATTCATAGCTCAACATAATATCTATTTTTCTTTAATATGCTCCTACATTCATCAGATTAGCTACATTACTGTATATGTGTTCTATATGGATTAGGTCATAAATTCCTATCCCGAAGTGCTTTGATAAATGTAAATACAAATAAGCGGAACGTACACTGCACACGTCCGAAAACTAAACAAAACTGCTGAAACAATCAGAACCAGAAAACCCTTGGAATTCCAATATGAGCACTTCCGCGCCCGGTGCAGGCAAACTGCAACCACTATCGCACATTTTGCATGTCGTATTTCCCACAAAATGCCGCAGCGACTTAAAATTCCAATCGAATAGAGGTGGCTGCCCACAGCCAAGTTGCACCGCGCTTGCAGACGTATTGATGAGGGCCAAATCGGCAAGTTCTAGAGTTAATTAATACATGACGTAGGGGCTGACCTGATTTAGTTCATTGTTCGTGGATTGCGATATCAGCTCTGGATAGGCCGCAGGATCCGCACATCATCGCCGTGGCCTCACCTGCTAGTCGCAGCCGTTCTGCTAGTCCACGGTCAGCTGAACCCAGATGAATGCGTTCACGGTTGGCATTTTTACGTTTCTGGGGCGATATTTTTGGAGCGCCCCGGGAAACTAATTGAGCTATTGCGTGCCGCGCCGATTTTACTGGTGTGTAATAATTATCCTACATCTTTTTCCATAATTAATACAATAATTTGAATGTTGGCTGATCGCTTCAAATTGTTCCTCTTTTTCATTTATAAATAATCAGAAACGATTTATTTAATGAAAAAAATAGTTATGAGTTTTGGTAAAAAAATTGGAGGTGCTTCCATTTCCAAATAAAATTCGAAAGCTCCTAAAGCATGACTAAAAAACGGTATTTCTTCAAATAGATGATGATACTTTCTTTCTTACTTTTTCTTAAAAGAATTTATGTATTCAATAGTAATGTCGATGCAAGTTTTGGACTCTAATTTGAGATTATATCATGAAATTGAAGAGTATTGCAAGATGTATGGTATATTATTAATATTTCTACAATATTCATTTACATTAAATTAACAAAACATAAATCGAAAAAAACAGGATCTCTATTTGCGGTGGGTTTAATGGCTTCATCTATACATTATATATAGTCATACGCATTAGATAAATACTTTTTTAAAACAAACGTGTTATACTTTTTACTTGCAGATATTGCATTTTAAGAAGTACTTTGTTACTGCAGAATCATTGCTGCAAAAAAAAAGTGAGCTAAAAAGGTATTACCCATCTTTTTGCCTAATTTGAAAGTTAACAAGATCAAGGGGCGAAACGGTAATATATACAAATGTTGAAACTCATAAACACCTTGGAAACTCAAACTCAGACCAACCAATCAACTATGAAGGTCTCAGCACTCTATATATTATCGTTCATGAGATATGTCACTTTAAAATAAAAAGCAGGAAAACCCCTTAGGTGTTTCAATGGGTCGGTTTATGAGACATTCTATTCTACTTTTTAATGAGGAGTTCAAAAAAGGTGGTCAGAAGTTTCGACCTAATTGTACAATTGATCACTATACTCAATTGTATATATTACCTCTAATTACCTCTAAATATCTGAATAAGAATCTTCTGAAAAAACAGAATTTCATATTTTTTTATATTTCTGAAGCTACACTGGAATAAAACCTACAAACAATTGCCCTCAAAAATTTTACAATTTTTTTAAATTTATTTACTATGTATTTACAACTAGCCCAACTAGACTGACAAGCTAATGAGTTGACGTACATAACATGTGGAAAGAAATACCAAGAGTGACCTGCTGCCATTCTATAAGATATACAAGTCATATATTAATTTGTTCATTTTAGGCATCCAACTGCGTTAGCATTATTTAATAAATCTGTCACTAGAACATTAAGGTGATCACTAATCCGATATTTGTATTTTCTGCAGCGATCTTTGATAACACCTTAATCCATGGGATTTTCAGATCGTTATGTAATATGCAGTTGTTCACATACCATTCGATTTTTGCTATTGCTCGAATTATTTTGTTTTAAAATATTTGTATGATCTCGATGTTCGATAACTTAGCAGATCCCAAAAACTGGATCCCGTATGTCAATATTGTCACTATCATAGTTTTATATAACGCCTTGTTTGTTAAGTTGGGCTGGGATTTCCGTCCGAGAACATCTTTTTTACACGGATATTTAGTTCTTTTCATTTAGTTTGTGTGTTTTCTCTAGGTAAGTTTGTGTGATATGTTAGTGCCGCTAAAGGTTATAGGGAGCAGACCAACTTCGAGGAGAGTGAAAACCACTGATACTGGTTTATTTTTATTAATTTTGATGTGCGAAGTTTTTGTCTAGCTCTTTAATGCTTTCAGAGGATTTTGTAGATAAATCTATTAATGCCTGAAGTAGATCTCTATGCTAAGATAATACAGCCGTGTCGTCCGCAAACGTAGCAATTAAAACATTGTCGGTAACAGGAAGGTCTGTCGTAAACAACTGATATAATGTTGGGCCCAATACACTACCTTGCGGTACACCTACCTCGAATGGGTAGATTGAAAAATGGTTGTCGTTTACTTTAACTTGAAAGTATCTGTTTTCTAGATACGACTTGAAGAGCAAATAGTACTGTTGGGATAGAGTTTTCTTAATTTTATATAAGAGGCCATAGTGCCAAACTCGATCGAAAGCTTGACCCATATCCAAGAATACTAGTAGACACGACCATTTTTCTACGTTATCCACTATCCTATGGAATTTTTCTAATGTTGAGTATTTTCTGGGAAAATTAAATTGATGGTGAGGAATTAAATGCAGGTCTTCTATAATGGGTTCTAGTCTTCTTAGTAGAATTTGTTCGAAGAGCTTAAAGAGGAGCGTTATAACTGCTCTCTCTTTTCTTGTCAGTTCACGGAGTAAATCGAATGTAATTAGGTCGTATCCCAGTGCTTTACAAGTTTTTTAAGCTTTTGATTTCTGTTTGGACTTTATTGGGTGTGCACTGTTTAATGGGCAGATGGAGTTGGCTTGGTGATTTCATAGTCATCTGGTAAAGTTCTGTTTGTTTCGTGGGATTGAAAAGTTGCAGGTAAATTTTTTCCGAATACTACCGCTTTTTCTTATTTTTACAAATAGGGGGATAGTGTTGATAGGTTTCTTCCAATTCCTAACTGCTTGCTCTAGAGAGTAGTCATCATATATTGTCTGGGGGATAAGTTTCTCACGTAGTTTTGCTTTTCTGTTCTTTTATTGATCTTTTTAGTTGTGCGGTAAGGGTGTTCAGTTTATTTTTGTCTCTTAGGTGTCTTGTTTTCCAGATACGTCTTGCATTTTTTGTCGCTGATCTTCTGTCTAATTTCTAAGGAGTAGTTTTTAGTGTTTTTGTTACTTTTATGCTTATTAAGAAGCGTATTGTAAGGTTGGTATTTGTTGTTCTATTGCTGTCTCAATTTCATTTACAGTGTTGAGTACCGCTGGAACCGATAGGTGTTCGTCGATATATTGTCAAAAAATATGTTAATCCGTACGATTGTGCAAGTACTTAATGTGCATATTATAATATATTTATAGCAACATTAATGTAGTTGGACGAGAGATTTTTTGTTATAAGAAAATCTAATGCATCCGGAAATTTATTCAGATCGCTTGGCCAGTAGGTGGGTTTACCTGTAGCTACTGAATTATAGTGGTTATCTAAGATGGTTTTATATAGTGGCTTTACCTTTGGGTTAATTAATGCGAATTGCCATATTTAGAATTGAAATTATCACCTGCTATAAACCTGTCTCCTAGCATTCTGAAGAAGTCTTCGATTTGATTCTACATTATTGAATGTCGGGGAGGGCAGTATACTCCTTATACTATTTTATCTCTAACACGATCTTTAATTCTGACATTTGTGGCTTGTATATGATTTGTTTCAAACTCCTCTATTTCGTAGTGTGGTAATTTGTTGCTGATGCAGCATGAATTTTTTACAAAAAATATATATACCTATCAGCATAGTTTGACTCAATAAATCAGAATTGCCCGGAGAGCTTGTCACATTTGCTCTTCGAGCAGTAAATTTAAGTTAAATGTTTTAATTTAATTTTCTTCTTAGAAGAGAATTCAATGTGTTCTTCTGGCCTAAAAATTTTGCAACTTTATTAAAACAATGTAACAAAAAATATGAAACACACGAAAAGCATAACCTAAAATAATATTTTAATATGAGGCGGAAGAGAAACAATAGATTATATGATAACATGATATACTATGTAACATGACGTATTATATAACGAAGATGAGAAAAAGGTTCTTAGTAGTTTTTTAGCAAGATTGTGGAAGTCATATCCATGAAATAACATAAAACATCTCTAGTATATTATAAATCAAGTGGAACTTCCACTCAAGTGACTGAAAACAATAGTTTAATAAAAGATGTTGATGAAATTAAAGCAAAACCAGTGATTAGAACACGTTGCTGTATGTTGGATAAAAAATATATAATTATAAGTAAAAGAAGTAGCAACAATTATATAAATATTATTCGGTTACGTTATTTAACAACTCCTACACTAAATTATATTTAGTATTACTTGCTATGTATACTTATACTTGTCGTAATTGTTCTATAAATAAATAATCAAAGCTATTCATCACAATAAACATTCATTATTCAACACACTCAAAGGGATTTGTTATCCATTTGAGTAACTAAAGTTAAAAATTAATGTTATAATGGGAATAGCAATTAGGGTCCTTTCAGAATCTGCTAATATTTAATAGGTAACATTAATCTTGCTATGTTGAAGTTTATATAAATTCTGCATTATTTATAAAGAGTTTATCAAATAAATTGACATTTGTACAGTAGAGTTTTTTATAAATTTTGGAAACCTATAAAACAGTTTCAATACTTCTTACATTCGGAAGCTTTAATTCTATAGAAATAAGAAATATTCTACTACGATGACAACAATCTTATTTTCCATTGAGTATTATATAGGGAATATTTAATTTTTTATAATTTGCTTGTTGTAATGTAAGGAATATCGAATTTAATAAGAGCTACTAAAAGATTATTATAATTTTATAAATTTTAACTTATGTCAGCAATATAGTAACGCCTCGTTTAAAATTAAAACTTATTAACATTATTTTCTCCGAATTATCTGCTTTATCGTGTCGTATAATTAACGTAATATAACTTTGAATGTTATCTCCTTGTTTGAGCTAAATAAAAAATTCTGAAAATTTACAAATTTTATTTACACAATAAGATTTGCTATATTATTCTATGTACGAATTGTAGTAATGCTTAGGGTAGCAGTATAATGTATTAAATAAAATTTAATTTCTTCACTCTCAAGTGTAAGGTGGCCTAAAAACGTATGTAGTCAAGTAAAGATTTATTTCAGAAAAACTAAATAAATTAATAAATCAGTTAAAAAAATATTAATTAATTTGAAATACAATGTTCTAAAAGACATATATTTTATTTATTACTAAAATACAGACTTTGGGAGATTATTTTTTAAAAATAATCCCTCACAAAAAGTAGTAACAAAGATTCAAATCGGGAGAATAAGATAGCCAGTCAGTACCTTTTTCTGTAACTTTTTTGGAATCCAAAGCAATTATTCTATCGTCAAAATGATCAAAAATAGCTTCTATATTATTTTCAGTTCGATGTGGATGAGCGCCATTTTCTTGGAATCAAATTGTATTTGCAATAATAGGCTAATTTTTTAAAAAAATTCTGCTTTGTTTAATTGCATTTTCTATTGTCGAAGTTTGTGGTCTGCTAGTTCTTCTAATAATTTAATAGAAATTTTAAAAAGTTAATTTAATTTCAACTTCAGTTTTCGAATGTTTCTTGATCAATGGTTGAGTGTTTGTCCTGAATACTTTGCATGTTGATGTCAAGTCTTTGCCCTAAAATATCCACAATTCGATGTTTTGGATCCTTTCGTTAACACTATATGTGGTGTTAACGCTAGCCATAATGAATTTAGAAATGGATAACATTTTTGTACGTTTATTCTTTCTCTAACAGGTCATATGAAAAGAATTAGTCTTATGTTAATCCTTTTTATATAAATAGGATTGTTATAACAAATTCTTTTGAGTAACCCTGTATTTCAGAAGCTATAATGAAACTCGTATCTGAAATAGTAGTTATTATTCAGATTGTGATGTGTGAAGTTAAAATAGTTCCCCTTATATAATTAACAACAACTTGTTTTATTAAAATATTATAATAACAAATTAAAACAAGTACAGTATAAATTAGTATTCACTTTATGATAGTTAATGCTATATAACTAATTTTGTAGATTACTGGGTCACAATTATTTTCTTTATTACATAAAATTAAATCTTGTTATCACCCAAATGTTAGCTATCAACGTTATTCTTTTTGGGAAAAATGAAAAACGGCACCATTTGCAATTTGCAATCGTCACTATACTTCCTCCTTCTTCACATTTGGATACGCATTTTTAATTTAGAACACCCTACCAGAAAAGTAGATTATCAATTTAAAGGACCGGCAAAATCTTTGATGAGATGTGGCCTTTTACTTATCCATACCTTTTCCATTACGTGACTGACAGTACTAGAACATAAAAAAAATTTAATTTCTTTTTAAGTTTTGCAATATTTTGTTATTCAAAACATTTTTATATGCTCATATGTTTGATAATAGTAATATGCAAATATTCATTTGCCGAATAGATCTTTGCAACAATGAGTTTTAAAAAGCCTTGAAACAATAGCGATACTCTTTTCTTGTGTAAGGCTTTTACAAAATGATGTTTTAATAAAACACCACAATTTTAAGATCATGACTCACGTTCAACTGAGAATACAAAACTAATAACTATAATTGTCTTTTATACATTCTAACCGCTATGGATCAGCCCAACAAATTCATATTTAGTTTGAAATTTAGTATGCTCAGTTCTTTACATAATATCGCAGAAAGACATGTTACTACATAACAGTAAGTATGAATTTTAGGTATTGCTAAAGTATAAGCGAATTTTTGTAGATACGTTTTAAACGTTACAAATGAAGATTGTAAACTTTTAAAAGTAATTATATTGACTAATCAGTAAACACATAGCGTTGAATTAGATCAAAAATCTGGATATTCTAGTAAATATGTAAAGAGAACTGTTACGAATGGAAAGTATTATAAGAATAGCGAGAAGTTTAATTCTATATATGAGTTTTGACTATTGCCCTGGGCATATAAGTTTGCATATATCAAACTTAACACTTCCACTCAAAATATCATTATCTAGAATTACGCATACTATTAATTTATCAAATATTAACGGTGGCTATTAAATGAGCACGCCAGTTTTGTATTAGGTAAACAGAATTTTTTAAAATATGTTAAAAAGGATTATTAAAAGTAAAAATTATCTACTTCGTAAACGAAACATTTTGCGCATTATTTTGCTATGGAACCTGCTATTAGTTTGATTTCTACTGGTAATTACATATTTACTTATTAAAAGCTAGAACACTCTGTATTTGAAAAATTTTCAACAAGTTATGTTTCCAGGTCATTTTTACGGTTTAGACATTTTTATTTTATAATCACGTTTAGTCCACCTTAAAACATTAAAATTCTGTATATACTATATATTTTTTATTTTGCGGTAAACAAGTTATTTTTAAGTTTTGCTGCCTTTTGTTTCTCTTACATTATTTAGTTCAATATTTTACATTATCTTAATAAAATATTAATAACACTTTTTGTTGGATCCATAAATTTTTCATTATAGAAAAAATAATTTAGTAGTACTTGCATGCTGCCTTTATTAATTAAGGTATAGGTATAGCATTTTTATATCCAGTAATTTATACAGCTTGCAATGTTTCAAAATAATTACTAAAGTTATTGTTGTTCGTGGCTCCTGTTTAGCAGATTAATTTACTATACGCCTAAGATAAGAGCGGTAATTACAGATTAAACGCCCAAGGGATGTTTTAATAATGATGTAACTGGTCATTAAACAATAATTTAACTGTTTCAGGCACAACATTTTGGAGTATAGAGTTAAGTGCGAAACGTTACCTTGAAAAATGTTTAAAATACCTAAAATTTTCAATAATAATGTTATATGTTTAATTATTTAAATGGTGTATCAAAACGTGATCATAATTTGGTTGTACAAATATTAAATTATATTTAATTAACAAATATATTATTACAATTTTAAAGTTTCGTATAAAGAGTCTAAATTATTTGTTTAAGCTTAGATCATGGTGTATGCTAAAAAATAATTTGAATACAGATCGGTAACTTAAAATAGTTATAGACTATTAAAAAGTGCATTAGTATGGTGCTGTCGTTTTAGACCAAAATGCTTACATATTCAATGGCGTGTTTGGATGACTTTATTAATTATGACTTTAAAATTGTTTCAACAGCTTTTA
Source organism: Sinelater perroti (assembly GCA_036346155.1). Classification (NCBI taxonomy): domain Eukaryota; kingdom Metazoa; phylum Arthropoda; class Insecta; order Coleoptera; family Elateridae; genus Sinelater; species Sinelater perroti. Next base: position 13,285,883 of record JARFIY010000035.1, read on the forward strand.
ATATCTGATTTCATATGTATGTATGTGCCTGTCATTTTTCTAAAGTACTATCTACAAAAACAATGAAATTGTTATTTTAACTAAAGCGTGCTCAGAAAATCCTTTTTAAACAAGCATATAAAACGTGTCTAACCAGAAACGTATATGATGAAAATTCTAAGCTACAAATGTTCTTGTTTTGTCGTATACTTTAAAAATCAATTAGGAGAATAAAAGAGTTTTCCAAATGAGCATTAGGGCCATCTATCTAGTTAATATTAAATATTTAAAACAGTCGAGATCTATTAAAAGATGAAAAATGTTAATTACACTATTTTTTTTGAAAAAAGGTTTAAAAAAGTGAATTTCATGTGCCACAAACCATCCATATTCTTCTTCTTTATCATATGTACTTGTGCCCTAAAGCATCGGGCCGGTTGCCTCAGTCTACTTCATTCAGTCTTTTCGATCTCGAGCTAGCCTATCGCGGGGTGGGGGGAGACTACAACGCTAAACATACTGACAGGGATTCTAGAATCATAAAGACTAAGAGACGTGAGCTACACAAAACCTTAGCAAATAACAACCTACAACATGTTTCTACAGGAGAGCCGACTAATTGGCCACAGACCTAAACCAGTTGCCTGACTTCTGCGTAACAAAAGGAATTTTCCAAAATTACGTCACTATAAAATCTTGTTTCAAATTTTCTTCAGATTGTTCTTCTGTGTTGATAACCCTATTACTAAACTCCACAAGAAAGAGATAAACCCTAATCTAAGCAACAGATGCACAAATTGAGACACCTTTAGGTCTCTAGTAACTGACGAACTACCCTTAAATATTTCACTAAAGTCTTCAGAAAACATAGAAGCTGCCGTCAAATTATTGAGTGATGTTATCCAACGAACACGCTGAAACACTATGCTGGGTAAATCAGACACTGTCACACCTTCTGACTGCCAACAATTATAAAACAAAAAAAATTAAGAGAAAAGAAGACCGAAGAAAACAATTTAAGTACAACAAAATAATGCAAAACTCTGTTCCTCTGATGATGATGAAAATATTGTAGCAGAAGACTCTAAAGACAGATGGTCTGTTTGATTTAAAACACAACCCCCAAAAAGTCCAAATTTTAATGTATTAGTTTTTTGTTTTTTTAGTGATACACAATCTTTACAACATACACATTTACCGAATACAATTGACGAACTGATTTGAACGCGTACAAAATGAATTTAATGAATTAAACACACGAACTCTTGATAATGTTTTTCTAACATTGCAAACTTTTCTAGAAGCATGTTACCAAAAGGAGGGAACTCTTATAAGACTCCGTACATTAATATGGTAAAAGTTGGTTGTGAGTAACGATTATAACCAACATTATCATGTCAACCATGTCCTTGTTAAATTAAAACTTTATGTATTACTATTTGTAGGACACGACTAAAATTAAAATGCATATCATACTTTCGGACGGAATTCAATCAATACTTTTACAAATCAATTATTAGGTATGCAAATACATCCGTAAGATCTTATGTACTCTAGTCATCTCTTCTATTCGACAAGGCTTAGATGTCGCAAGGAAATTACTAGTAAATATGCGCTAATTTATTCTAGAAGGTGATCACGTCCCAAACACAATTTGCTTATTACCTTTTATATCCTATCATATCCTAAAGCCGTTTTCAACCCATTTAGCCAGCGTGGAATATTGCGGATACTAAACCATTGAATCATGACGAATCATAAAACAAACTAGTATGTACTCCAGGTGAGTAGAACACCAAATGCCAAATTCTACACTCTATTAAAGACTCTGGAGAAGGCAAAAATTCGCCTATAATAATTAATATTGGAAACCATGGAAAAGTTAAACCATTTATAGCCACATACAATATAATAACGGTAAATTCTATAGAATTAGAAGAAAAGTTACATAAGATTAAACAGATTTTTCTGGTCTAAGCGAAACAAGATTAACAAAAAAAAAAAAAGTGCAACGTTGAAGCTCCTAGTGTGTATTGTATCAAAACCACAGCTTGGAAAACACTTGGGTGGTGTTAGCTGCCTTAATCTATAAAACTATAAAACACATTTTTAAATTGGTACCAAAACTATACAAACGTAGTATGACAAGGCCACCCAAAAGATAAATAAACAATACTAAAGAAAAAGCTGAGAAAATAGAATACAGGCAGCACATAACAGAACGAAATGGAACAAAAAAAATAAGACATACGTTTGAAATTAGACAACGAAGTGCTGAAAACAAAAAGAAAGGAAAGATCCAATAGTTTAAGTTTATAATAATATTTGAATAAACATATTTGTAATTTTTCTATTTTATAATATGATGTTTAAGTCTACGCAAAATGGTTTTAAATGAATAGTGTATTGTTCCGTTAATAAAACATGCGGCATCTTTCCACATTTACTTTACTGTATTGACGTGTTGAAATATATTAATACATCACAATGGGGTTACATAACGATCTATAGGATCCATTGATTTTTTTATTCCATGAATATAACAAAATAAAAATGCTTTTTCAACTAATTGTTAAAACACAATTATATAACCTGTTCAATAATAAAGTGACCGCTGTAGTCTTGAAAAAATTGGAAAAAGTTATTTTTGTACTATATATTACAAGTTATTGCGCAATTATCTAATGTTGGATTCAATTACGTCTATTATAGAGATTATAGCTTCACACCTTTTCCCATCATTTCAATGGGGTTTTCTAAATAATCATTTGGTAAAGAGGACCATTTCTGCTTAACTTAGAATAGCAGCTGCTTTACCTTGCACACTGGTTCCTTTTTGAGCTTCATTTTCAATGGTATTAACATTTTGGAATATTGCCGGCCTTTCCATCATAGTTATGTTATGTTATTGTTTGTACGTACTGCGTAGCTTTCTGCGATATTTAGGGTGTTTGTCTTCTTCCAAAATCCAACTTGTTTTATGAGAACCAAGAACTTTCACAACGGATTCAGCAAGCATTTCTGGTGGATGGTGCATATTTTCTCGGCTTTTAAATTGTACATAAACAGAAAGAAGCAACTAAAACTGCCTTTATAAAAACATCTATAAGCATGCAGTTTTATAGGGCGTTTTACTGTGCGCTAAAAAATTTATTGCTTTTTGCTAACTATATTTTCTATAAGAAAGACTATGTTCAGAAAAAAGACTCGTCCTTAAAGATAACATTGTGCTAATTTCGATCGAAATTTTCCTTTGCCCAAGCCGGTCGTTTTTTCACGTGCTTTTTTGATAATAAATATTTTTTAAAGTTTTTTTCGGCAAACTGACTTTGAATCGTATTTATAGAAATTTAAATTCCTTTTTTGCCAAATTTTATTTGAGCACAGAGCAACAAAAGGTCTGGCTTATCTTCAAAAGACGCAAGCTCACTTTATTTTTTTCGTTGTTGTGATACGGTTTATTTCTTTCTCAGGCATATCGTCTACATTACCAACCTCCAAATACCACTTTTTGTACTTTTCAACAAAACCCTCCGACTTCCGCGTATATTTTGCAATTGATTTATACGCCAGTTTCGGTCCTTTCAAATGGTTCATTAACAAAGCTGCTTTGTATGGCTTCAATCACTGACATCAACAACACAATATACCGGAAAACTACATATATACTTTGCAAAAGAGCAGAAAATCAAAATTAAATCAAATTAACCTGTTCTCTCTTGCCTAAAGATGACGGCCACTTTGTTGTAATACAAACTATAAATATGTTGCAAATGTGGCATATTGGTAAAGTATGTTGACTTTTAAGAATAATACAAAACTTAAAACCAATAACTAATTTGATGAAAGCAGTCCTTTAATATAATATACAAAATACATTAAGCATTCTTAGAAAAATTTTTCTATAATTTATATTAATGTTTAAATGCATGGTTTGAAGTATATTTGTTAAGCAAGTTGTAATTGTTGCTATGCCGAATTTAGCCTGGTAATCCGTGCATGATTAACACAAACGATTGATCAGAATGAGAAAAATAGTCCGCCGAAATCAGCAAATACGTCTACAGCATTAAGCCCTTACATCCTATCAGTCTTAGCGCGCTTTGTGCACGGAATTCATCAACGAGATTATCTCCTTTAGTGCCTAATGTCAAGCAAAATGTAAGATTTAGGGTACCTTTATAGACTGGGTATTTGCAATAATATAATGACAATGTTGTCTGTAATAATAGCGCTATATAGTTATGCTAAGAAAAGTTATAGAGTGACGAACCTCGGAAATAGTCGATTTAATTGAAAAATGCACGACAATACGAAAAACACAAACCAGTGCGCTAATCCTGCACAATTTCGCGCAATTAATCACTGCTATCGCAAATCCGTTCAAACTCATTCGGTGAAGCGTCACATAAACAAAATATCAAAAACGTATTCCGGGATATATATCTCTATTAGCGTTTGCATCACCAGATTAAAATATTAGCAGGCGACGCGGGACAAATAAAGCACCCCGGCTAAAACTAAACAAATTTTGATCTATTTTTGCCACAATTATTTATTACTGCGCAACTGTTGATCATTGTATAAATATGCTTTAATTGTTTAAACAGGTACTTTATACTATAAACACACACCACTATTGCATAAATGTTTATTTTAAACAAACTATACACGCCATGTTGATACTTTACGCAGAAACGCTGCTCTATTTCTAATTTGCGAAACACAAGATAAACGCATACAGTATTTAACTGAACGTAAATATTATTGTTAGTGGTAACCTATATCTTCCAGCTACGTTATTCGAACCTCAACATGTTCGAGGAATTTGCCTTCAATTTTCCTTACTGCATCCGCACAGAATTAATAAACATATGGCTAAGTATCGTAGAGATTACTAAATAATATTGATACTACTACTAATTTTGCTAATGAAATAATAATCGTAATAGAGTTTTTAATAGTTATTTGAGTCAAATTAGAAATATTAAGTGAAAAGCACTTTTAGGTGTGTCATTAAATAGGACGAAAAGTAATCTTAATAAAATACTTTGTATTCAGTTCGTGCAACCGTAACAAATATGTTATTAACAAATGCATGCCTGCTGTATTTTAAATTAACTGACCGTAGCATTAGAGCACTCTTCTCTTTATTAAAATTCAAAGCACAAACTTATTTTTCCTGAGGAAACGGAATTACGAAAGCACCAAAATAAGTTAGCACTTTGGATTAGCCTCCCTCGCAGTGGAATATTGCTCATCACTTCAAGCACACTTAGACCTTTTTTCGCTTTAATTCGAGTAGGCCCGATAATTACCAGATTAACTTCATAAAAATCACATTAAAATTAGTGCTTTCCAGAATTCTTGCATGCTAGGGCACGTTGAAACGTGCACTCGCATATTAATAGAAATAATAAGTAGATATGCATCCACGAAATGGCCTATGTGACGTATTCCTGTCGCAATTTCCATAAATGAAGTGACCCAAGCTAAACAGAAGATAGAGTGGCAATGTTTTAAATGTGACGTAAATTAATTATCCCTTGCAGACGTTACGCAAACTATTATTAGCAGCCCGAGTGAAAAATTAATGAACAAAAATTCAGATTAATTTATTTTAATTTTCAATAACAAATTTTATATAGTTTACGCAACTTTGCTGGGATTCAAAAATTTCTATATTATAATAAATTAATTAGGAAAAATTTAATAATTTAAATTTGTTTATTGTTAATATATGTTAACAATCGGTCATTCCTTAATGCTATTTTCTATATATATATATATATGACAGTTTATTTGCAGCTCAAAGCCATCTCTCGAATCTAAATATTCTTAATAGTCTTATTTAGACGATCGCCCTCTTTTTCTTCGCTCCCAGAGTTTCCAGTTTTACACTATCTGTGGTCATCTTTAATCCACTTTAATCTTTTTCCCTTTTTGAGTGTTTTTTCTATTTTCATACTTTCTCTGATATCATTTCTGACATGGTCCACGGGCTTTTCCTGTAGCTTCTTCGCAAAAAGACCATTTTCGTATCCCCAAAGTTTTTTTTGATAAAATGTTTGAAGTCAGTTGGCTCAATTTCAGCAATAACGCTTTGAATTTCTGTTTTCGGTTTAGGAATTGTTGGTGGTTTGTTAACATAGATCTTGTTAACAAAATCTTAGAGAAAATAATCTCATGCCAATTGACGTCAGCATTTTTAAAAATAACACAGCCAGGAAAATGTTGTTTTAACAAATTGATACTTCTTTTGCTGTATGGAACGTGAAATCATCCTGTTGAAACCACATTTCTTTGAGGCCCATATCATCCAATTGATCCAACAAAAATTTTGATTTTATGTCACCATATTGTACTCCATTTACATTTAATTGCATCTCCAGCCCATAATCCGCACCAAACAGTGGCTCTTTGTGAGTGCGTCGGTTTTTTATAAATAGCACAAGAATTATCATTGGCCCAAATCCGACAATTCTGCTTATTAACAAAACTATCCAAATGAAAATGAGCTTCATCGCTAAAGATGATGTTTTTAAAAAATCCAATTCACTTTTTGGTTTTCCATTATCCAATTAGCGAATTACCGCCGTTGCAAATAATCTCGTGGGTTTAGCTCCTAATTTAGTTGACCTTTGTAAGGGTGGAGGTAAAGCTCTTTAATGAGAATTTATTGCAAGGTTCAATTGTTGCCAACGATGACGTATTGATGTTCTTGGATTCTCGGCCAATCGCACAAAACGAGGACGTGGTAGGCTTTGTTTGTCCATAACCGAGCCAGTTTTCTTTAGTTAATCTTCGAACAGTGGACTAATTAAATGAATTACGGATAAAAAGAATTCCACGCACTTTTCGAAATTCCGCAAAACTTTCGCCAAATTTTTAATCTGTTTTAACAACAACAATAAAAAACGTGTTCTTTTATAAAGCGATTTATTTTTAATAATATCAACGACTGCAGATGACAAATGTCAAACATCAACGTAAATATAAAAAATTCAGAGAAATTTAAATCCGACGTACCCAATAGGCTACCCAGTAGTTCCATTGTTATTTATCTTTCATTTGCCTGTTTTCAGTATTAAATGTGATTTTTATACTTTGATCTGGCAATAGCTACTCCGGCCTTTGCTCTTTTTCCTTTGGGCACTCCGCTATAAAACCCTATGTATGTTTATATCAATTAAAAATATATTTTTTGTTTAACATTTTCTCAACACGAAGTGCTAAAATGCTGCTCTTTCACATCATATCCGGTGCTTAATTTTTCTATTGTTGTTACCTAACAACTTCTGTAAAAGTAGTTTTTTGTCGTCTATTATTGTCATTTATTATTATAATTAACGAAAAGGTTACTAATATTCTATAATAGCACAGCAAAGTCTTTTCATTATATAAAATTACATATTAGTAACAAATGTTCTTCAAAATAACTAGTCATTGATTTCGTTTTAATTTTAAAAAAATTGCTTTGCACCCCCAGTAAAAGTTAAAAGGCATCTTATAACAAAAATATTTTACTTTATAGTAATCCTGATTAACCTATGAAAGAATAGAAATGTAATAAAACAAGTTTGAGATATGTTTTTTTTACTATTATTAGAGCGATATTTCATTAACATACATCTTATCAAATATTTATTTAAATCCTTACGCGTGCAGTCTATTTAAACTGTTGTAAACTGGGCTTATGAGATATTTACAAAACTTGTTTATTCAACATTGTCGTAACATACACCTAATATATACATATTTCTCACAGTTCGTATTCATTTTAATACAAGATAAAGCTATAAATAGAACATAGATCATAGCCCTTCGACTACCTGACCTCATATTCCTAGACGACTTTGTCTGGAGTTTCTTAAATCAATTATGCATTCAGTCTCTGTCGACAGGTGGATAATTTAGGGAATTAACGGGGCATGTGACATCTTCAAACAAAACTCTGAAACGCTAAAATGTGCTCTAGTATCATTAATTCAACCTGCTGCACTTTGTAATTTATTGGATGTTTATTAAATTTTTTTAATTAAAGACAAGTTTGAAATAAACTATTTTTGTTCCGATAATATATTTTTTTTAATTTCAATTCTTCAACAATGCTCACAAACATGTATATAACTAAAAAAGAGGAATTTAGTATCAAGGGACTATCATCTAGTTTTAAATAAGAATTGCACTTTTTAATTAAATTCTAGGATATTTTAAAATTAAATAATATTAAACGTAAATTAAATTATCGTTTTTATAAAGTAACGTTTGTATATTTCTTTCGTGTAATTTTTAAACACTGTTTAACTTGTACATATTAATTAACACTACAAATGAGTATACTATGTATGTGTTTAAATGATTATGGCAAACCTAGGAGGTATGTTGGCTTTTCCTGGATTCCATAATCATTATTGGACTTTTTGAGGCTATTAATTGTTCCTTTATATTTTATTGTACCATTTAACTTGCACTACTTTCAATTGCTGAAAATTTTTCTAGATAGTTTTTTAATATTTCATCTTTGTAGTGTTATAACATACTATTTCATTCTCTAGCTGCTTTGTTGTATCTTCTTTTTTTCAGTTAGGTATCGTATATTTTGCTATTCTTTCCTTCGTTTCTCAGCAATTTTGTTTAGAATTTCTTCTTCTTCTTCTTCTACTCTTATATAGGCTATTAGCCTGTTTCTAACTACACATTTTCGTGTAGTACTATGAGCCATGTTGGGCGTACCCCGGGCAGGTGGCTAGTCTGACCCGTTAGAAGAAGGAGAATGTACTTTACGACCGCCAAAGGTGTTTGTATGATGGCCGGAGAGCACTCGATGTTTGCCGTTATTTTTGACCTGGGAGTCGAACCCAGGGCCCGCCGCGCGTTAGTCTGGCAGGCCGAGGCCTTTACGTCGCGGCTGTCGTGCTCTCTTGTTTAGAATTTCTAAGGGATAATTTTTGTTTTTGAGTATGATATTATTTGTGGGGTTGTTTTCTAACTTATTTCCTGGATTACGCGTATTAGATGTTAAACAGCTACTTTCATATCATTTTTCTGTTATAAGAAGAACGTAGTGATTATTCGTTATTAACCGACGAAACAATTTAAACAATTTATAAAAACAGTACGAGTAGTATGAAAACATACTGGCACATGGGCTAAAACGGATGCTGAAAAAGTCGAAGTCTTTGTTTATTACCTTCAAGATGTTGTTCAACCATTACCAAGTGAACATAATACAGATAAAGAAAAAAAGATCATTATTGTTCACTATCTAAAAACTAAAAGGACGTCTGGTCACGAACTAATAATAGATTGTGTATTGAAAGAACTGTCGAAGAAAGGAATCAAAATGATCAAATTTGTATTTAACGCAATGCTGCGAAGTAGCTACATTCCGGATCAATGTAAAGTAGCAAAAATCATATTTATACAAAACATGGTAAACCAACTAATAAAGCTAGCTCATATAGACACAAGTCTTTTACCGCTAAACACAAATCTTTTCGAAGAGTTGCTACTTAGAAGACTTTTGCCTATCATAATAGATAATGAACTAACACTAGATTACCAATTTTAGAAAACACCTTTCTACAATAGAACGTGTCCACCCTACTGTAGATCTTGTAAATAGCGCTTTTACACAAAAAAATAATACTGTACAGCTGTGTTTATCGATGTAAGACAGGTATTTGGAAAAGTTTGACATAAAGGACTTTCATATAAGCTAAAGCAGCATCTACCATATAATTTGTATTTTATACTGAAGTCATACTTATACAAAAGACATTTTTTGGTTAAATACAAAAAAAACATTTTTTTTTATTAAATTATCTAACACCAATGGTTTTAGTAGTTTACTGCCTGGTTTTCCACATTAATATAAGAAAGAACATTTTCAAAAAGTTTTTCCAACATTAGGTGCACATGTTATAGTTGGGGTGACTATATTTGCAAGAGTACTTATTGAGCGTCAATGCTAACAACACTAAAAAAAAACAATAGTTTAAAGAAATGTCTACAAACTATTCTTTTATATCCACAGGGCTGTCAAGATATTGATCAGGTGTCTACAATAAGATTTAAGATCTTTTAGATTTTTTTATAACTTAAGGTATCTCATTCTTACCCACCAATGTGAAAGCAGTAAAGGCTTATCGTTAGTTTTAGTAATCTCTAATTAAAATTAAAAATCGGCAAAAATCTTGAAACAACTACAAGTTATTCTATTGAAACAACGCAAAGGTGTCATGAAAATCTATAGACACGACATACCTATTTAAGTCAAAATTCGATGAGATTTGGGGGTTACACCTATTTTCGTAATAATTGGAAAAAAACTAAAAAGAAATCGATTGGCGCACATTTAATTTCAATATCTCTAACGATTTTGGAGATACAAGACTAAAGTCATTTTAGGTCAATTTCTGTAAAACGACATAACCGCCTTGTATATGAATATTTTTTCAAATTATAGAAAAATCTATGATAGATTCTTATGGATATTTCGATAATGTTAAAATTATTTTTTTATCTTCTATGAGTATTGAGATATGAGACAAACTTTTATTTTTTTAAATAGTAACCACAGTTGATGTCACTAAAAATTGCTCATTTTTGGGCTTTTCAAAAATATATAGATTGTTACCTTTATTTTTAATAATGTAACACTTATAGATATTTCATTAATATTCTTAAATATTTTATTTTCATGACAACGTATGAAAGTTAAAAAACAAAAAGAAAATTTTTTGAACATTTTCTTTTTGTATTATAAATGTGAAAAACCGTTACCAATTGAAGATATGAGTATTTTGAAAAACCAGACGTAGTTTTTTTGCGCACTTAACGGCACTGCTGATTCAAGGGCTTATTGTGCCTACTAACATGCACTTAATTCTAGGACATTCACACGCATCCATAGGTTGAGCGAGATTCGAACTCGTCCGCGTCGGCTCGAGGACAGTGAAACGATGATCTTGACCGTTGAACCAACGCGACTTACCAGACATAGTAAAGTGCTATCTAAAAGCAGGAAAAAATTCACAAAAAGCTGCAAATTCATATTTAAATTTATATCCTAAAAATTGGAAACTAAGATTTTGGCTTATTTTGAAGACTAAGGACAAAAAATTATTATTAATGTAAAGGATTCTAGCTCACATAATTCCTGAAAATATACATTCTTATCATTAGTTTAATTTTCGACGTAGGCACTTTGATTGGATGTCTAGGATTACTATTCAAAATTAATATCTTGTTAGCACTTTACTACTACAAAATATTTAAATCATCGACTTTAAATTACCAAGCCATCGAGTCACGTGTGCCTCAAGGTAGCATATATATCTTGAACACTACCTTGAGGCACACGTGACTCGATAAGTCAAGAAAATCTTGAACATGAGGTTTATGATTGGAAGCTTTTTTGAGCCGAAGACTATAAATAAGTTAATTTTACTAAAATAGGTAAGTAGATTTCTATATATAAAAGGATTGCATTAGTCTCCTGCTATAGTTTAGAATTGTTTATATAAAATTTTTCGCAGATGTTCTATGAATGCGTTTTTTATTTATAAACTGATATGGATTTTTTTTCATATTGTTTAGAACAACCTTAAATCAAATTGAATCTGTCCTTTTTGATCAAATTCCTCCTAACTCATCCGTTGGCTAATTCATATCATTGTATCTAAAATTTTTATTAAAAAGTTTTATTAGAATTCCAATGGGATAAAATAACAAAAATCAATTTTTTCATTATGTTCAGATGCAACAAATATTTTTCTCAAAAAAATTTAAAAGTTATCCATTATCACAATATTTTTCAATTAAAATTAATAAAGCAAAATAATAATACAACATATCTGAGAACATAACTGTCTTCTTAACTTAATTCTACCTCTATCTGCCAGGTGTGGTTTTGTGTTATTTAAAATCTGCTGCAATTTTTGCATTGTCAGCCAGTCGAATTTTTAATTTTTCTTTTGGTCACCGATTTAATAAAGCTTTTCTCATTTATTTTACGATCTATTACATGGATTGTCCATTCCAATTTCTGTTTTACCATTTGTTACGCAATGTCGTCTACTTTTGATACACTACGTACAAACATGTATTGTTTTTCTGTCTTTTAAACTTACTCCGACCATTTTACGCTCCACACCCCATTGGTTAGCGCTCATTTTTTTGATAGTGGATTTGTTGAATATCTAAGTTTCTGTCTTATACAATAACATTAGAAATATGCATTTGTTAAATAGCTTTATTCTTAGTATCTGTGAAATATTAATTTTCATTATACAACTCAATTTTCCATAAGCTGTCAGCCCCTTTTTACTGCGCCTGTTTAATTCTACCTTGAGATTCTCTTTCCTCATTCTTATATCATGTCCAGGTAGATGTATATTTCCACTTTTTTTTTTTTTTGGTTTTAACCTTTTTTGAAGGCTAAAATAACCTTTGATGTTATTTTTGTTATACTTCTATTTAATTCACCACCTCTTTCTTTAGAAGCATTAGCTAGTCCAATTAATATTTTTTGTAACTCTTCTGGGTTGCCCTCTATTGGCATATTAGCCGCAAGTAACTAAATATTTCTCTATAAAGTGTTATGTTCTGGTTGTTACAGAAATTTTTTTAAAGATATTTGCCAAAGCTAAAGTAAAAAGTTTAGGAATAATTGGGTTTTCTTGGCTTTTCTTAGGCTTCTATCTATATTGACTTTTTAGGGGTACTTATCTTACCTTACTATTAAAGTAGTATATTTATAGGTATGTTTAATCTAAGTTATGTATCTACAATAAATTCTTGCATTTGCTAATAAATGCAGTATCATTCAACCGTCCATACCATAAAAAGCTTTTTGGTAATCCATAAAAGCAAACCAAAGCTAATATTCTGCAGCTATTTCAATCAGTATGTGATTGTATTGCAAATGATCATTCTAGCTAAAATTCTCCCTAAACAGGAATTGATTTTTGGTTGAAAAATGTGAAGTATACTAAATAATTGCTTATTATTTATGAAAAAAAAACGTATTGACATGTGAAAGCAAGTTTATCGATTTATATTTAAATGAATTTGATTGATGTTCCTTTTTGTGTAAAGGAATGTTATCTGGAATATCTCCTATGTGAAGGCAGATTAAGCAATTTCTATAAATCATATATTTCCTTTTATAATGTATAGTATCTTAAAATAATCCATCACTTTCTTATGTTTTCTTTTATTTTACATTTTTAAGGACTATTTTTTATTATATCGGGGATCTCTTCAGAGTTAACATTTACTATTGTTTATATATTTGAATTTGGATATTTTCTTTTACAAAAGTTTTTGTAATATAAGTTTGTTATTTGAGAAATTCTATTATTAACAGTTTTTGATCTTATTTATTTCCCCTTTACCAGAACATATTTTACTAAAAACTTTTAAATTCTAGTTTGTTTCAAAATATTTTCTACTACTATTGTTGAATATTTTTTAAATTTTTTATTTATTTCTGTGTACTCGTTTCCTTTTTTATTTACTAGAGGCTGTCTTTTCCAATAACAACTTGCTTTCTTCACTAAATCTTTTGTTCTTCTTTTATTTATTTGAGTTACTAATATTTTCTTTATATTTTTGGTAGTTCCACCATTTATATTGTTAGAAATTTGTGTTTGGGTCATATATTTTTTAATTAACTTTGTAAAGTTGTTGGATTTATTTCTTGGTATTGTTCTAACTTCACAATATCTATTCCTTACCTTCTTGCGTTCGAATTTGTCATTTCTAATCTTTTAGAATTTTTGTTTATTAGTGTTTTTGTTCTTGATATTTTATAACCACTACCTGTTATAATCTAATTTAAATTTTAGGATTTGTTGATAACACATAATTAGTCTCGTCCTGGTATTGGTACTATTTGGTATAATTTAAGCCAATTTTCTGTTCTCGTTTTTCTTAGAATTCCGTGTTATATAATTTATTTTATGAATGAAATGCAACCAGTACATTTTCCTTCTATTTTTTTAAATTTTATTAATGTCTTTGTTGTTTATTTTCGTGCATAGGTCTTCGTAGAAATTTTTATAACTTTATCGTCTATATGTTTGTATGGCTTCTAAGGTGTGTTGCAAAGCAATATTTAAGTATATATGTACGTATGTAAAAGCCGTAGTGGTCTAATGAATAGGTCGTTAAACCAAGAAACCTAGAAATGCTGGTTTGAGTCCCGCTTTCCCTAATTCGATCACTGGCATTTTTACGTCCCAGCTCGGCTCAGGCTGCAATAAATGAATACCTGGAGGTCAAACTCTAGGGTAATAACAAACGGTCGGTATGTAGCACTAGCCACGTTACTACCCTTCTGTACTGTAAGCTGTAGATTGTAGCAGACCTATCCTGTTACGACCCCAAAAGCCCTTCGTGGCTTATTACGGAAAACTATTATTATTATATGTATGTATCTATCTATCTATCTTTAACCCTCATTGCGCCCAGTGTTGGGCATAGGTCTCCCTCAAATTCTTCCATTTAGCGCGATTCTGTGCGACTCTCATCCATGGCAGTCCTGCTACTCTCTTAATGTCGTCTTGCCATCTCATTATTGGCCTGCCACGCTGTCTCTTGCCTGTCCATGGTCTCCATTGGAGGATTTTAACGTTCCACCTACTGTCTTTGATCCGAGCTGTATGTCCTGCATATTCCCATTTCAATTTCGTCACTCTTTTCACTACATCCGCGACCCCAGTTCTATCTCTTATCCATTTATTTCTTTTTTTGTCTCGTATTGTAATTCCAATCATTGCTCTCTCCATTGCTCGCTGAGTGACTTCCAGTTTTGTTTTTACTTGTTTCGTTAATGTCCATGTTTGAGCGCCGTATGTCATTATGGGAAGTATACATTGGTCATATACCTTAGTTCGCAAGCGTTGGGGTATTTTATTGTTTTTTAAAATATAAGCTAGCTTTCAAAAGCTGCCCACGCCAGACGTCTTCTTCTATCTATCTCGTGTTCTCTGTTTTCCTTCCTTAATGTTACAGTTTGTCCTAGATATATATACTCGTTGACATTTTCTAGGATAGTTCCATTTATATTTATTTGTGGGTTCTCAAGACACATTGTCTTCGTCTTATTCAAATTTACTTTTAGACCTATTTTCTTAGAAGTTTTTTCTAATTCGTTTATCATAATTTGTAGGTCGTCTTTGTTGTCTGCAAATAGAACTACGTCGTCGGCAAATCTTAAATGATTCATTTTTTCCCCATTTACATTAATATCCCTATTTGACCAGTCGAGATTTTTAAATATTCCTTCAAGTGCCAAATTAAATAATTTTGGAGGCATTGTGTCTCCTTGTCTAATACCTCTATCAATTGAGAATTTATTACTAAATGCATGTAATTTAATTGTTGCTGTAGCGTGTTTGTATATATTACTTATCAGTGCTGTATATCGGGAATCTATTCTAGCACACTTAAGTTCCTTCATTATTGCCCAGTGTTCAACGCAGTCAAACGCCTTCTCATAATCAATAAAAGCCTTGAACAAAGGCAGGTTATATTCGATGGATTTCTCGATTAGAATTTTAACAGTAAGTAAATGGTCACAGGTACCATATCCCTTTCTGAAAGCTGCTTGCTCTACTGTCTGATAATCATCTAATTTTTGTGATAATCTGTTAGTCAAGATCTTTGTTAACAATTTATACATTTGAGAAAGTAGGCTGATAGGGCGGTAATTTTATAATAGTAATGCGTCCCCTTTTTTAAACAAAATTACTATCACGGCGTTATCCCAGTTATTTGGTATTCTCCCTTGTTGTAGGCACATGTTAAATAGGATTTTTAGCTTGGGGATTACTATTTCTTTGGGTTCTTTGATCATTTCTATTATTATATTATCATCTCCCGGCGCTTTATTGTTTTTCATCGTCTGCAGGGCATGCAAAATTTCGTCTTCAATGATCTCCGGCATATCCTCAGATCCTACATTTACTATTTTAGAATCCTCTTTTGGCCCCTCAGGTTGTTTAATGTGCGACTCATATAGTGTTTTATAGTATTTCTCCGTAGTTTTTAGGATCTCGTCTGTGTTTCTTATTTCTGTTCTGGAGAAGTCTTTCACTACAATGATTTCTCGTTTCCCATATCTGCTTTTCAGGCACTTCATGCTTTTGTTGTCCTCTATTACTTGCTCTATTTGTTCTTCATAGAATTTTTCTAAATCTTTTCTTATCATACGCCTCGCTTCTTTTCTCACTTTTCGATATTCATCAGTTGCATATTTTCCTTCTTTATATAACTCTCTTCTTTCTTCTATTTTTTGTTTTGTTTGTTGAGTAATTTTATTTATCTTTTGGCATGTCGTCTTTGTGATTTTTTCCGACGCTTCTGTTAGTACTAGTGTCAGATCACGAGATATTTGGTTTAGATTGTTGTCATTATATTCCTTTAATAGCAATGACTGTCGTATGTACTTTTGATAGGTTTCCCTGTTTTGTTTGAGTGTCTGGGCATTTACCGTTCTTTTATATCTATATTTATATCTGTTAAACTTTTGAACAGTAACCTTTGCCCTTACGAGCCGATGGTCGCCTCCCGTATTAAATGAATTTAAGACTGTGACATCGTTTATGCTTAACTTTTTGGCTGAGAGTATATAGTCAATTTCATTCTTGGTCTGCCCATTTGGGCTTATCCACATCCACTTGCGCTGGGCTTTTTTTAATGTATGTATGAATGTATATATATATATATATATATATATATATATATATATATATATATATATATATATATGTATATATATATATATATATATATAAAACCATTTCTGGTATTATATTTTTATGTAGTATTTGTCTAGTTAGTCTTTTATTAATTATTATTATCTATTTCTTGGTATAGTTCTAATTTTACAGTGTCTATTTCCCTTAACATTTTTTTCCTTAATGATAAAAGAATATATGTTCTGATTTTAGCTGAATGTATTTATCGCTTTTTTACTCTCCTTATTTTACAAATTCCTAGGATATCATACTTAATTTTTACAATTCATATTATAATTTTGCCATTCTATGATCGCACACACATGTTATAATTTGAAATATATTTTGGACATCCCAAAGTCTTCCAGATATTTTAGTACTCTTTACTACTTTACTAGTCTTTAATGCTTTATAAAGCAGTACCAAAGCCAATGGGGCTAAAGACCATTTTGGTTAAGGCACTGTTGTATTTTTTAAGGGTTGTTACTTATAAAACACTTCACTTGCCTTGCGGATTGGTGATTAAGTGATTAGCTTCTCTTAACCTAGAATATCGGCGTTATTTTCATCCTTTTAATCTGAATACAGACTCAGCCATATATAACTACATTCATCTAGTTTAGCTTGTAGGTCAATATGGTTTTTCGGGGTGTAACACGTGAAGCTGTAGGTGATAGTTAAGTAATCAAGAACTAGTCTCCTTGACGTGTAATGATAAAGTGTTATCTATACAGTGTAATTTTACACTCCTTGCATATTACCAAGGTTAACAGAGCAATTTGAACGTAATTATCAATATTCTATTTTTTAAAAAGACTGCCTTTATTTTAAGTAATCTATGAAAAAGTAAAACCGAATTTGAGTAGAACATAAACAGCTAAACTAGCAGTGTATGTATCTAACCATATTTCTTCGGTAGATTGCGTTGGTTTTCCTTTATACCCCTGTTAAATTTTGCATAATTTAGATTGAACGTTAAATACCAACACACTAACTATTTTGATGTAAAAAGACACACATATATAAGACAACAAGCGAAGACGGTCGCATTCTACTTTAATAAGTGACTCGAATAAATAATAAGTACGTGTGATTCAATTCTTCTTTGGAGAGGAAAATCATAAAAAGTAATTGATAATAATATTTTATTGGCTAAATTATGTTCTTTCTAAAAATAGACTTGACTTTGGACATACAAATTCAAGGGCGACATAACAAGCATCGAACTTGTGTCACGTATTAGAAATCCGAAACAGCTGTCATGCTAGAAATTAACAAAGTCTATTATATGGTATTGTTCGACAGATGAGTAAAATTGCATTAATTAGCACGTACTACGGGTATCCTAAATAAGCAATTTAGCTTCATTTTGTATAATAAATTATACATACATACATAATCCTCTTTCTACACTTTCAGTGCAGAGGTTTTTTTATTTCAACAGCACCACTATAAAAAATTTTAAAAATGATGGTGATTTATGCCTGTGCACACTACCCACGATAATAGTCACCTACTGTCACAACCGTTTATCGTTTAGCTTTTTTACTTATGTAATTTAAATGTGATAGAGTTGCATAGAGTTTTGTTACTATAAGTTATAAACCGCAATTGCGAGTAGAGGATAGTTAGTTAATTCTAGTTTAATTCTGAATGAGCTCAATTTTCCCGTATCGATTCCAGCATCAGAAATTATTTTAGACCTTCTAAAAAAATTTTCAGTCCAATAACAATCACTGTGATAGCTTCTTTGTAATAAATTGTATAAAAAAATTGTAACGTAATTGCGGCATCTACAACAATGTATCAAAATATTCGGGCTGTGTAACTGAACAAAAAATGAGTAAAATTGAGTTCGAAATTTTGTCCAATTTACCTTTAGATTTTGCTTTCTTAGATTACTATCGACTTCTAAACTAAAAACTTTTCCGATTGAGAATAAAAATTAGAATTATATAAAAAGATAATACAAAGTATAAACGAGTATTTCAAGGACTTCAAAAAAAACCATTTTGAGAAGAAATCGCAAATTTAAAGAAATGTAGTAAGTGCATTTAATATTAGTTTAGATGTTTCATAAAAATTAATAGTTGTCATTAACAGCAAAGTAATTTGCTCATTGACCTCCCCCATTTTGATGATAAATAAATATTCTAAGAGATTTAGTAACGTTTTAGAATAGAGCATTAAATCTACAAACGTAAAATTTAAGAAATAAATTTCTTTTATGTCGCAAATGTCTACTTTTTCTTCATAAAGTACTATCATTTAATGATGTTAGCGATCAGTCCACTGTGTCACTTTGTCTCAGGCTACGTTGAATAATTCTTGTACTCCTAAGTTAGTCCAACTTCTCAAATTCCTAAACCCAGACATAATTGGTCGATCTATTCTGTTTTTTTCCTTCTATTTCACTCATAGTGATAAGTTAAAGCACGCGGTATTTACAATTGCGCACTATATGGCCAAAGTATTCGGTTTTAAAACGTTTTATGGTTGCTAATATCTGTTGTTCTCTTTTCAATCTTCTCAGCACTTTTTCTTCGTTCGCAAACTTAGCTATCCATGGGACGTAAAATTACTTTTTTTGAACAACTCTAAACTGTTCATTATTTTCGTTTTTAGGGTCTATATTTTGATGCCATAAAGCAGAACCGGCAATACATAGCATTGGACCATTCTCCATCTAATATCTATGTTAAGTTATCTGTTCGATAGTAACTGTTTCATTTTAGTAAATACGTTTCGGGATATCCTTATTCTGATTTTAACTTCTTAATCTGAATTCCAGAGTTTGTTTATTTAACATTTGATGTAATTATATGTACTAACCTCTTAAAATTCTTTACCATCTAAAAGAACTAATTCGTTGTTTATGGAGTTTCTGTTAACAATTTTTTTTTTGTTAGTTTTTGTTCTTTAATGAGTAAATGGTTTAGATGTTTAATGTCATCTGTGAGAATTACCATGGCATTAGCACATCGAATACAGTTGAAGTATTTTCTATTAATTTTTATCCCTTTCAGTTCATTAGTTAAAGCTTTTGTAACTGCAATCTCTGAATAAATATTAAAAAGTATGCGCCCCTGTCTAATTCTTTTATTAATGTTCAATTTGTTTACTTCAACGTTATTTATTTTTATGGTTGCACTCTAATTCCAGAAAAGTTCCTTTATGATATGTAGATCCGTATATCCTATGTTTACACTTTCTAGAATGAGTATATATTAATGCCCTTTCGGCATTAATATATGCTGGGTTTTTGATGATCTAGACAATTTTCTACTAACACTTATATGCTATAAGGTGCTTCTCTAGTACCTAACACTTTGCGAAAACCAAACCCTGATTCACTCAAACAATATTCGCATTTTCTATAGATTCGTTGGTGAGTTATTCTTAAATGTCCATTAAGAAGGGTTTATTTAAAATTTAACATATAAATGATTTAAAAAGGTATCTATTAATACCTGTATCTTAAGAACTAACATAGGCAATACCAGAAACAACAAGAGGAAATTATATAAACTACATATTAATAAATGCAACCAGAATGGAGACATCAGACCATACAGATGTGCAAATGTAGACGCAGACCACTATATGATAGTTGCGAAAATGAGACAAGAGTGCAGAAGTAAAAAAGAAAGACAGAAATACAAAAAATAAAATATTGAAAGAGTCTATACAAAACAGGGAAGAATAAAGATACAACAAAAATTAATAATGAAATAAAAAAGAAAAGAAAGTAAAATAAACATAGAGAGAAGATAAAAGAATATTAATTAAATAATTATATAGAATAACAAAGAAGCAAAAAATAATTAACATAAAAAACAGAACCAGAAACAAATTGTTAAGAACAGAAAAGAAGGAGACTTAGATAATTACAAAAAGAAAAAAAAGAAAGAAGCATAAAGGATATATATACAAAAATAAAATAATAAGCGAGGTAAAACAAAATAATCATACAAAAATATTTTAACGACAACTCAAAACACAAAAGAGAAAAGAGCCTGTGAAAGCAACAGGCATAAAAAGTAAACATGACAAGGTAAAATAAGACGAATATGAAGAAAAAGATATTAGGAATGAGCATTTATGTAACTGATTAAACAAAGTAGAAGATAGAAAGCAAGTGCAACAAGAAATTAACGAATAATTAGACGAATGGGGAAACCAAAGATATTGTAAAAAGAAGGACACAGCTATAAATGGAAAAAAACAGATACAGTGGAAAATATAACCATGGGAGAACTAGAAAATTCAATAAAAAATTTCTACAGAGCTTTTCCTGTATAGAGGTATGTTCCCAAAATTAAGTTTAACACATCTCTTCAATCTTGCTGGAGATAAACTAAAATTTCTTAAAAATAGACTAAAGCTAAGATAAAATCGCTTCTTAAAAAGAAAATAGAATAGACTGTAATAGTTATAGGGGTATCGGTTTATGAAAATCAGGATACAAACTACTACAGTTGTCGCAAAACTACTGTGAGTATCGCTCGTTCTTGCGAACAACGCTCGACATGCGATCAGAGCAGGTATGTAAAGCAACTCGTCTGGCAGCGCTGACAACGATTTAAATATTAATATCTTGGTAGTCTCGTCGCAACGTTAGTTTCAATACAAGTTGTTGAGTGCCACCCTACCGTTTTTCATATTCGTAAAATGGATATAAAAGCGGAGAAATGTAGCACTTAGCAACTTTTGGTTATTCCCAGAGCTTAAAAAGACTTGAGAGGCGGAAGATTCAACTTAGATGAGGAGGTGAAGAATTCCGTAAACACATTTTTTGAGAACACGAAAGCAGAGGAGTTCCAAATAGCAATTCTCGTAGCTAGCAACGGAAAATATTTTGAAAATGATCCAGAAATTAGTGATGATGACGATTTGTAAGCTTAAAGTTGCGAAAAATACATGTTTTGTAAAAATGGTAGGCTATTATGTTCTTTATTATTTTTTAAGATTTGTACAGAGAATACCAATGAAGGGAAACGGTTGAAATTTGTACTCTGATTAGCTTAACAGTTGTTTTACACACCCACTTTGATTAAATATCAATAGGTAGCATTGTTCGCGAAAATGAGCGATATTCTCAGTAGTTTTGCGACAACCTATGTATATTAAAAAAATAATAACAGACAGAATACAAGCAATTGCATGTGTAATCCTGAAAGAAAAGCGAAATTGTTTTTGGAGGTAAATTTCTTGACTTCACTAAAGCGTTTGATTAACTGAACTGAAAACTATGGTCAATTCTAGAAGAAAATAGATTTCCCTTACATCTGATAAAATTAAAATTTTTTTTTATCGAAATACTAAAATTATTACAGGAAGTAATAATGATAACAAATGCTTGATGTACATAAACCCAGGCGTAAACAAGAATATGGTGTTTTGTACATTCTATTTAACATTTATATAAATAACATGGTAAAGGCATAGATACAAGAAGCTTCAAAGGGAGTCCAGATAAACTGAAACAAATATATATTAATATAGCACTCTTCACAGACAATCACTCTATAAATGAAAATTTAGGAAAAATCTATAACGAGTTTTCGAAAAACACATGTTTATGATTTTTAGATTATTAATTTTATTCCGTTTATTTCCGTATATGCCGAGTATGTTTTGGATTGGTGTATTTCCCACTCTAGCATTTCAATCTCCTGCTAGTATTATGTAGTTATTTGGTTGCACCTTATTAATGGCTTTTGTATGGTTTTGTAGAATGTTTAGGTTTCGAGGTGGTTTCTTTCTTCTGGGGCATACAATCCTATAACAGTGATTGGTCCTTTTTTATTTTTAAATCAACTTCCAACATTCTTTCGTCAACGTATTCACAGAATTATTCCATTCTTTGTCTATTATAAGTGCTACAGCTGCACTTGATTTCAATTTTTAAGTGACTCTACTTTACATGATAAGAGTCTGTATCAGCCGTTCCTTTTAGATTTTTCTTGGTTTCTGTTGTCACCGTAATGTTAATACCTTTTTCTTTCACTATATTACGGATTTCTAGTTGCTTTGTAGCCATGCTTTGCGTATTACATGTAGCAATCCTTAGTATGTTGTTTATCTATTTTCGTTTTCTCTTTTCCTTGCAATGACCGCCAACTAAGTCTCCATCCGGGCCGAGGCTTCGATTGAACTTCCGAGTATTCCTATTATTTCCCTACAGTATGAAGTACCAATCAGTAGCTGAAGCTAAGTTAGATGTTAGGGTTGCCATTTTGAGGCTTTTTAACTTGCCCCATTTTTTTGTAGGGGTATGTATTTTGTTAGCTAAAAGTACCAGTTTTAAAGCGCCAGAAACTCGCCTTCGCCATTTCGTTAGTGTTAACCAGGAGGTACCACATGGACATGGTAGTAGAAGTTGCTGGTATTGCTATATGGTGGCGTAATAGCAGTAGCGTTTCTCAGTTTTTATAAGTGAAGCATATTGGCATTTGCTTCACTTTTGAGGCTATATCTTACCAACCTTACCCACTTACATAATTTTCTTAATGGATTATTTCACTAAAACAGGATTATAACTATATGTCTAATATATAGAAAAAAGAACTCAATAAAGTAAGTACACAATAATGCTAATAAAAATAAAATGTTAAATCTTTTTTTGTTTGATTAATATTAGTATACGCAATTTTCTATGTATTACTATTTGTAATCATTTTGTTATTTTGAATAATCTATTATTCAACGATCCTTGTACGTGTATGCTTGTAAGCACACATGTATTTGTGTTTGCGCATGCAAATGCTCGCACCAACGTGTGTATGAATATATATGTATACATGTATTATTACAATTTTGTATGTATTATGTGGTATACTATGTACAGAGTGTGAATTATAATTTGCAATGCGGTCGTTTTTAATATTTTAATTCTTTAGATAATTAGATATAATTTTATTCTATGCTAGACTAATTTGCTAGCTTTACTGTTAGCACCTGGACTTGTAATAATGTTACTGCCCTAGAATGATTTAGATTACATTATTTTTTTAATTCCGCATACAAAAATATTTTAAAATCATCTTTACAAACAAAATGTTTTATACTATCCAGTTTCTTACTGTCATTAATTTTTTTCGGTTATAATTAATGTTAAGTTATAATTTCAGGTCCTCAAAGAAATTATGACATTTTTATCCAACATATATTTTGAAGTGACGAAGTGCATACGAAATCGTATTTTGATGTGCCACGTTACTGTGCATAAATACATCTGAACGATTGTAACTAGTAATAAATGAAGAAACATTGTTAAATATACTGCATCTACTACAGTACTGAGGTGTTATTTCATTAAAATTTTGATTAGAAATCTTGCACGTATTATTTTTATTTGTAATTCGATTAGAACTCTTTTTGTGCCTATAGTAAGTCGGTTCTCGCGTGTTTGTTCTTTATTAACTCGCACTGAACTCGCTCTTGTCCTCGGAGCAACAACGTCTTGTACAAGGGTCTCCTTTGTAAATGAGCTCCAAGGCGAGGCCCCATTCGCTTAAGCAATAATCCCATTCTGATTTTGCGATCTAGTAGTGAACAAAACATTAAACACTTCAGGCGCGCAGGCACTTTATATGCTTATCCTTCTATTGTATAAGACTTTGATAAATACCTAAGTAACGTGACGTCATTAATTTGTGTCCCTTGCATTGTGGAGTGTCATCATGATTATGTCAAGCCTGGCAAGGAATTCATCGATCACCAGCGCAAGCTGAGTTTATCCTAACGACGAGTACGGCCTAAGGATTGTTCAATAAAATTAGATGTGGCTACACCCCCCAAAGGAAGCATGCATTTTACAACACTAAATTGAAGCTAGAAACAGTTTAGGTTCTAACGAATGCATATAAAAAAACGGGCAGCAAATAAAAAACGGGCAATATTTATTAGTACTTAACAATCTTCTAGCGAAGCTAAACATATTTAATTTTAAATGCCATGAGCATATGTAATCAAAATTTACGTTCTTTTGACTACCTGATACTTGATGAAAGTAAACTATGTTATCAGTCAAAGGAACATTATAATCGCATAAGCTAGCAACACGCTTAATGTATAATGAGATCAATGCGCACTAATAGTGTTGAAATTTCCCAACAGACAACGCTGCGGTAATGTCAAATAAGATTAGTACGTGTTCATGTCGAGCTTATACTGCTCATAATAACTATGAGGGCAATGTATTAAAGCCAACCCTTTAATAGTAAGTATAGCAAAATATAAACTTTAATTAGTCGTTTAGAGTTAGCTAAAAAAAAACAATTAATCTTACTGCGTAATTAATTCACAAAGTTCCCTAAAATCGCTATAATAGCTAAGTAATTAATAATTGTTTCGTAAACTTAATTATTTAAAAGTGTGCAATTTGTTATTGTACTTTTATATTTATTTTTATTAAATTTAACTAGATATTTTAAGATTCAAATGTTGTTTTCGCAACAGCTACTTCATAAAATATATATCAAAACTGAAACTATAATAAATAGTTAAGGACAGTATTTTACTGAAAAATGTTAATTTTAAGAATATTATTGTTATTTCAATGTTCCCATGAGGGGAATGTGAGATGATGAAAACAATACATGTTGCATTATTTTTGTAATTCGTTATTTTGGATCTTAATATTGGGGAAGTTTTGCACCATTTTATGTAAATAATACCTTTTAGGTTATGTAATAAAAATTGTAACATTGAATTGCAATTGAAAATTAAAAAAAACATATGTAAACAAAATCCAAAATAATGTAAAATTATTTTCGCAACTACATTAATAGATCATATGTGTACCGTATATCCTACTTATTACATAAAAACAAGACTTGTGTTAGTTAACTTCCTTAATGTAAATATAATTTATGATTTAACAGAGATAATTGCTGTGACAAGATATTATAATGTAGAAGTGCTTTTTATGTTCATTTTTTCAGCTTATTGCAATAACTGTTTTTGGTCCACAAAAAAAAACAATTAACTTAAACTTTTAATTTGTACAAATTAAAGTTCCCCTAAAATAAAAATTACAAAAGCTATAATATGTTACTTCATTAAAGTTTTCAATCGTCGGTTCAATGGTAAGTATGTACCTAATATATTTTAATACAGAATAACGTTATACGCTGATATACATTATAGCAGAAATAAACAAGAAAGTTATGTGTGAGAAATAAGTAGAACTAGCTACAATCAATAAAATAAAACATGGCTTTGGTGATAAAGTATTAAATAATAACGGAGAAATAAAGAGCCGAAAATCATTATGAGACATTTGTATATAGTTGAAATAAAAGCAATAACTTTATTAAGCTGATATACTTTATTATTTAAAAAACTGTAGTTTTAATAATTGGACTAAATTACAAATTAGTATTAATATACAATATCAAATCAAAAAAACACTGAACTAAGTAAACAAAATACATAGAATACCGTTACAATAATAATATAAATAATAATAATAATAATAATAATAATAATAATTTTTATTAACGACTATAGCCTAGTTTCCGTAATATAACTAAACAATTGATTTAATTTACAAAATAAATCTATATCGAAGCTATTGACAGTACGACACGCACGTTCAATAGACGCATAATAATAATAGTTATAATTGTAAAAAGGCAAATAGAACAAATCAGAATATCTGTTTTTTTCTGGCAAATTGAATGAAATTCTACTTAACAGAATAGGACTTGATAACGTATTATTTAATAGCTTATAAAGCAGAAGCAAGTCATTGATGTTTCTTATATGTTCTAACGTGCCTATAGAAAATATAGAGCCAAATTTATCATAGTTTCTCAAATCAATGTTTAGACTTATATCCCGGAAATCTTTTTTTTTGTACGTTATCTAAATTTTTATTGACACTTTACATTGAGGCGACTATACCGAAGGATTAAATTCAAAAACAGAACTTATTACGGAGTAATATAGAGTTTTAAAACAGTTGTAATTTTCAAACTCATGAGTATTTCTTTTTAAAACATTTATTAATAACAAAACTTTCGTATTCTTAAAAGTTTAAAACCAAATATTATTTTAAGATCTCGAATAATTTTTGTTTCTGTTAAATTATAATATATATATATATATATATATATATATATATATATATATATATATATATATATATATATATATAATAATATCAGAGTAGTCCAGTGGTTGAGGAGCGGGTTGCGATGCGGACGGACCCAGATTCCATTCCTGGTGCTCCTGATGCCTGGCGGGTGGCCTACTTAGTCACTAAAAATAATTGAGTAGCCTGCGTTTCCTTGAACAAGGGGTAATAATGGCGGTTGTCTAAGGCGCGGTATTTGCCAAATCGCCCCGCACCAGAGATGGTGCCGACGGGCGGGCACTGTGAGCGAACTTATGAGAGACTTTAACCTCTCAGTTTGCAGGCCGTGCTCCCACGCGGGGCGTTAGAGCCGTACAATTGTTATACATAATAGAATTATTTACTCTCTAGAAACCTACACAATTACATTTTTTTAA
Organism: Sinelater perroti; assembly: GCA_036346155.1. Taxonomy (NCBI): domain Eukaryota; kingdom Metazoa; phylum Arthropoda; class Insecta; order Coleoptera; family Elateridae; genus Sinelater; species Sinelater perroti. The sequence continues at coordinate 13,313,134 of JARFIY010000035.1, forward strand.
TAAATACCCATTTCTGGGCATTTATGGTATTATAATCAAATTATAACATTGGTCAATGAATAATTTGTTTCTAACTTAAACTGCTACTAGGTTGAATACTTAACTAAGGTTCTACTCACTAGTTTGCATCAGGTTCTAATAATTACACTACAATAATTTTAAGTTGTAACTATTACACAAGTGCCCTGGTTTTCACTCATTTCACTATATCAGTTCGAAGGGTTTAGTTTTCTTGAGTCTTCTTGTCAGGTTAGTGTTGTTGAGGAGCTGGAGCACCACAACGTTCCCATGTTAGAGAAATTGTTGTTCGTGGCGTCTTGAGATTTTTTGAATCATTTAATTAACTATTTCTACTTCAATGTCCTTATGGAGGTCACAGTTGCGGTAGTACCGAGGTGCACCGACCATGTCTCTAAGTGCTTTGTTTTGTAGTCGTTGAATTACTTTTGCTAGCACAGCTATGGAGTAGTAAGCCATATGTTTATACTGGTTTGAAGGCTTGTTTATAAAGAAGCAATTTTTTGTAAATGAATAACCAGTACATTTTTCTATATTTTAGGTTAAACTCTTCTTTTGTCTTATTCGCGTAAGCTTTCCAGCGTAGCCTTACATCTGGCCAAGTATTTCATTGATTCTGATAGGTATGTGCTGTTTTAATTTATTGATGAAGTCTACATCTACAGAGTTGCTTTCGTTGAGCTTGATACCCCGAGTTCTGGCCCAGGTGTTTATTATATATGTAGAGAATTGTAGCTTTTCAGCAGACTCTTCTTTCCTTTTGCAATAATAGCTGTATCATCTGAAAACGTTGCGATGGTGTTCTGTTCAAGATCAGGAATGTGACTAGTGTATAGCAGGTAGAGTAATAGACTTGCTGCCTGAATTTCTCTTAAATTAGTACAGACCTCTTTTGCTTTATTCTAAAGTATCTTCTTAAAAAGGTATAATTTTAAAAGTTTATGAAATAGGCCTTTATGCCGGACTTTATCGAAAGCCTGGCAACATCTAGGATTATAGCAAAGCAGACTTTCATTTTCTCTAAACACGTTTCAATAATATCTGAAATTCTGTTTACCTGATCTATTGTATGGTTTTCTTTGAACCCACACTGATGCAAAGGGATTAGGTTCTTTTTCTCTATTATCTTATAAATCTAAGTAAAGATATTATTCTGTTACGGGACATTGAGGCACGGAATATAGGCTTTTGAAACGTTAAATTTTTAGTACTCCACAGCTGTAGAATTGGCTCATGATTTGCCTCGAAACATCCGGCAATTAGCAGTAATCGGTAAAATATACAATTTCTCCTTCTGACTAAAACCCAATGGTCTTCTGAAGTTTACCGTGCACAATTGTTTGTTTCACGAATGGTAATTCCTTTAATTTCACCCGAAAAAAATAGTTTGAAAGCTTCCGTCTTAGTTGTGAAATTTGCGCTGTAATTAGTCCTTTCAGGTTGTTGATTTAGGATGTTCTTTGCATAATTCTTTTTGACATTAGGTTTTTTTCGCAATGTACCATTTTTCTTAATGTTTTCAATTTTTTTGTTTATGCCATTACTGACTCCTTCCGTGTCACTTGAGTTTCTTTCAACATCAGTAAAATCGTCTTTCAATGTTTCATCTTCGCTTTCTAACAATATTTCATCCTCTGTATCATCATAAAATTCACTGGCATTATTCTCTAATTCAGCCGTAATAAGAAATATTCAAGACATGTTGAACATAACATTAATAAACTACTACGCTTGCACCAAAACAAAGATGACAACTAATCTAAAATTTAAGATTCGTGTGGGTTTGTCTGTTTTCGGTTGACGACCGGAACTTGTTGTTATCGCTATTACTATGCTTTGCCAATTTATACCGCTATGAATATTATATACACAAAAGACCAAGAGAGGTTAATTTTGACCCCAAATTGGAAACATATTTTTTTAATTATCAGGATAAATTAATTCCCACAATTTATAAACTTATTGGGAAAAAATGTACAAAACTCTGGGAAAACTTTTCAAAAATTTAAGACAAACGTAGGCCGTCCCATTTGCATTTCATACCCAACAGCCTCAAATGACTTCCTACGAGTATTAGTTATGCGAATATTTATTGGTGAGATCAATGATTGTAAACCACAACAAGCAATCAGACTGGCTGAATCAAAAATATTGATGAAAGCTCTTTTGATTAAATAGTGAAAATCCTAACGGAAAAAGTTGCAAAAGTATTGGGAAAAGATTAAGGCTGTTACAATGATAGAATTGTAGTTGAATTGGTCATGTCATAGGTCGGTGCAAGAAGTCACAAAGGGTTTTTATTGTCTCTCAGCAGAAAAATTAAAACATGTTGATGGGAAGGGGTGAGTATTAATCCGTAATGATAAACCCCCAGCCGCAAAAATACGGACTGCGATTCTCAAGAACAATTCTAATAGTGTTCACCCTTACTTCCTAAAGAGAGCAGTGAGTTTTTAAAGAAGATTGATTTTTTTTTTGTTTATTATGCAATCTGTTACAAAATTAACAATAAGCATTTATGTGGACTTACAACATTGACTTGAATAGAGATATGCTCAAATGAACAATAATCTCTATATGAAAATTAATTTAAATTTGTTTGTAAAATTAACTAAACTCTAAAATAGGATATTTATCGGTCATGAACTAAATCGAGTGGCGTTTTACGCTTAAGTCTCTTTGTCTGTTCACTGTTATCAAGCAAATTTACTGCCAGTACATTTGGATGATTTTCCAATCGTTGAATGTATTTAACACTGCACTGCACAATTGTTTCACTTACTGTCAGCACTTGCAGATCATTGTAGATGTCTTTATTTGTTACAAACCATGGGGCGTCTACAAGAGCACGCAGCACTTTAGACTGGAATCTCTCGATGATGACGATGTTCGATTTCGATGCTGTTCCCCAAAGCTGTAGCCCATATGTCCATACTGGCCTGAAGATGACATTGTATGCAAGTAATTTGTTTTGAAGTGTAAGTTGAGACTGTTGTCCCAGCAGCCAATAATGGTTTCGGAATTTAGCACCTAGTTGTTTGCGTTTTTTCCAAATATGTGTACGCCATGTCAATCCCTTGTCTAAGTGTATACCGAGGTATTTTACACTGTCTGTGGTAGGTATAAACTGATTTCCTATCATTACTTGTGGTGAATCGCCTCGGCATTTAGTGAAGACAATGTGGTTGGACTTAGCCTCGTTTATTTTAATCCTCCACTTCTGGGTCCATTTATGGATTTCATTAATACTGTTTTGTAGTATGTTGCTTGCTTCAATTGGACTTTTATTTACAGCTAATGTGGCAGTATCGTCTGCGAATGTGGTTGTGAGCGCTTCGTTATTGGTTGGAAGATCAGCAGTGAATAAGAGGTACAATAAAGAACCCAGTATACTACCTTGTGGCACGCCAGACGTTATTGGGTGCAGTGTTGTTATTTCACTTTCATATCTAACTTGGAAGTACCTCTCAGTTAGATATGATTTAAGGAGGATGTAGAATTTTTCTGGAAGTATCTTTCAGAGCTTGTAGAGAAGTCCCTGGTGCCATACCCTATCGAAAGCCTGGCTAATGTCCAAGAATACTGCGGCGCAATAATTTTTATTTTCCAACGTCTTATTAATGGTATCGACTACACGATGCACCTGTTCAATTGTAGAATTTTGCTGTCTAAACCCGAATTGGTGATCAGGTATCAGGTTTCTCTCTGCGACTATCTTATTTAACCTTTTGGCTAACAGCTTTTCAACAATTTTAGATAAGACTGGCAACAAACTAATCGGCCTATAAGATGAAGGCTCCTGTGGTGGTTTGCCGGGTTTTTTAATTAATATTATTTCTGCTGTCTTCCATTGGGCTGGGAAATGTTGTAGTCTGAAAACAGCGTTTATGAGCTGTGTTAGCATAATTATACCCTTGCGAGGAAGTTCCTTAATTAATTTACCCGTTATCGAGTCGTAACCGGGGGCCTTCTTAGGATTCAGATCGTGCAGAATTACATCCTTTACTTCTTTTCGTGTTGCTAAAGGTACAGGTTCGCTATGTTGTTCAGGCTCTTCTAGGAATCTTTGAATTTCGTTATCATCGACATCGTCAATCTTTGGTAATGGTTTAAATACGTTTTCTAGATACCCGGCAAAAGTTTCAGCCTTTTTCTTGTCTGTTTTCGCCCAGCCGTTGTTTGGTATTCTGATGGGTGGTATATGTTCTCTTGGTTGTTTTAATCTTTTGTTGCTTTCCACAGAGCATATTCAGTGTCAACTGTTGGTGTTAGCCTTTCCAAATATTCTTGGAATGATCTGTTCTTGAGTTCTTTTAACAACTCCTTCAATTGTCTTGCAGCACGATTAACAATTTGTTTTATCTTGTGGGTGTCTTGATAATTGCCAAATCTGTCGAAGTCGTCTTTTTCTAGTATTTTTGGCGGATGTGTATTGGACAATCAACTGTTTTTGATTTAGATTTATTTTGCACCGGTGTTGCTTCCCATGTAGATTCTTGTATTAGAGAGTAAAGTTTTGTACTTCTGTTTCCAACTCTTCTGTTGTTTTGAGCGAGACTCTTAGGTTTGTTTTGTCGTTAATTAGTTCTTTAAAGTAACCCCAATCTGTTTTACGGTTGTAAAGTTGTATCTTCTGCTCTTTTCTTTTATACCTGAATAGATGGTTGCAACCACTGGAGAGTGATCAGATGCTAAGTCATCACTTGGTTCAATGTCTAGGGATCCTGGAGTAAACCCTTTAGTGACAAAGAAGTCCAGGCAATCTGGTAGTTTGTTGGGGTCCGTCGGCCAATATGTTGGTTTATACGAGGAAAGATGGTTCAGATGGAGTTCGTTAATTACTGCGTGTAGTATTTTACCTCTCCGGGGCTGATAGTCTGGATCCCCAGCTGACATGCTTCGCATTATAGTCACCACCGCTAGAAATCTATGTCCGAGCTGAGTGAAGTAATTTATAAAGATTTGTTTATCTGCAGGGTAGTTTGGAGGCAATAGGCTGCAGATACGGTTATAGGACCGAGCCAGTCTTCTAAAACAATGCTTGCTGCCTGGAGACACGCTTCTTCGATTTTGTCTAACACATGGTGTTTTATACCGTTTCTTATGATAATTGCTGCACCCGCACTGGCTCGTCGTTCTGTATCCGGGTGTGCTGCATTGTATATTATATAGTGTGGAATTTTAAAACTGGTATTTGTTGTTAAGTGTGATTCCGATATAAGCAAAATATCGATCTTATTGAAAGTTAAGAATAATTCTACTTCATGTTTGTGGTTCGTGATGCCATTAGCGTTCCACAGAGCAGAGATTGATTTTTTGTGTGCTTTTTTTACTATTATTAGATTGAAAGTGAAAGCTTTGCAGAAATGTTATTTAGCGGGATACGCACTGAGTTGGAAAATATGTGTTGTAACATGTGCTTGCTACTATGTATAGCTACAGATTGTTGAGTTGATTATTTGGTTGATAAAATTTTACTGTTATCAAAACATTAAAAAGAAACAATTTATTTTAGTTAAAGAATTGCTTTAGAAATTTTAACAAAACATTAATCTTTGTGAAATGATCTACAAAGAAAGGCTTACATAAGGAAGTAATTGTAAAACATAGCAGTAAATTATTTTACAAATTAAATGCGTTTTTCGAATGTTTTTCTCTGCTACAAACGCAAAAAGCACATTGCATGTTTGACACCACTTTTTTGGAATACTCAAATGAAACGCGTCTTTTAGTACAGCTTCAGGAGATAAGAAAAACATATTTTTATCAAGTAACAAGCAGGACCTTCATGTTGAAAAATGGAGAAATCGCTAAACCTTTAAAATATGCTCGACTTATTCTAGCTCTGTTGCGTTGAATGCGCAGCTAGAACCGTATTTACACTTAAAATCTATAAATCTGATGCAAACCTTCGTGCTTACTACTACACTATCGTTTGTAAGGAGTTCGTGTTTATCACGTAACGTAAATGTATAGAATCAATGGAGTTCGGTGATTTTAGGATGTGCCGCAGATTCGTGCAAGACCTCCATCCCTCTGCTTTTACTAAAACTACAACCATTATTTATAATCCTCCTATGCACACGTACCCTCACGACGGAGGGAATTTACGATGAAACACTGTAAATTGCGCCTGATATCGCCATTTTTAATATCGCGTTTGCGACGAGAACAGTAAATCCAACAAATCGCCTCTAGAACCTTTAAAGACGGGTTTAAGCGGATAAGTTGGTTAAACTTAGTGTAGAGGCACGCTCAATTTAAAATTGTTGAGATTTCATAAATATTGAAAACTGCCGGATTACCGCGAAACCCGCCGAAATGATTATGTAAATGGTGCACTTAACCACAAAATAAATTTTTATCTGGCTTAATTAACCTGAATTCCCCATGTCTCATTTGCATCCGCTTATTTTGATGTCCGAATTTCCTCAGCCGGCGCCAGTGTCACCGGGGCTTTTGCGAACGCAACGCAACAACGATTTACTTAAATAACAATGCACCACCACCTACACCCAGCAAAATCAAGCGGGCGGTTCTCTGTAGCAGTTTGCACTTCAGAATCCTCCAAACATAAAATACGCTTCCGTGAACAATTACGGATACTAAGGCGCCTTTATTGTTCAAAGACGTGGCCTCCAGAATTATACTCTGCTGAACGCTGAGATCTTCTTTTCCTGAAGTACCAAATCCACTGCCACAAGTTGTTTGTTCTTGTAAAACATTTAAATGTCAGTACAAGAGTTACAATTCTGTGAGTGCTTCTTAATTAGTCTGATTTGTAACCGACTAATTTTCTAAATTTTTTTAAATTCTGGATTGAAGCAATATTATTAGAGGACATAACTTTCTTTTTATATACAAAAAATTATACTTACAATATACTTTCTTTTGTTGGACATTGATCAATTTTCTTAAATATTTTTGACCTCTTACTGAAACAGTAAATATAACTTTAATATTAACCAATGATCTGAGTAGGCTTCAGTTTAGAGCACTAGGACTTGAAGGGCGCAGAATTTTTAGTTCAGTAAACGAAAAGTAAGAATTTCAGAGAAAATTTTAATAGATTATAACTATTAAACTTTAAAATTGTACATTCATCGTTCGTCGACGTACAATAAATTTATAAATTATTATATCGTAACAGAAATAATGTATTACAAATACATTATTCAGAATGATCAATCGCCGTCAATCCATTTCCAGCGGCACCCTTCTGGTTCGTTCTAAAACATCGAGTTTTAATAAAGGACCCAGTATACTACCTTGGGCACGCCAGACGTTATTGGGTGCAGTGTTGTTTTCACTTTCATATCTAACTTGGAAGTACCTCTCAGTTAGATATGATTTAAGGAGGATGTAGAATTTTTCTGGAAGTATCTTTCAGAGCTTGTAGAGAAGTCCCTGGTGCCATACCCTATCGAAAGCCTGGCTAATGTCCAAGAATACTGCGGCGCAATAATTTTTATTTTCCAACGTCTTATTAATGGTATCGACTACACGATGCACCTGTTCAATTGTAGAATTTTGCTGTCTAAACCCGAATTGGTGATCAGGTATCAGGTTTCTCTCTGCGACTATCTTATTTAACCTTTTGGCTAACAGCTTTTCAACAATTTTAGATAAGACTGGCAACAAACTAATCGGCCTATAAGATGAAGGCTCCTGTGGTGGTTTGCCGGGTTTTTTAATTAATATTATTTCTGCTGTCTTCCATTGGACTGGGAAATGTTGTAGTCTGAAAATAGCGTTTATGAGCTGTGTTAGCATAATTATACCCTTGCGAGGAAGTTCCTTAATTAATTTACCCGTTATTGAGTCGTAACCGGGGGCTTTCTTAAGATTCATATCGTGCAGAATTACATCCTTTACTTCTTTTCGTGTTGATAAAGGTACAGGTTCGCTATGTTGTTCAGGCTCTTCTAGGAATTTTTGAATTTCGTTATCATCGACATCGTCAATCTTTGGTAATGGTTTAAATACGTTTTCTAGATACCCGGCAAAAGGTTTAGCCTTTTTCTTGTCTGTTTTCGCCCAGCCGTTGTTTGGTATTCTGATGGGTGGTATATGTTCTCTTGGTTGTTTTAATTTTTTTGTTGCTTTCCACAGAGCATATTCAGTGTCAACTGTTGGTGTTAACCTTTCCAAGTATTCTTGGAATGATCTGTTCTTGAGTTCTTTTAACAACTCCTTCAATTGTCTTGCAGCACGATTACAATTTGTTTTATCTTGTGGGTGTCTTGATAATTGCCAAATCTGTCGAAGTCGTCTTTTTTCTAGTATTTTTTGGCGGATGTGTATTGGACAATCAACTGTTTTGATTTAGATTTATTTTGCACCGGTGTTGCTTCCCATGTAGATTCTTGCATTAGAGAGATAAAGTTTTGTACTTCTGTTTCCAACTCTTCTGTTGTTTTGAGCGAGACTCTTAGGTTTGTTTTGTCGTTAATTAGTTCTTTAAAGTAACCCCAATCTGTGTTACGGTTGTAAAGTTGTATCTTCTGCTCTTTTTCTTTTATACCTGAATAGATGGTTGCAACCACTGGAGAGTGATCAGATGCTAAGTCATCACTTGGTTCAATGTCTAGGGATCCTGGAGTAAACCCTTTAGTGACAAAGAAGTCCAGGCAATCTGGTAGTTTGTTGGGGTCCGTCGGCCAATATGTTGGTTTATACGAGGAAAGATGGTTCAGATGGAGTTCTTTAATTACTGCGTGTAGTATTTTACCTCTCCCGGGGGCTGATAGTCTGGATCCCCAGCTGACATGCTTCGCATTATAGTCACCACCGCTAGAAATCTATGTCCTAGCTGAGTGAAGTAATTTATAAAGATTTGTTTATCTGCAGGGTAGTTTGGATGGCAATAGGCTGCAGATACAGTTATAGGACCGAGCCAGTCTTCTAAAACAATGCTTGCTGCCTGGAGACACGCTTCTTCGATTTTGTCTAACACATGGTGTTTTATACCGTTTCTTATGATAATTGCTGCACCCGCACTGGCTCGTCGTTCTGTATCCGGGTGTGCTGCATTGTATATTATATAGTGTGGAATTTTAAAACTGGTATTTGTTGTTAAGTGTGATTCCGATATAAGCAAAATATCGATCTTATTGAAAGTTAAGAATAATTCTACTTCATGTTTGTGGTTCGTGATGCCATTAGCGTTCCACAGAGCAGAGATTGATTTTTGTGTGCTTTTTTTACTATTATTAGATTGAAAGTGAAAGCTTTGCAGAAATGTTATTTAGGGATACGCACTGAGTTGGAAAATATGTGTTGTAACATGTGCTTGCTACTATGTATAGCTATAGATTGTTGAGTTGATTATTTGATTGATAAAATTTTACTGTTTTCAAAACATTAAAAAGAAACAATTTATTTTAGTTAAAGAATTGCTTTAGAAATTTTAACAAAACATTAATCTTTGTGAAATGATCTACAAAGAAAGGCTTACATAAGGAAGTAATTGTAAAACATAGCAGTAAATTATTTTACAAGTTAAATGAGTTTTTCGAATGTTTTTCTCTGCTACAAACGCAAAAAGCACATTGCATGTTTAACACTACTTTTTTGGAATACTCAAATGAAACGCGACTTTTAGTACAGCTTCAGGAGATAAGAAAAACATATTTTTATCAAGTAACAAGCAGGACCTTCATGTTGAAAAATGGAGAAATCGCTAAACCTTTAAAATATGCTCGACTTATTCTATTGTTGCGTTGAATGCGCAGCTAGAACCGTATTTACACTTAAAATCTATAAATCTGATGCAAACCTTCGTGCTTACTACTACACTATCGTTTGTAAGGAGTTCGTGTTTATCACGTAACGTAAATGTATAGAATCAATGGAGTTCGGTGATTTTAGGATGTGCCGCAGATTCGTGCAAGACCTCCATCCCTCTGCTTTTACTAAAACTACAACCATTATTTATAATCCTCCTATGCACACGTACCCTCACGACGGAGGGAATTTACGATGAAACACTGTAAATTGCGCCTGATATCGCCATTTTTAATATCGCGTTTGCGACGAGAACAGTAAATCCAACAAATCGCCTCTAGAACCTTTAAAGACGGGTTTAAGCGGATAAGTTGGTTAAACTTAGTGTAGAGGCACGCTCAATTTAAAATTGTTGAGATTTCATAAATATTGAAAACTGCCGGATTACCGCGAAACCCGCCGAAATGATTATGTAAATGGTGCACTTAACCACAAAATAAATTTTTATCTGGCTTAATTAACCTGAATTCCCCATGTCTCATTTGCATCCGCTTATTTTGATGTCCGAATTTCCTCAGCCGGCGCCAGTGTCACCGGGGCTTTTGCGAACGCAACGCAACAACGATTTACTTAAATAACAATGCACCACCACCTACACCCAGCAAAATCAAGCGGGCGGTTCTCTGTAGCAGTTTGCACTTCAGAATCCTCCAAACATAAAATACGCTTCCGTGAACAATTACGGATACTAAGGCGCCTTTATTGTTCAAAGACGTGGCCTCCAGAATTATACTCTGCTGAACGCTGAGATCTTCTTTTCCTGAAGTACCAAATCCACTGCCACAAGTTGTTTGTTCTTGTAAAACATTTAAATGTCAGTACAAGAGTTACAATTCTGTGAGTGCTTCTTAATTAGTCTGATTTGTAACCGACTAATTTTCTAAATTTTTAAATTCTGGATTTAAGCAATATTATTAGAGGACATAACTTTCTTTTTATATACAAAAAATTATACTTACAATATACTTTCTTTTGTTGGACATTGATCAATTTTCTTAAATATTTTTGACCTCTTACTGAAACAGTAAATATAACTTTAATATTAACCAATGATCTGAGTAGGCTTCAGTTTAGAGCACTAGGACTTGAAGGGCGCAGAATTTTTAGTTCAGTAAACGAAAAGTAAGAATTTCAGAGAAAATTTTAATAGATTATAACTATTAAACTTTAAAATTGTACATTCATCGTTCGTCGACGTACAATAAATTTATAAATTATTATATCGTAACAGAAATAATGTATTACAAATACATTATTCAGAATGATCAATCGCCGTCAATCCATTTCCAGCGGCACCCTTCTGGTTCGTTCTAAAACATCGAGTTTTAATATAATGCGAAGTAGACGGACATCCGCGCCGCTAGAATAGAAGCAGTCATGCAACAAACAACAGTGATGCAAATAAATTAGTGTTTTTATAGAAACCGTGGACCTTTGCGTTAGTAGTACTGTGATTTATAATTTAGTTTTGAATTCTATCGTAGTTTAATTTACCTTTCATTTATTATAAAAGCTGAACAATGAGTGGCTAAGATTGTAGAGATTTAAAAAAAAAGAACAAGTGAAGGAGAAATTATAAAACATTTAAAAGAATGTTTTAAACGGTAAGATGCTATGATTAAGAAAATACCAAAACTAGACACTTTTTTCTCAAGTAGTGTGCAGCACTTACAATCATTATTCATCGACGTCAGCGACTTCAAGCCCAAATTGTAGTGCGCTTGTAGAGATTTCGAGTTTCGAGCGCTGAAAATACTTTCAAATAGGTCAACTCAACGACCTGACATTACTTACTTACTTATTCCTTAGTCCTGACGGTTCTTCTTTTCCGAACTTTCCAACTTTTAATACCTGGACAGGCTAGTTAGGCCTGCGCCTGGTCTTGCACTTTTTTCATATTTTCTTTTATACTTCTCTATTTCGCCCGGTCTCTTCCCAGAGTTCTCCAGTTTTTGACTCCCGCTTCCTTCAGATCCCTTTCTTCCATATCTAACCATCTCGCCTTTGGTCGCTTTCCTCCCAGATTTCTCTTGTAAATCTTCTTTCTTCTTCCATCCGCAGTAAGTAACCCAGCCACCTCAGTCTACTACTTTTAATTTCGCTAACTATACTTGGCGCGTTATACTTGTCCCGTAACTTAAAATTATATCTCCTACACTACTCCCCATTTTCCTCCGTTAGCCATTAGCACATTCCGTTCCCACCTATTCAAAGTTTCTATTCGTCTTTTATCCAGTGTTCGTGCCTCCGCCCCATATACTGCAATTGGTCTTAATATAGTCTTATACACTGTTAACTTTGTGTTCATGGAGAAGTCCTTATCTTTGAAAACGTGTGTAATAGCATCTGTTTGCTGCCGCCAGCTTCGCTGCTATGTCTTGTGATATTTGAGTCCTTTTATTTATTACTGCCCCGAGGTACTTAAATTCCGTCACCTGCTCGAAATTGCTTTGATTTACCGTGAGCGACTGCCGTTGTACGGAGTCCTTCTTGCTGTGATCATATATTTACATTTGTTTTGTTGACTCTAAGCCCTACCTTGGCTGCGCTTTGTTCTAAGTGTCCATACACGTCCCTTAGCTCGTTAACCGATCTTTGCTATTATAACAACGTCATCCGTGTAGGTGAGGATATAAATTATTCTATTTATGAGTGTGCGTCCGTATTAATCAGGGCTCTTCTTAATATTCCTTCTAGGACTAAAGTAAACAATACGACCAATAAGGGATCACCCTGACTCAAGCCTTCATTTACCCCAAAACCTTCTGATATCTGGTCCTCTCTCATTATTGAATTGGCATCTTTACCATGTTTATTTAGCTCTTCTAGCACTACATACATATTTTCTCTTATAACTGTTTCACAAGCTTTGCCGAAGTCAATAAAAAGAAGAAAGGGGTGATATTTTGCTTATAGCTTTTTTCTAATAACTGTCTCATCGTAAATATATACTCAAAAGTTGATATGCTTCTTCTAAAGCCGTACTGGTACTGTCCTACTTCTATTTCCATTGTTAATTCTAGCATTTTCGCTATTGTTGCACTTAAGATCTAGCCTACGTATAACAGTGCTACTCTTCTATAACTTTGTAGTACACTTTTGTCTCCTGTTTTATACAAGGGGCAAATTAATGCTGTTCTCTATCCTGATTGACGTATCTTTTTCTTGCCACACTCTTATTATAAGCCGGTATATTTCTTTTTCCAGATCTTCCCCCCCCCCATATTTTAGCATTTATCCTGTTACCTGATCTGTTCCTGGTGCTTTATTTTTTTTTTGCTTATGAATTATTTCTAGCACCTCGTCTTCTGTTGGCAACTCTATTTTTTCTTCAACTGACTTTTCCTGTTTGGGTTCTCTTGTTACCGGTTTTTTTGTCGCGACTTCCTCTGCTATTTTTGCTATTTTTTCCCTACTATTTCTGTTGATGTTTTGATTACTACGTTTCTTACTTGTTCCTATTCTTCCTCTACGCTCTTCTTTATTCTCCTTTTGTTCGCAAATCATTTCCAACTCGTCTAATATTTTTTGCGTATACTTTGATGCTACTGTTTCCTTTTTCAGTTTGTCTGTATCATACTTTTCTCTTATTTTCCCTCGGTGTTCTTTTTTAATTGCCACCTTCTGTTTATATTTGACCCGTACCAGAAAATAATCTGTTTTACAATCGGTCTCTCTGCAGCTCCTCACGTCTTGAACATCTAATACATGTTTTGCATCAATTATTACATGGTCAATATGATTCTTCGTTACTCCATCAGGATGCACCCATGTTTGTTTATGGATTCTTTTGTGCTGAAATCTTGTATTACAGATGACCATATTATTACTTCTCAGTAAATCTATCATTTTTTTTGTTCTTCTTACTGTATTAATGATTGTCTTCATTTGTTTTCTGAACTCTTTATCTTCTGTATTTCCTGACGATCTCATATTCAAAGTCCTTGCTCTTGAAGCCTTATCTCCTTTGTAAGTCTTTTTATCTGCTGTGTTCGCCTGTATTTCGCCAAGCGTGAAGCCCTTTATTTATATTTTGTGCCTTTTTTTCACGGACTTCCTTCGCGAAAAAGAAGTAAGCTTCTTGCGCTGCTCACGTATTTCCTTTGGGTAGTCTTCTGAAAGCCATAGGTCTGTTTCTTTTAAGTTCTTAGTAGCTCGTACGATCTCCATTTTCTTACTCCAATCTGACTGTTTCACTAATATCTTGATCTTCTGCCCCTTTTAGTATTTTCATAGCCTTATTACCTTTTTTCCTTTTATCACATCCTTTTTATTTAGAACCATTTTCTTAAACACTACATCTACTTTTTCTTTCACTACTTCCTCCGTCTCCTCCTCAGAGTCTACTACCCCTTGGACTACTATGTTTTTCTTTCTAATTTATTTTTCTAGACTTTCTATCCTTCTGTCTTGCTTATTCGCCTCTTTTCTTAATTTCAAGTTTCGTTTTTTAAGTTCTTAATTCTTTTGCATTATTATCCGTTTTTTTTCGTTCAAGCCATTAATTTGCGTCTTTATGTCTTCTAACTATGTCATAATTCCGCCTAATATTGCTAATATTTTTTCTGTATTATTCATTTTCATGTAGTTTCAGTTGCAATGTTCCTTTACTATCGACGACAAATATAAATTTTACTTTAATATTGCCCTGCACAATGTTTCTATTTCTAAATTGACAGCTGTTTATTTCCCGCGCGCGCTCAACGCACCTTATCAGCGCCCGATTACTAAATTCGATTTCCTCAGCTTACAATTAATCCTATCTTACTTTTAACTGTTGATATTTGATCCGCCACTCCACAGTTAATCACTATCACTTCCTTTATGAACTTATTTAGGCCGTTAAATACCTTTTATAGGCTTTTATTTTACGTACTTCATTCCCGTGTTTACATTGACCGTTAGCTAGGACCGGATTCCGACCTGACATTATGGTGTTTAAATAATAAACTTTATAAGATGGTGGTCTACAATGGAATTCAACAAAATGTTAAAACTAACGTCAAAAAATCTGAAAAACAGTATCCCAATCAAAAAATAATTTGTATCAATCAGTTGCTTTATAGAAAGTTAATGAATAAAAAATGTATCAAGCGAAATTGGTTCTTTCATTCAAAATCAACCGGACGAGTAAATGTAGGAACGATATTCCTAGCAGTTAATAGGTTTGATAATTAAAAAAATAATCATAACAAAAACACTGACCCAGGCGGTACATTCCAAAATTTGTTAGTAGAAGTTGAGTTCCACAAATAATGGATTGTAAAATAACAAAACAGTACAAAGAATATAGCTTATATTGGTGCAATGTTCTCTTAAGTGTTGTAAAATTTTTACTTTCCCGTAGATTGCCAATTCATAGCGATAATGGAATATCAGGCTT
The DNA here is from genome assembly GCA_036346155.1 of Sinelater perroti. Lineage (NCBI taxonomy): Eukaryota > Metazoa > Arthropoda > Insecta > Coleoptera > Elateridae > Sinelater > Sinelater perroti. Next base: position 13,328,321 of record JARFIY010000035.1, read on the forward strand.
CGTAAGAAATGCCAACCGTCTTAGATGTGTAAAACAGATTTCAAAATTCGATCGTCTAATGGTTAAACATGTACCCAATTATGAAATATGTATTCATCATGCAGTTACCCGATCAAGTTAGGGCGAAAATTGTCCAATAAATTGTAAATACCAAGTATTATTCTATAACTGTGGAGTTAATAATACCAGATGTGCCACACACTGGCCAAGTGGCTGTTGTACGCTATGTGCTACCTATGGAAAATTTAGCAAAAAAATGACGGCCTAAAGCACCAAACACCTTAATCGGGCCCTGAAAATATTTGATATTCTGGTAGTAATTTAGACGTAGATCATCAAATATGGTATAATAATAATAAGAATAAACTGTCATTATGGTTATGAGCGTTTTACCTATTCCCAGGATAAATATGTCTCCCAAATTATTTATCAACTTTTCGTCCGCGTAATTATTGCTTAATTTTGATTGAGTTCTATTCTTGGTTTATTACTATTGATTATAAACATCTATATTTTGTGTAATTAAGATAAAATATACTAAAACTAGCTTACAATTTGTATATGAATAAAATATTAAGTAATGACATCGTACAAAAAATTAAACTAAATTAGCACTAGAACCTTCTTGAAAAAATCGAATTTTTGGACCACATAAAAAATTTTCTCCCTCATAAAATCTTTTGGATATCATTTTTGGATTATTATGGGATTTTTTAAGCTAATAAAAAATGCAAATATTTTTTTTACAAAGGTATATTCTCCCTTAAAGCTTTAAGTCGTTAAAAATACTGATATAATTGACAATTGCTTTATTACAAAATTACCTTTAGTGCTGTATTTGGATATTAAATGTTTTAAACCTTTTATTTATGTAAACAGCATTGTGGTTGTTATAGAAGAAAATAAATTTTTACATGTAATCACCAGAAATAGCATACTAATTCATGTATTATTGTTAATTTATCTGTTTTTCTATGAAAAATAGACAAATAAAAGTCTACTTTAAAAAACTAATACACGGTTATCATAACAAAACACTAAAAAATGCTAAGCAATCTCAGAAAGGACGCCAGGAATGAAAAGGCTGCGACGCATTTGAAACACAAACTGCCAGTTTTTTCATATATGTAAATAAAATAATCTGAAGTAGCCCGAAATATACGAGTACAGAACTAAACACATCGCTGACAAGACTAAGCTAGAATTTATCATCGTAGTTTATATTCTGCAGAGGGTATTGCTGTCGAGCACGACAATCGCTGACTAGCACGACGTTCATGTAAACGAGAACTATAATATACATCCAGAAGCTCAGGACAACATCGCCGAAATACCAAATCTGCTATATCTATATCTTATAAAGTGCCTTACAACAAAATGCGCCACGAACTCGCAATTTATAAACGCCGGCTTTTGGCGCCTGCAGTTTTAATGCTTTTGTTTAAACCGTCTACCTTAACTCACAAGAAAGAAATAGCTTCAATCCTCTGCCAAAACTTTATTATTAAGCGAAATTAAGGGTGCATAATATTTTTCCAATAAAATTTTTTTATAACTTAAATTTTTATTTAGAATTCACCAGTGTGATACTTTTTTATTTGTCCTTTTCATCTTTGATAAGTGGTACAAACCCTTCCAATTAAAATTATTTAAATGAATGGTGAATGGATCGCAAGAATTCAAACATATTCAGATTTGGAAATGAGCATCTAACACAAACATATTTTTAACAAGTAGAATCTAAAAAAATCCTCTCGTTAACTATATGTCTTAGAAATGCTAATCGGTTTCTAGACATAGCAAAATTAGTATTATTGCTTGCTTCTCTAATTCTACAAATTTTTTTATGTTGTTCAAAATCAAGCAACATTATGATGACTTCAATTACAAAATATGTACTCGAGATGCTACCATTTAAAGCACTCTAAGTCTGTTTCAAAATCAACATTAAAACATTTACAAAATTAAAAACAATTCCATACTACTAGTATGTAAGTATCCTGGGTAGTAGACCTGGCTTAACCCCACAAAAAACCTGCCTTAATTATAAGACGCTTTCTCCTAAGTAACGCAAAAAATATTATTATGACTTATTATAGCCACCAAATTATGTTTATACAAAATGCGCAACAATTTATGTCGTTGCAAACAAATCAAAAATATTAAATGCATTTATTCTATATGAGTATATCCCAGCAAAAATTTACCATCAAGCTATTTATAATAAACGATATCTGCAATTCCAATTATCAAATGCAGTTTATCATAATAATGCAGCTGTACATCAATTACCACTAAGAACGGATTAAACAGACACAGACTGCAGTGTTAAATTAAGATAGAATAGTTTGTTTTTGCAAAGTATTGTTAACGTTAGAAATTTGGAGCCATCAGTGGTTCCGGGTCACCTGCCCTGACACGGCTTTTCGTGGTTTGCCCGGGTCCTGCAGTAAGGCTAATGCGAGGGCAGGTCAAATTGCAGCCACGATAGTCCTAAGATTTTTGGAGAATTGTATAATACAGGTTTGCGGCTATATTGTTAATGCAGTATTGCTGGTGTAGTGCTATAAGGCGGAGTACCAGCCAAACTATGTATGTAAACAAGTACCTGTTATGCTTTATGTATTTATTTTGAATAATAAATTGTAATGTACATCAATTACCAACAAACCAATAAACATGCATAAGTCTGATTGCCAAACAGTAGAAAACAGAAAACGTAGCAGTAAAGGAAACAGTGACATCACTCAGAGGCAACCCAAGTCGGATAAACAATCAGAATACTGACTGAATTATACAATCTACTTTCAGCCTCTTACTGATCAAACGGATTCAAATCTAGAGCATGACGTAAACCCATCCGGCCAGGAACCCCAAATTACCCCCAATATTCCTATCGGGGGTTAAAGTCATCGAACCATTTGTACGCTTGCACAATCGTTTGCTATAAATTAATATAGATTAAAAATAACAAATAAAAACGATGTAAAAATCTTACCGTATGCATTGAAAAAATGTTATATTAAATATGTTATAATTAAAGCCTTAGCTGAAAGAAATACCGAATTTGATATCTACCAGCAAAAACAGGAACGAAGCTTTAGAGTAGTTTTTAGAAATTTAGAAGAACTAAAGGAGAAAATAAAAACACTTGGCCATGAAGTCACCAATATTGCCAACATTAAGCAAAGAGACACAAAAATGGATTTACTACTTTTTTTTGTACAGCTAAAAAATGCAATATAAGCAAACGGAGTCATTCGATAGTTAAATTCAAATCCCCAAATGAAAATCGCGAGATTCCTTAATGCGCTAAATGCCAAAAACACGGGCACAGTAAAAAATTTCTGTAACAGAAGCCCACGGGGCATCAAATGCGCTGGAAGCCGCCTCACCGCCCGTTGTCAACGTAAAGAGAAAAGTCCTGACGTTAAGTGTGTGACCTGTAGCGAAAATCATTTAGCTGACTACAAAGGATGTCTAGTTTATAAAGAATTGCTACAGAAAATATACTCTCCGCTAACAAACACGCAATCTACTCCAGCTCATCGGTTTTTGACACAACTGGTCCAACCAAACATCAGATACTCCCAGTTATCGTACATTAATAGACAACAACCCCATTACAATCCAATACAAAGCTAGCAATCTACAGCTACAAATAAAAGAAACAAGCTGCAAGAACTTAAATAAATGTAAAAACCTTTATAAAGCAAATTTGCAATATGTTAACATTACTAACCACAATCGTTTCTAAGATAAGTAATGGATGTACCTCTTAAAGTGGCTGTCCGTAATGCTAATGCACACGACAAAGGCAAACTCTTTTATTTCTACCGCTACATAAACGTTATGCTAATTGCCGAATCTCACTATACGGATCATACTTACATAAGAATTCAAAATTACACAATATATGCCACACAATACCCAGATGGCACCGTAAACGTTGGAACGGCTATTAGTATTAAAAATTATATTAAGTACCATAAACTACCTAAATATAATGCAGCGCACCTACAAGCTACCACAGTGGCAACAAAAGATTAAGAAGGACCGCAGATGCTCTCAGCAGTATGCTGCCTTCCACGTCACAATAATAAATTAGAGCAATATGAACATTATGAACCTCGGGTGACAGGTGGATCTCTGGTGGTGATTACAATACGAAACATACGCATTGAGGGTTTTGGCTAACCACAACTAAAAGAAGAGAATATCAAAAACACTCAGCAGTAACGGATTTCACTATCTCCACAGGCAGACCTACCGACTGGCTATCGGATCCAGTAAAAATGCTTGATCTAGTCGACTTCTGTATCATACAGGGAGTAAATCCAAACTACTTCAAAGCCTTATCTCGCCTTGACCTTACAGGCGATCACTCGCCAATTCTACTAACCATGGATCCTCACTTCAAAATTTACTAGTCTCTGCAAACAAATACAAAGCCTAAAATTTTTTCAGAAACATAATAATAATAATGGTAAGGCTCTACGCCCAGCATGGGAGCACGGCCTGCGAACTGAGAGGTTAAGGCTCTCATAGGTTCGCTCTCTCTGCCCGGTCGTCGCGTACCATCTCTGATGCGGGGCAATGTGGCAAGCACCGCGCCTAAGACGACCGCCATTATTACCCCTTGTTCAAATGAACGTAGGTCCTCAATTATTTTTAGTGACTGAGTAGGCCACCCGTTTCAGAAAGATAATTGACAAAAATCTACTGCTCGACATATCTGTAAAAACAAAAGAAAATTTATTTACTACATTAGAACTATTTAATCAAACTATTCAGCAAGCTGCATGAAAGGTAACTCCATTAAGCATCCAGAATATTACGTCTAGAGATTGTCCTATTGTAGTAAGGAAAAAGATCGGCGAAAAAACGTAGATTGCGAAGAAAATGGCAAACTACAAGATATCCGATAAAAAAAGACTCAATGATAAAACATCGGAACTAAAATAACTTCGGACACCCTTATTTCCAATACACGCAGGTGTATCTCAGGGTAGTGTGCTGGGTCCATTATTATACCTGCTTTTTACTGCTGATTTTTCCAACACCGCCTTCACTATGGTAGCAACATTTGCAGGCGACATTGCAGTACAATCTTCCTATTTCAAACTTTATATGGCGGGTCAACAGGCCACCGTGGTCCCGTGGTTGAGGGGCGGGCTGCGATGCTGACGGACCCGGGTTCAATTCCCGGTGCTCTCTGATGTCTGGCGGGTGGCCCACTCAGTCACTAAAAATAATTGAGTATCTGCGTTCATTCGAACAAGGGGTAATAATAGCGGTCGCCTAAGGTGCGGTGCTTGCCACATTGTCCCGCATCAGAGATGGTACGCGACGACCGGGCAGAGAGAGAGCGAACGTATGAGAGCCTTAACCTCTCAGTTCGGAGGCCGTGCTCCCACGCGGGGCGTAGGGCTTTACCATTACCATACCATGGCGAGTCAACATCTACAGGAACCTTTGCAAAAATTAGAACCTTGGTTCAATAAATGACGCATAAAAGTAAATGTAGGAAAGTCGGTGCAAGTGACTTTTGACCTAAGAAGAGGTACCTGCTATCCTGTATTACTTGACGGCATATCAGTACCGCAAGGCCAACATGTGAAATACTAGGATTCTACCTAGGTAGACGCCTACCTTGGAAGAGGCATAATTTCACGAAAACGAACCAGCTGGGTCTTAAGATTCAAAAGATGTATTGACTGTTATGCCTATTAATAACAAAATTTACTCTATAAAGCCATTATAAAACAAATATATAGTTACGGTATTTAACCCTGCGCTTTCAATCCAAGTTTTACGGTCTATAATAAATGGTCCCTGGTTTGTCCCAAATGATGTTAATTTAACGTGATTTAAAGATACCCTCAATCACAGATAAAATACAGAAATATACTATCCTTTATGCTACTCGCCTTAGTACACATAAAAATGTGCTAATTGAGTCCTTTCTAGAGGAAGACGACGACCAGCCTAGACTGAAACGAATAAAACTTTCCGACCTTCCATACCGCTTTGCGTGACAATTTATAATGCGTATTGTGTAAATAATGGGTATAGTGTAAACGTAGCAATACAAAACTACTAAGTTAGTGAATGGGAACTTTCGCTGGTTTGTTTCCCACATGTTTATGTTATTTTTGTATGTATATATTATTGTTAATTCGCATAAGAGAGATATATTGTAAGCAAATAAATTAATTAATGAAAGCTTTTATATATTTTTTCTATTTACTTATTTTTTTAAAAACATTTATTTATTAGTTTTCTAGCTTCTTTTTCTTTAAAACTTATCTCATCTTTTTATTGAAAGTAGCTTAATCTATTAGTGGTTGATATTCAGTAAATCATTTAATTTACATAATTTTGAACATGTTTAAAACACTACAATAGTAATATTTCTACTACATTTGAATTAATTTAACACGCACGCATAAACGCATGCTTTTCGGCATTTTTTGTTTGGCAATTAGGATTATTTGAAAGATATAATCTTCCGTCGGCAATTGTTTGCCAGGCAACTTGCCGAACGACGTTATTGAAGTGATTTAGTGCTAATATGCGATAGTTTTTTATTTTAAAGGTATGTCTAGCAATAATTAATATACTATTATATTTCTGAATACCTCAGTTAAACGATAAACAGCTGTTAGTTGATAAAGCATCTGGGTTTGTCATATCAGTGCGGTGGAGGTTCGGACACCACCGTCCTGCAAGAGCACTTACGCCGAACTATCATCTTTTAATATTTTGTTTAATATTAAGCAGACTTTAAGTACTTTTTTGTATTCGGGATGCAGTATTTTAATAACTAATCGATACACTACCATTTTTTAAATTATTTTTTGTCTATTTTATATTTCCTATTGCATTTGTCTTATATAATCAGTTTCTGTTTTCCCCCATATAATTCAAACTAATTTTTATCCTATTAGCTTGTATTTTAGTTTTGTATTATTTTTGTTATAAAACTTCTAATGTATTTTCTTACTTCTTCGTAAATTTAAAATTAAATTTAAACTTACCTTTTGCTAGAAATTTAAAAAAATTCTTTAACCAATTTTGCATTTATTGTTTTATATTTTAATTTTTCTTTATACTACACTATAACAAATTAAAACGATGATCTTGAATGTGTTTTATTTTATAATACCCCCATAAAATTGAGGTAATTTGAGAAACGTAGCAGATAGTCTTCAAATGTGATTAGAACTGATAAGTGGTCTGAATATATTTTTGTAAAAACTTTCTAATTTATGGGGTTATTAATTATTTGAATTAGTACTATATCTAAAATATCCGGTTTATGGTATATTTTATTTTATTCTATGATGGTAGAGACTGCTATGCATTTGTATGACGCTTTCTGTCAACGGAGAATGAAGGTTTATACCATTGGCGTTATTTACTCTGCGCCCTCAAATATGATTTGTAATACTCAGTTCTCCAATAAATAAAGTTAGTTTAAGGTTTTTAAATACACTTAGGGTATATTTTTCCAACAGTTATATATCAAGTTTTTATCGCACAATTTACATTTTAAAGCTACTGATTCTAACAGAAGCAGTTTCTTAACGTCGTATTTCTTTAACAGTAATATTCCTGTCCAGAGGCAATTAGACCAGGTTTTATACCTTTTGATTACTTGATAACTAAAAATTCAGGAGATATCCATATTATGTTGCGATAGCAATTATATAAGAAGTAAGATGTAGTTTTTCATTTTATCCCTGCTATTAGAAAATAAAACAGGAATTCATCTTAAAATAATAAATTTAAATTTATGTAAATGCCGTGTAAATACCTTTATTCTAATTTCAATAATTTATTTAATTTACATCTGTATTTTCATGTTTATAAATAAAATAATTGTGTGTATTTAATTACTAATTATTATATTCTGACAGAGCTTTCGGTTGAATCATAAATTGTTATCTTATTTAGAATTTGAGTATAAAACTTATTTTTGTTTAATTAAGTATCAATTTAATATGATAGCTCCATCCATAGTACTGTATACAGATTAATTCTAATGTATTTAACACAACGGAACTCTAATTAATAGGAAATTTTGTAAGTATTTGTACCTTTAATAACTTTTACTTTTAAATATCTGCTCAATTAAAATAATACAATTTCATAGTTTGGTTAGTCCAAATATTTCTTTGACTTAATCATTTTTAGTTAGCTTTATAAAACATAAAATTGTTACACTTATTAACTTTCGACAGCGGAACGCTATAGGCGAAAGTTAATGATTTTAACATGGTGTCTGTCTGTCTGTCTGGAGACACGATAACTTCCTTTATAATAATCGGATTCACTTCAAACTTGGCATACATATATCTTAGGTGAATACCTTCTTCGCTATTGAATTTCAGCCAAATCGGCCAAAGGTCAAGGGGTCAACGGTGAGGTCATAATTTTTTGTGTACACGTTTATGAAGGGATAATAAGCCTCTTTGCAAAAAATCTCGGAGCGAACCCATGAAACACCAGAGTTTCAACATCAGCGAGTTCCCAGAACATCATAAGTTTTTGAGTACACGTTTATGAAGAGATGATAAGGCTCTTTGCAAAAAGTCTCGGAGCGAACCCATGAAACACCAGAGTTTTGACATCAGGGAGTTCTCAGAACTTCATAACTTTTTGTGTACGCGTTTATGAAGAGATGATAAGTCTCTTTGCAAAAAATCTCGGAGCGAATCCATGAAACACCAAAGTTTTGTACATGCGTTTATTTCACCTCTCGCCAATTCGCCACGCCGCTGTCGAAAGTTTCATTTATGGTTTTACACCATTCTCGTTTCTTTACCGAATGGCTTGATAACGTATTAAGTATTAGTGTTCAACTGGCTTTCCTATTGCTCCAGTATCTAAGATTGAAATGAAAATATTTCTTATTATGACATTTAAACTAATAGTGTTTGAATATTAAATAGTTTTTGATTCAATTTTCCAATGTAGTTTTTGTTGGCTGTTATCAATATTTAATGTTAATTACAGCCGTGGCCAAAAGTATAAAGCACCCTATAAAAATAACATATAAGAAAAAAGCACACTTGTTCTGTTTTACTGTTTATTAGCTATTATTATTCAAAGTTTTGTTGGTTTGCCCTTAGATGTTTTTTTGGGCAAACCTAGATTCTGGAACAGCAACAGAATTCCATTCTTTCCGTAGAATTTTCTTGATGTTTTTGATCTCACATTATACTTTTTTATGTTCCACTTTTATGTGGCACAGAGATTTTCAATAACATTTAAGTTTCGCTATTGGGCTAGTCAGTCTAACACCTGCCCTTGATTGCTTTACAACTGTACCATGCTGTTCGCAGATTTGTGGCAGGACGTACCATATTGTTGAAATTTGATGTTGTCTATAATAGTATTACAAAAGTCTTTATATAAATGATATATGCAGAACCGTTTCCAGTGCAGCAATATATTGTTCAGTGTTTATGCGCCCTTCGCAAAAACCATTTGTTCTGCTTCCTTCAATGCTATGGAACCTCAGATTATCTTGCTGATCCCTACTTATTTGAGTGTAGACACCACAAACGGGGGAAGATAATTTTCATAAATTGGTCACCTCACTAAGTAATATCAGCGATACTAAACATCTGAATATTGTCAAAAATAAATATTATTCTATTACTCACGTAACAGACCTATCGTTATGATTTAAACGTCGATAAAATAATAATTAAGTACTTTATTAAGCTTACCATTAAGTTAAAAACATGTGATCACAAAACATTACTCAATCTTCTTCTGTTAAGTATTGGTGTCTCCTTAATGTTTTAGCACTAAAAAGTCTACAAATTTCTATGGACATCACGGCAGAGAGTTTGATAGAGGTTTCTGTCCGGTTTTAAACGGATTCAAAATCAATCGTTAGTTTGTTATTGTTTCATTTTGATTTACCAGTGATTCAGTATCCTTAATGCCTTTCACAGCACTTTCAACGGCCTAAAGAGAACATTTTACGTAATTTAAAATTTTACCTGAGATTTGCCTTATTCATATAAAAAGTGAGTTTGTAAACATTTATGCAAAATAGGTTTTCTTCTTTTAGGCATTTTTAGTATATAACAATCAACATTTCAAGCTCCTCTTACGTATTGATCTTAATGAGACACGTGAATGTAATAAAAGCAGTTATTATCGCTATTTGCATACAAAACACACATTTACAAGTTTTGTCAATCACATGTTTTATTGACCTGATACCAAAGCATGCATTATTTACTACGAAGCTGCATTATACTTTTGGCTAGGACTATAGCTTGATTTAAATTGTAACTACCATAATAATTATTATAAATGTCCAGATTGGTCTAAGCGATTAAGGTGCGGATTGCGATGTGAACGGACCCGGGTTCCATTCCTGGAGCTCTCTGATCTCTGGTGGGTGACCTACTCAGTTACTGAAAATAATTGAGTATCTGCGCTCGCTTAAGAAAGGGGTAATAATGATAGTCGTCTAAGGTGCCACATCACTCTGCATCAGACTTGGTGTGCGACGACCTGGCAGTAAAGTCGGACATATAAAAGCCTTAACCTTCAGTTCGCAGGCCGTGCTTGCACGCGAGCCGTTAGTACCTTACCAGTATTTTTCAATAATTATAAATCACTCTACTTTACAATATCTTTAATATCTTTTAGTAAATTTTTATACTGTCTAGCTTCATGTAGGACAATTTGTTAATATTTTAATTTTATCTACTGTCCTTAGAGAAATTTTTTTAGTATTTCTTTAATTTAATGTTTTATCGTTATCGCTATGAGAAAAATTTTGAGTTGAAGGTTTACCGCTGTTATCAATATCGAGACGATAATTATTTATTAGAAGTGATTTTTATAGTTTCATTTCATTGGTTGTGAGTTATCACGATTAATTTAGGTATCCCAGTTTGTGCTCCTCCGTGCGATTCTCAATTATTAGTACATATCAGTTTAGTAATTATGTATTTGTTTTTGTGCACATTTTGCAAATTCACTTATTACTAGATCTTTCTTAATCAAACTGTCTATGTAAAAGTGTACAAACTACATAAATAGCATCATCTTAACTTGAAGAGAGCTTTTCAACAAAATAGTCTTATTAAAAATGCTTTTAGTACTAAACCTCGTTAATTAGTAAGCCACTAAAGTATACATATATGTTGCTTTAATATACCACATCACTGGTTTCTACAACAATCATACAACGCATTTGTAAATTTAACATAATATGACCAATCAAAAGACCCGACAATAGCTGGCCCAGAACTGATAAAGAGAAGGCAGATACATTTGGAGCATATCTAGCCGATGTATTTACGACTCCTCCCCCCCAAGGAAATCACGACAGCAACTCCTTCCTGGATGCCCCCTGCCAGCTTCATTTACCCATCGCATCATTCTCTCCAGCTAAAGTCCGTCATGAGCTAATACACACCAATAAACGAAAAGCTCCCGGATACGACCTCATAGTAGGAGAACTATTACACCACCTCCCACGCAAGGCAATAGTACTTATCACCACCATCTATAATAGCATACTACGCTTAACCTACTTTCCGATGCAATGGAAGTTCGCTCAAATTATAATGATTGCTAAGCCTGGAAAACCATCTCACTAATCCTTATCCTACCGACCAATAGACATTTCAAAGACTATTACTTAAACGAATCAAAGATACAGTTGACTTCGACCAGATCATACCTTCTTATCAATTCGGTTTCCGTGAGCACCACTCGACGATACATCAAGGTCACCGAATCATCACTCAAATAATGGAATGCCTTGAAACCAAGAAGATCAATACGACTGCACTCCTAGACATAAAACAGGCGTTCGACAAGGTATGGCACCAGGGACTGTTATACAAAATTAAACTCCACTTTCCAACCCAGCTCTATTTGCTATTTAAATCATATCTTGCTGACCGGCTATTCCAAGTTAAAATCAACAACACGGTCTCTGAGTGCCACCACATTACGTCAGGAGTCCCGCAAGGCAATGTACTGGCGCCACTCCTCTACCTACTGTACACTTCCGACCTACCAACCACAAACGATACAGTGATTGCCACATTCGCGGACGACACGGCTATTCTAGCAGCTAGTGAAACACCGCAGGTTGCAACCTATCGCCTTCACCACCATCTGGACCTACTACAGGACTGGACCAATCATTGAAGGGTATCAATTAATACTGAAAAATTCGCCCAAATAACTTTTACCACCAGACGAGCAATCTGCCCACAAGCCAGATTCCATGACACCCCCCTTCCCCTGAAAACTAAAGTAAAATATTTAGGGCTGCATCTTGACGCAAAACTCACTTGAAGCACCATATTAAATTCAAAAGAAAACAATTCGACCTAAAACTCAAGAAAATGTACTGGTTGTTAGAGCCCCGCTCTCAACTTTCCCTTACAAACAAAGTCCTTCTATACAAGACCATATTAAAACCCATATAGAACTATGAGGTACAACTTTGGGGCTGCACAAAGGCCTCCCACACCAAAATATTACAGCGGTATCAATCTAAAATTCTCCACCTGATTACTAACGCGCCTTGGTACATTCGGAACGATACCCTCCACACAGATTTGAACATCCTAACTGTTGCATATGAAACCCCTCTGGGGAGTCTCTACTCGCCACCACCTACCATCACCAGCTCGTAGGGCACGAAAACGATCTCATCGATCAGCTGTCCAACCATAACATTAATTATTCAGGAGAATAGCACTGACTATATCCCCCCTCATGCCATGTAGTATTCTACCATTTACTTATTACTAAATTAAAGAATAGATTGTAAATTAGCATGAAATAAAAAAAACATAACATGGAATAAGCTACACTTACTCGAAAGGTACTAATATATGTGATCCAAATTAAGCTTCAGGTATTAAATTGCTCTTAGTTTGCATTTTGTGAACGTTAAAAATCTGCATTTGTAGAGTGGGTATCGGCACACATAGAAAAATGCACCAAAGGTCACCAGAAACCCTCATATTGTGAACTATATGAAGCCAATAGCGTTATAATTATCAATGGTAATTGGGAGATGCGAAGCAACTTTTTATTCAACAAAACTAACAATTTGAACTTGAATGATATGTGGTTTCAACAAGATGGAGCCACATATCAAAGACCACCTAAAACACACTTTACTTTAAATCAAATTTTCTAGATGTGTTGTCTCTCAGAGGGGTGACATGGATTGATCAGCGTGATCTTGTAATATAATTCCATTAGACTTTTCTCTATTGGGCTACTTGAAGGAAAGGGTTTATATCAATAAACCTGTTAAGACTCCAAGGCTAAAAGAAAAGATCAGACATGTTGAAATAGAACCGCATTTATGTGAAAGAATTATGGAAAACTTCCCTAAAATAATAGTCGCATGTCAGTGAAATCATGGAGACATTTAGCCGACATCGTATTTACACTGATAGCAATAAACTTTCTGTTGCTCCAATATTTTGTGTTTTATTAAGAAAACACATTCTAAAGTCCAATTTGGACCACCCTATACAATTTAAAGTAAATATACAATTTTTCGATATAATTTATTGTTAAAAATACATACTAAATTTCATACTTATAAATTTTAATATTTCAAATCCACTAGAAGTTCTGTTATGTCACATAATAACAAAAATTGTATTATAACGATAATAAATGTTATGCCATAATTACCTTTTATATAGTTATCTTGTTAATATTGTAATTAATTCTGAAAACAAAGCTACTTATCTACTTATCAAAGCTTGTTACTTGTTGCAACTATTTCTTAATATTACTTTTATTATTATAGCTAAGGAAATAAATCTTTTTATCTATAACAGTACCAAAGGTTACATTATTTTGATAAACTTAGATGAAGAACCTTGCTCTATTTTCTGCATATTGCAATACCTTTTATATATTTGTGTAGCCATCAAAATCAAAATGGTTTTTATTTGACATGAAAAAAATGTAATAATGTTTTCAACTTTTTTTAATATGTCAAAATTTGCTTTTACGAATATGTTTTACGAAGTGGCAGATTTGTGCTTATACATTTGGAATTTTGTACGCAAATGTGGTATATAATAATACAATTGATTTGGTTACATTTAACTCTGTTAAGTTCTGGCTGTGTTATTACTAATTGGGGCTATGTATTATATTGATATTAAAATTGACATCGGATATAGCAAGCACATTAATTAAATTAGAATTGTTGAAAATACAAGAACTTGGTTAAATTACAAAAATACATATGTTGTGTCCATCGTTCTCCATTTATTTAGTGTTTATTTATGTATGTATCTTATCAAAAATTATGTAAAAATATTTTAATAAAAAATATTTATAAGGAAACTAGAACACTTAGTTTCATAAATTTCAAAACCCGAAAAAAATTATGTCCTAGCTTAGTGATTGTTGTTGGTAGCCATATTGAAATATTAAACCATTGTAACTCTTTATATAATTGTCTTCCCCTTCCAAATGTAATAAATAATTTTTATAATTAACAAATGTCTTATACAAGATCTTTAAATTAATCTAAAATATTTTAGAAAGAATATGACAACTCTAAATTCTAGCGCCGAATGTTACATAAAAAAGATTAATAACAGCTCTTTTTGTGAAGTATAACTTTATTCTACAAATAAATGTCCATTTAAATTCGTTCTACAAATTAAAAGTGGAAAGAGTTCATCCCGAACGCCTTATAGAAATAAAAGGGTAATAGGGAGTTTTCCGAGCATAAAAGCAAATTGTGCAAGTTCTTCGTAACAACAGGCAGCGAGATGTGTGTTCGCCCCAGCCGAAGGTTGTAAACTGCGCCGAAACGACTCGACCCACCCTCTACGGCCGTGCTTCTCGAGTTACATCGCCACTGCACTAAAGGAACAAACACAGCAGGCAGGCATTGCCTTACTTAACAAATAAATATAATGCCTTAAAGTTTCACCTGCCTTGCGCAACTCACCGGGAAAGTTTGGGGTAAAGGACGAAAACAACCGCCCGCCGAAAATCTCCATTTTTAATACTTTATTGGGCACCGGCAAAAAATCGACTCATTTTAAAATACTTAGAGATGCCTGTTGGGAAGTCCCAGGCCTTAAGTTTTCATGGATTGAGATAAGCTGCTCATAAATAAACATTTTAAAACGGACCCAATTTTATCCGATTAGATTCTCCGCTCATCCCCTCTCATTCGGCAAAACTCCCGGTTTTCGTGCAAGTATAGAAGCTTATTTATTCTCTTTGTTGCAAAAAGAGAAATAATGGCTGTATACTCAAAAGCTCATCGTCGCTATTATTGATAACTTTTATAAGAAATGTGCACGTTTGCAGCTGAAGAGATATTTACTCTACTACAAAGTTTTAAATAAAATAGTTATTGTGTAATTTGAAGATATTGCAATTAAATATGCCTATGTCGTAAATAAAAATTAAGCTTGTATCTTTGTAAAATAGCTAATTATATGTGCTAATAATAAGGTATAGTTAAAAATATCTTCCAGGTGTATTGCTTCACGTACATCAAGATTAACTTGCAAAGCTTCATAACTGAAAATTATGTATTCAAGGAAAGGCGGTTTTATTCATAAGGTGGTAAGCCACCAGAATTATATTTTTCATCCCCATTTTTAACTTTCTCGTGCGCAATCTGACACTCTCGGCGAAATGAAACGACGCGAGAAACAAACCTAAAATAAATATGCCAAGCAGGCTCAGCCAGAACTAGAATTAGTTTCTAACACAATTCTTTCAGAAAACTGCCAAAATTTAATTTGAAGCTTGTGGTTGCCTAATTAGACTCTCCCACTACTAGTTTACGCCGATATTCCCTTTAATTTGGTGTCCTTTGTATATTAACATAAAAAAATTTATTTTCCTAAAATAATTCCTTCTTTCTGTACCTGTTGCAGTATGGCCCACCTCCAGTCAGTATCGATTTCGTCCGAAATATTGAAGGCAAAGTAAGGGTCTTTTTATCTGAGATGTTTTAAGCTATAAATAGGAGGAAAGTCAGGCTCTGTATCTCTATACATATTTACGGCACTCTCGGATCAATTCGTCAATATCGGAACACTCGGGGAACTTGAATCACTGTCAACGTAACACCAACTTTATGACCCGTAAAGGAATTTTCAGTCCATTTCACCAAAAGTGGTCTTTATATAAGGTGCAGTTATAGCGCAAACATCTAGACGGGTTGACGTCGCCAGTTTATGGTCCTTACAGCTGTGTTATTGGCAATATTACACTTCATTTACTGCTTGTGTATAAAAGACCCGCTATTTGCACATAATTTTTGGCGCACTAAAATCAAAATTACTTTAATCGTGGTATTGTATTTTTTTTGTTCCCTCAAATGCGGGGTTAAATCAATTTTACTTGTTTGCACTTGATTAGGATAGGTATAGTTCTGTTCATGGGACGAATAAACTCTTTAAGTGCAGCTATATAAATGAAATCTTTTATGCTGAGCTATGCGAGTGCCTTTCGCGCCTCCGTAGCCATTAAGATTTCGCAGTCATCACGAAAATGGAAGTTAAATCGTTGAAAACTTGTCATATTCTCATTAAGTAGAATTAATTAGAAGATTTGGTGAAAGCGAAATGAAATTTTTTCCAATAAAACTTTTAATGCTCAAAAATTACAGAATCAAAGTTAGTCGTTGTTAGGGTGCGTCAGATAGCTTTAGCGAATTTTTAAGTTCTTCTGGAAGTAATTGTTACTCGTATTATTGTATGCAGTAGTAGCAAATTGGAGCCTCCAATTTATATTACAATTAATAATGAGAAAGCTTGGTTTTGTAAATATTTATGGCAACATTTTATAAACACAAATCAATTTGCAAGTTCAATTAGCAGCTCCAGAAGCGCCGATCAACAAATTTTTTCTAATATTGTTATGGGGGCTATTACGTTTTTATTTATTCGTTACTAAAAATAACTAATATTATTGGATTGTAAGTTGTGGGTGTTTTTATATGTACTTCTAAATGTTGCATAACTTATTTTTGACAGTTTTATCAATTAAAATCTATAACTTGATGAAGATTATTTTAAATTATAGGTTATTCTCAATTTCATTTAAAATGTTGTTGTTATGATGGTACTTGTTTTTTATATTTATTTTTATTTTTATAATTCAATATTATAATTATTAATAGTTCAAAAAATAAAACTCAATAATTAATAATTAACGACTAGATTCTTAAAATTTGAACAGTCAAAATTTGCACTGGAATAATTAAAGTAGTCGAAACCGTAATAACTTCAATATTCAAATACCGCATTCAAATAGTGGAAATTATTCAGACACCAATATTCACCAATACCAACTTCAAATTATATGAATATTAAATAATAAAATAAATGCAAAGGCTTTAATTGCCGGTCTTTTGATGCGTAGTGTTGTTCGTTCTCAGGTTGCGGAGTTTGGAAACTCTTGACATTTCATCCACAATCGTGGCGGACATCATCAGAAAAAAATTATATTATTGTCTCATGCGCTCTCATTATACTGGTAGTCGTATGATCTTAACATCACCAGACTAGTCACTGGCGTAACCCTGCTATATGCTAACGCAATCGAGTCGTTTCAAGTAGCATATTGGAATCGGTTTTTTTCCACGTGTTTATTGTTATGAATATTTACAATCTGTTAATTATATTAACATTTACTGAATTATTTTACATAACATGAGGAAGTAATACCCTTGAGGATTGTGAATACTTCTTTATCTTATAATAAATTGTTTGCATTAGCTTGGAATTAACTTAAACTTAGAAATTCTAAAACTGATCTTAGGTGAATCTATTAACCAGGTCTAGAGGATCGAATCTTTAAAGTCACTTGTCAAATTGTATTTCTAAAAGAGCAGCAGTTAAATAATTAGGATGAGCACTAAGTTTTGCTTGGTAGTTGGTGATGGAGCTAGATCTTATTGAAGTACCCAATTAGGGACGTACCTAGGCATTGGCTATTAATAGTATTACTGTATGTTGAAATATTTGCCTAACTCAATTTTATAAGTCCATATTGGTTTCAGAATTGATTTATAGAGAAGTATTTTGTTTTGAAGTGATAATTGAAAGTTTCTTCCTATTATCCAGTACATGTTACGGAGTTTTAGCCCAAGTTGTAATCTTTTTTTCATTATGTGAGTCTTCATGGTCAGGCGTCGGTCTAAATAAATCCCTATGTATTTTACGCTGTCTTGTATGAGAGTGTTATTCAATGTTACTGGTGGGCAAGTTTCTTTCTGTAGAGATTACTTGAACTGACCTTGATTCATTCACACGTATTTGCCCTAGCTTTGAGCCATTTTTCTGAGATTTTGTTGAAGTATTTGTGATGCTGTTTGGAGATCGCTATGTGATGCGAGAATTGCAGTATCATCTTCGTATGTAGCTACCACTGTTTGAGGTGTTGTTGACAAGTCCATGTATATAAGAGGTATAATACAAGTCCTAGAATGCTGCCATGTGAAACATCTGCTTAAATTGGTCGTACGGATGATTGCGCATCTTTAAATTTGACATGTAAATTTATTTCCGACAGGTATGCTTTTAACAGCTTATACTATTCTGGTGGTACTGCTTTTTATTTTTCTATAACAATCCGGTATGTCCTTTTATATCCTTGTCGAAATACCAACCAGCAGTATCTTTTCAGATGCAGGTCGTGGTTTATTTTTGTGACTACTCTATCCACTTGTTCTATAGTGCTGTGACCTTCCCGAAAGCCAAATTTGTGCTTTGGTATGATTTTTGGTATAGTATCGGTTTTATCTTTTGCAGAGTATCTTTTTAAACACTTTTGTAGAAAATAAATAGCAAATTGATCGGTCAGTATAAGATAATCTCTTTTGAGTTTTTCCAGATTTTGGTATCACAGTTTGCGCCGCTTTTCAAAGATCTGGTAACATTTGTAATCAAAAGGTTGCATTACTTATGTAGGTTATAAGTTTAATCGGCTTTCTTGGCAACTTCTTTAGGACTTTAGCTGTAAGTCATAACCAAGAGCTTGTTCTGAGTTAAGATTTTTTATAACAGTTTTGACTAATTTTTACATGTCTTATAGGTTGAGGGACGTTGTTAGACTTATTGAGAGTTTGATGTATGTGTTTCTTTTTTTGCGTGGCAGGATCTGTCGTGTAATTGGAATACTAAAGTCAGATTTGTTCTTGGCCAAGTATTGCCGTGTTTCCTAATGGGTGGAACTGGAAGTTTTAATATTTGTAAATGTTTCATGGCTTTTCATAAAGAATAAATGGTGTTTTTTGTAGGAGTTCCGTTTGTTAGGTATTTTTGTACTTGGAAATTCTTAGTTTCTGCGTAGCTTGATTGAGTAGGGTTTTTCTTCTAGATCTTCTTGTAGTTTGCCAGGTTCTTCTTAATCTTTGCTTTTCTTTTTATTTTTGTTTAATGATTATGGCGTAGGAACAGATGCATATTTAATAACTTAATTAATAATTCTATATCTGTTGTAAAAACAAAGTCAAAATGTCTACAATACTAAAGTTAAGTTATGCAACTTTAAAATCAAAACAAACATTATGTTACTGCTGCAAACATTAATCTAAGTAAAAAATTAAAAATTACTGCAAATGTACGTAAGAAATACGTAAAGTTGAACCGATTTCAAATTTAGGTATTTATGAACCAGCGCATAAACTTTAGGCTCATTTAACTTTACCTATTAGGCATTTTTTTATTGGCGGGTTATGCTTACGTCTATTATAAATGGGAACTAAATTAAATTGTTTCACGTTTCCATTAAAAATTTATATGTTCCCATCTTGCAAAAATTTGAGAAAAAGCAAATGAAAAATTGTCAGCCTAGGATACTAGTGTATATTTACGTATTGTATATATACGTATTGTATATTTTGGTATCTTTAAATAAGAGTTAATTGTAGAATGAGCTTCTGATATAATATATCTATGTTGTGAAGTGATAAGAATGATTTAACCTTCTGCCTCTGTTGAGCAAAGTTATTGGCGTTCCATAGGGCAATTTTTAGAATATTAGGCATTGTGGCTCATTTTGTTAAGCATGGTTGTGAGAAAGTTGAGTATGGTGTCTATTCTTTCCATTTTTTTTTATAAGTGCCACTAGCTTGTTATCTGTTGTTGGGGTGGGATTTGTGAAGGTTGTTGCATAATATTGGTCTTGTAGTAATCTGGTATATTGTCTGATATTTTGTGGGCATACGATACTCCTTGCTATACAAAATTGGACTAACAACTATAAGTTTCAGTCGACCTTGGACGTAAGGGAGGATATTTTCTTCTCTGAATTTCTTTTGTAACTATGCTGACGCGATAGTTTGCTGGGTAGCTGCCCTGGCAGTTAATGTATTTTACATCCTGGCTTCACATGCATATTTCACACATCTTGGCGTTCTGCGACAGTAATTTTTTAAGTAACCGAATCTTTGACACTTTTGTCTCTAGTTGGATCAAATATTATTTTAGATTTCATTGAAAATTCCATGTTAAAGATTTTTTTATTGTTTTTGGTCTGTTCTAGTTCTATAAAAAATATTGGCAATAGATTTTTGGTGATTCTGTGTCTGATATTATAAATGTTTTGCATTTTATGTCCATGGTTATTTATTTCAGCTGTTAATTCTTTACTTTAGACTATAGGGTGCATGTCCTGTAGTACTACTTTGTACTTTTTCTTTTCCCTTTGCCTTAAGCCAGCAGTTAGATATTTATGCTTGCTTACAATTAGCATCGTGATGTAGTTCGGAACCATTACGTTTTGTCCTTGCGTATGGAATTTGTCATTGATTATCGAGAGTTGAAGTGTGTGTTCCTTGTTGATCTGATTGTTGCATTAACTAGGTGGGATGTGTCTTGTGAGTGCCGCGATTGAATTTGGGTGGGTGGTTGTTGAAATTATAAATGCTGCTGTTGTTGCTATTGTGGTGGAATTTGTTGATATGTACAAGGATTGAGATGCTGTGTTGGAGGAGGGTATTGGTACCCGTAATGTGGCGTGCCAAACATGACGGCCTTGTTTAATTGAGGACTTATTTATAGACGTGTTGGTGTAATGTGTTAGTTTATACAAAGTATTAATGTATTAATGTAAGTTTAAAAAATTATCGGCTGACCTCTTGATTAGCTATCGCTCGCTGAGTCGCCAGGTGAGAGCGGCACACAACCTTGCAGAACGAACGTCAAGCTGCAACTCTGGAATATGTTGACATCGTCAGCTTTTTCACTGCACAGCGGTCTGTTTTTTGCCACATAAATACGATAAGTCAAAATTTATGTAAATGAAATGCGTCATCCCTGTTAAAATTATTTTAGTATTTATAAATTTTCAAAGCCTTTATTCATGATCTCCGGGTAACAGTTCCTACACTTATATAAAGCGTGTGTTAAACCGTAATCTATCTTATATCTGGATTATCCAAGATATGTTTGTTAACAACTGACTTTTCGGGTTGATCGATGTGTAGGTACCTTTGGTATTCCTTTTATTTTGGTGACAATTGTACAGACCATAGTCCCAATGTAGACCTACTCACACAAGTATGGTAAGCACTTCTGGTGTATTTTGTAGATTACTTGTGTCCTTGGTTAACCAAAGCAAATCCCATATTTTATAGTGTAGATTGTATCCATCTTTTAAAATCTTTAAAATTTTCCTTACCCGACCCGTAAATTTATTAACATAAAATAAAAAATGCTTTGCCTACCGCGACCGATTTTAGTTGGATATTGTGTGCACATATTGTAGGTTACATCGCTATTTTTGTTTCTGTCTTCGAGTAGCCATTCCAGGCTTATTCCAGATGTTTTGGTTTCTTATCCAAGCACTGAGATTGGCATATTTACCAGGTCCGATATACCTATTTTTTTTAAACCATTCTTTTTTTTACTTAGATGGTAATTTGACTGCTTGTAACACAGTGTGCTCTAAATGTCCATTCACAGATCTGTTCAACTGTATGTCTAGTAAAGCAATGTTATTGTTTGTTTCCAGTTCCATGGTAAACTCTATACTCGAGTGTATTGAATTAAGATATTTAAAAAATTTTGGTAGTATCTTCTTGTAGTGTTTCTATATTACAAACGTGTCATCTTAGCACTTTAGCCATATTGCGAGTTATATTAGTGACGCATTGATAGCAATCTCTTCAAAATTCTCCATGTAGTAGTTGGCGGTTACAGTGTTATGTGAGATTTCTATTGCTACTCCACCCTTTTGTTTGCAATAGACACCCCTCCAAACAGTAGCTGAACATAGAGCACTGTTGAAAAGCTCCAACATGTCATTAAATAAAATCTGCTTTAGGTGTATCGAAACTTTGGTAAACAGGGACATTATAGCAAAACTATCTATTAGGCCTCCTTCTTGTAGCTGACAGCATTAACAATAATTTTACAAAGTATACATATAGTCCTTAATATAACTGCTGGTAAGTTCGATATGCGATTTTAATAGGCTGGATGAGCATTTGACCATTAGTGGCACTGACAATGGGTCGCAGTCGTATATCGTCCTTATAAATTTTAGGGAGCTCGTATATTTTTGGGGACTGCGCCTCTGATGTTCTTCTTTTCTTGATCGTGTCATCCAGAGAAGAACTTTTTATCAGTTTGTTTGTGTCACGTAGTATTCGTATTTTGGGATCTCGTTTCAGAGCGGTTTAAGCGTTTGGATCGAACGGTTTAGTCATATTTGTGTAATCTCCCTGTGACAATATAATTGTGTCATTGCTGTTATCTGCTAATAAAGTGATGATGGTGTCGTCATTCTTGAATTCAAGAAGAGCTTTTAATTCCTCTCCTAGTTAGTCTTTCTTAAGCGACTACACAAAATGTGTGAAGTCTGAATTTCCTCTGTTTCATTCTCTAGAAGATTTCATATGGCTGTTTCTGCATTAACTGTAGTTAGAAATAAATTTAGGTTCTACTGCAAACTTTTTACCTTTGTTAATGTAGCCTGCAACGAGCCAATTTGAGTCAGCAGGGAGACGTGGCAGTAGCTTAATTTTTTAAAAACTTTTTTCTGGCGATATCTGTCGCATTTGTGCATCAAGCCTCAGGAATATTCGAACTCTGACCACGACCAAACAACCCGAGAACAATGTATCAAAGATTTAAATGGCTATTTAAATTTCAAAACTTCAATAAGTCTCTAGTTGTTAATATTTTAATTGTTTGATATTCTCCTTAACTTTAACAAAATTTAAAGGTTATTGTCCGCTATATACGAATCGATGCACAATAAAATGATCTTTGATGAGATAGGTAAACAGTGTATTTCTAAATGCACATAAATTATTACACATTACATATTACAAAAATATAAAAATAGCAACTACAAACTTAGAAAAACAAATCAAAACATTTGCAGTCGAACCAGCAATTGACTAAGAATCATGGTCATGGTTCTTTGTGAAACACTACGATATTAGGTTATATATCAACTCATAAAATTGGAATCGGTTAAGCCAACATAAACAACAAAATACATTGCTAGAAATCGATTTTTAATTGTAGCACCATACCTATGCCATGTGATATAAGTGTTGTAGTTTGCATATCCTATATTTAGTTTATAAATATTTAATATTACATTGATATTTTACCTCCTCAGTAGCGGTTAATATAAAAAAATCACCTAGTTGTTTAAGAGTATTCTTTGTCTTTTGAGTTATAGGCTTTTAGTTATACTGCAGTATTTTTTTTAATTTTTCATGTATGTAAAAATATTATGAACGAAATTACTTATATCAAAATCAGCACCTTTATAACTGTATCGTAATTATAGTAATATTTAAACACTATTGTAATATTTTACAGATAATAGGAGTCTTCTGATATGGATTAAATTATTATGGTTTCGGTTTTCCAACAACCCGTTTCCATGCTTTTAAACGTAGTTACCTGACCCAAATATTTAATAATTTTCTTTACAGCAGTTTCTCTGCGATGAATATTATTAAGATAAATGGGGCAGCGTCTTTAGTATAAAACATTGATTTTAATAAAATAAAAATTAGGTAATGTATTTTACAGTCTAAAATACGAGACTAAATTTTTATAAACTGTTACTGCTAGTATATCTAGTCTCAGTGGTTAATTTTACTAAATTTAATACATAATTAATCATTCTTAATTTCGATTTTATAAATGACTCGGCAATAGCTAATGTATATTATATTTAACTCGCCGTGTCCGAACAACTATTTTCCCAACATATTGACCCAGAAAATTTCATTATAGAAGAATTTCACATTTTTATTAGTATTTTCAAAAAAAACACTGTTACTATTTACTGAAAAACATGTTCTTTTTAAAAAGAAAGGTATCCCTATTTATTTGCCGTACACCACTTAATATAAAAATTTTTAGTTTTTAAATACGTATAGTAAAAATTAGAGAAACTTTGTTACAAAACATATGTCACTGTTAACAAATTTAAATACTAACCTTACCTATTATAAAAAATTTAGTTGAAATTTAATAATACTATAGTACATTAGATATTAACTACTAAAATTTACTAAAACTTTAGTTTTCTTAGGTTGTAATTTAAATAACTGTACGTATAATAATTGTTTTATTTATTTTTACTTTATTACACTGCTTCAGCAGTGGTAAATAAATACAATGATAAATAAAATTGTCTTATATATTATACATTTGTAGTGGTGCCGTCTTATTGTTTTAATATCTCTTCTCATTATAATGTTTATTAACAACGTGTTGCAATGATTGTTTAAATTTACAAAAGAGGGACGCTAATATTTAAATTATAAATTCTTTTGTATTTAGTTTTACATATTTTTTTTATAACTGATGCTTACTGTTTTGCATTTTTTTATAAAAAACCTAGTTCATTTGAAACTTTAACATTTTAATTCATCAGCACGGTGACTAGTGCGCTTACTAATCTAGTTATATTTGGTGATGTTTTAATTTTCCTTGACGGCCCGATAAAATCCTTGTGGTCGATTAGTCGGGTGCTTAGATTTCAATACATGAACGAGGGTTTGCTTAAAATTCTATATCTGCCCAGCTGCCACCAATTTGCACGAAAGTCTCGTTAATAAAGTCAACGGCTGGTGCTGAGAGGTATTCTGTGCTAATTTAGCAACATTGACGTTGGAGAATTGTAAATCTTAGGCGACTAGACTTCGAAATATTTATTATTAGATCTCAATTCCAAGTTAAGCATAAAACTTCCAAACTTTATATTTTATATCAACTTCGGCCATAAAGTTAAAACTTCAACTATAACGTTAAAGCCTTATCTACTTCTTACACAAAAATAACTATGTACACTCCGTAATATTATAGAGTTTGATAAATAACTAATGCTAAAAAATATGATAAAGTTTTAAAGTTAGCGAAATTTAGAGAAGCTATAGAGTAATTCGGAAAAAAGCAAAAGCATGTTTTTTTGGAAATTTATAATAGCAGTAAAATTTATTATGAAATTCCTGATGATAAAAGATTATGTAGCCTGACATTTGAAATTTGAATATTAACTACATTTTATAACATTCATTAAAGGCTTTCTTTATTTTGTCACTTAAAGTAGTAGATTTAAATTGTAATCATTTTATTAGGTATATAAATTATATTCCAAAAAAAAAACAATTTCTAAAATGAATACGCCATGTAGTATTTTCAGATAATAACACACATAACATACACATTAACATACATGTATTTATGTTTACTTGTTGCAAAATATTATTTAATAGTAAATTCCTTTACTAGAATTTTAGTTTTTTTCTAATTTCTTATCTAAAAAGTAAATAAATATGTATAATATTATGATATATTTTTTTATATTGACACAAGAGTAAGTCAAGTATAAACATAAGCATGGATTTGTAGGTTACTAATTAGCTTAGCAACGCTACAAAGAACACAATAATCTAGAAAAGTTAAATTTTGACACAATATAAAATTAAATATAGCAGTTTCACATAAATTATAAACGAATATAAATTTAACATGGTAATATACGTCTGCTATGTCATCACTAGTATAATTAAAATACAACAAAAAAGAATTTTCATCCAAATTAAAAAATGTAACGCTAAAATCTACTAATTCAGCGCCATATTTAAGTAGTGGTGGGTAGAATTACTAAAATTTTAAGATTAAATATGTTCAACACGTTATAATACTTGCAAAATTAAGTTTTACAAAATTTCTTACCTTAGTACTAAAACAACAAGATATTGATATTTATAACATAGAAGGTAATGACTTTTTTATAAGAATGCTCTATTATTAATCGAAGACAAATATAGCGAAACAGAAATTATTTTATTTACTTATCACCATAATTGAAGTATCTATTCACAGACATTTAAAAGGAATTTATGTTGAGACTTTTTTGATATGAACGAAATGTACTTTTAGGTCTAAGTGAGCAGTGCTTTACATTCACATTTACTGAAAACAAATTAATTTTCTATTTACAAATTATAAAAATGTCACAGAAGTTTAAACGGAAAATGAAGAGTGCAGCAATTGAAAAGTGCGATTAAAGGATTCAAAAAAAGTCGGAAAGTGTTCCTCGTTTTGGTGATCAAGCTGGTGAGTTTTTAACGTGTTTGCTGAGCTTTGTATATGGACCAAATCGTGGAAAGGTCTGACAAAAGGGCAGATCAAGAGAAAAAGAAAAGACATTTGTACTGTCGTCAGCGGTATCCATTGAAAGGGTTAAATGGGTGTCAGAACGTTCATCATGCTTGGAAGCGATTGATGGCAATCTTCAAACAACAGTCGTGCTTAAGTTTTATGGCCTAGAGTCGAGTGAAATAATGGTTATGTTCATGGCTAGAGTGTCTACCGGCGTCAAAATAGAAGTGGAAGTTGTAACCAAGGTGCTTAGCCGTTTGTTATTTCATTACGTGACACTGTTGATGGCGTAAGATGAGAAGCCATAACAAGAATATATACCATGCTGACACTTATCGCTAACTTAGCAAAACATAAGCTTACTGTCAGACTCAATAGTAATGTGGGTAATGTAATACATTTCCAGGTTCTTTAAATGAAAAATATCAGCATACGAAAAAAATTAAAGTTTAAAGTTAAAACTTAAATATTTTAATTGTGCTGAGGTCTGACACAAACGGTATAATTGTCAAAATCCAAAAAAGACATAAATTATAAATTTATCAGTGGCAAAAGTAGATCAAAAAATAAAGACAAAGGTGGGACTCATGCATGGCTGCCGAGTCAACAGTGATATCAGGGCAGAAATTTCTTTAGAAATTTCACACCTGTCACTGCAGACGCGCACCCAGTTAAGTGCAATCACAATGAGCAGAAATTTATACTGTGTGCAAATAAAAAGGATCTAAGTGTCGCGCGCGTTGAAAATGCTATGATATAGCACAGAAGACTAAGTCACATTTTGATAAATAAAATGAAGTTCGTTACCAACTTTATTATTAGTTTGCCCGAAGAACTGAAGTTGGATGACATGAAATGTAAAGACTTTCTTGGAAAAAACACGTGCGCGGCAAATTTAAGTGAAGTAGCACAAGTCAACTAAACCCTAAAAACTTGTGCGTTTGAACTTGTCCTAACCAGCAAAGTGATCATCTAACACTATACTTTTATAAATCAAAACTTAAAAAGAGATGACCGCTCTCGTTAAAGATTAAGATGGTTAAATTAAAAACTGAAACAGGACAAAAACTTTGCGTGTTCAAAACGGACAGTCCCCTCAAATATACGAATGGAAATATGAACATGGTTTTCAAAGACGCGGTAGCTCTATGTCAAGCTAGTTTTGCTTTTACTTTAAAACAGAATAGATCCACAAAGTGTGAAAACTGAACACTGGTAGAAATGTTGAAAACTTGAATACACAGACATGCCCTTTTACGGGAGCTTTGGGTTTAAATCATCAACTGTGAGACCCATAGCTTGAACAGAATTTTAACGTAAACAGAGATGTGGAATGGTATTAAGCCTCATCTGAGACATCTTTATGAGGTCAAGTCGCTTGCTTAGTGGTGATGCCGAACCAAAAAAAAACTTAAATTGAACGCAGAAGCAGCTAAACATATGTATGTCGGCTACTCCAACACACAAAAAACATACCAACTTTAGGATCCGTTTGCAAGGAAGATGAGTACTTCAACAGATGGCAACATTCATGCAAAGTAATTAATTCTGACTCTCTCTAAACACTGTTAAAACTTGTAACACGGATAGACATGGTGTTATATCAATTCGACGTAAAAACTGCTCTTTTTAAGGTGGAACAACCGGAATAATTTTGTAAGTACGCGAGCGTTTACAAACTAAAGAAATTGATCTATGATCTGCAGCAAGCATTGACACAGTGAAACAAAAGTTTTGTTTACATCTGATTCACGTGGATTCACAGAATGTGTGTATTGTAAAACGTTTAATGATAAAGTCAGACTATTGTGTTTACCCGTACGGTAATAACATCAGAATTAGAAAAAAATGAAATAACCAATTGTTATATAAAACTTCAGATAAAGCGCTAGCGAACCGAACTAACGGTATCTCAAAACTATTATATTATATTCTTTTTAAACATTTAACGTCTCCGTGTCGGCAGCAATAAACGGAAATATAACGATGTTCAAGCAAGACTTGCCAACGATAGAAAAAAAATAATAAATTGCCATATAGACATAACATGGAGCATTTTTGTTCTTACCCACTGCATCGTAAACAGACATATCATTAATGTCGAAGTTCTTTGTCAATTCTTATAAAACTAATGATTGACGCGTTGGCTTGGAGTGAAGCATATATAAAATATTTAAAAGAGACTGAAGCCTGTGGCTTTACTACTAACGTTTGAGATTATAAAAAATGAGATTATAAAGAGTTAGAGGCACTTGATGTGTAACCAGTGGTTTTGTGTTCTCCTTACAGGCGTTGCCATAGTCTGGACCTTAAAGAACCAATGACTAATCTCTGTATCGACTGTAAAAGCGCATGTGGTTGAGAAGACTGATCAAAGATATGGACGTTTGGAACATGGACACCATGACATGACACCATTTTATTAGATTTTTCCAAAAAAAAATCATAATCTGAAAGCGTAATTTTGATAATATATCACGACAAGTTAGTCGATTTCCTAACCAAAGAATTGACAAGGAATACATTAGCATACTTGCAATTTGATCTTGAAGATTACAGAAGCGACCTGGATAATGGTTCAGACCACTCTCTGTATGGAAGTTTTAAGAACAGGGAGATAGAGTGCTCTGCGTCTTCTTTTTTCAGTTTGCCAGCAAGTAATCAGTTTTCTAAAGTGTGATTTATATGTAACCAATAGTAGTTGCAATAATTCCTTAATTATCATTAATAAACGGTGGTCATTATTAAATATATTGTTAATACGCGAGCCTTTGATACACATACAAAAAAAATATTTTCTTTAAATATTATATTAAGATAAATAATAACATCTTTTATTGGCATAACCAACAAACGATTCATGCTTAGAAGTGTTAACTAAACTGACTTTCTACACTTTTTCGTCACTTAGTTTAGACCACTTTTTGTATCACATTATAGTAGAAGAAAAATACTAAGCTATTTGTTTTGTTATAGTAATATAATTTTTCTGTAATATTTATTTTTATAAAAATAAACCTTATGCAGTAAAAGTGTGTCTTTCAAAATCTTCGCATAGTCTTTTCGATAAACTTAAGTCTCAGTTCCCCATATCATATGCAAATAATAATTTATTTTTTCGTAAAGAAATTAATGAATTCGTTTTATTATCTTCAAAAGATAATTTTTATTTTTACTTGTTTTAATTTTACGATTAATTTATCTAAGCTTAAAATTTGTTTTTTTAAGTTGAGAAAGAAAATATATCTTGTTATAGACAATTTTATAGATGATTCTGTTTCCATTCCTCATGTTCTTTTTTTCAACAAACGTAATTTACAATTTACTTTTACGAAAAGCAGTAAGTAAATTAGATGATGTAAAAGGCGGTGGTAAAGAAACCGCCCATCGATGATACGAAGGTTTGATTACAGCAGGTCTTGGGGCCATGTTTTCTCGTCGTCTTGGTGAGAGGTAATTGGTAGGCAGTTGCAGAATGAATTCGTTGCTGCGTCCATGTAATTTATGCTAATAATTTGTTGCAAACCGTTTAATTTAATGTGCAACGAATGATATATCAAGGTTTATATAAATTGTTTAATTAGTAATGAACGAAGGTGCGCTAACTACTTTGCGAATTGTTTTAAATTGCAATTGTTGCAGTATTTTAATTTTACTTGACTTGGTACATCCCCAAACTAGTATACCAAATGTTGAAATAGGCTCCAACATCGTGTTATAACATAATAGTTTGTTTTTCTACCAAAAAGCCAATAGATTTCAGCTAATTTAAGGTTTAATTGCTTGCGCTTAGCTTTTATGTGTTTATTCCATGTGAGTCGTTGGTTAAAATGTCCTAAGTACTTAACTTCCGTTTTTACCAGCACCGGAGTTTTATTATTGTTAACTAATGAACAACATCAGCTTTCATAGTAAATGTTACTTAAATTGATTTTCATTGGTCAACTTGTGGAGACGCTGTTGGAGATTAGTAGTTGCAATTACTAGGTTTTCGTGGGTAGATCGCATTGCAATATCATCAGCAAAGGTGTCAGTCACGGGACTATCAGTTTCTGGCAAGTCAGCTAAGTAGGTAAGCTAAAGGCGAGAGCCCAAAACACTACCCTGAGGAACACCGGATTTAATAAGATCATATCAGAATAGTTGATTATCTTGATAGGAAAATTATCGGTCAGTTAGATAAGGATTTAAGGAGTAAGTGGAAGTAGCTTGGTAACAGCGTTTTTATTTTAAATAGAAGTTCTATGTGTCACATTTTATCGAATCTTTAGATTTCTTAAACAAGTTACTCATCACGAGCAAGAGGCTAACTAGCTGATATAAAGTCACATTTTCTGAATTTTTTGGGGGCTTAGGTATAATTGTTATGTGTGCATATTTTCCATATGATTAGGTAGTAAAAGAGGCTCAGCGTACGGTTATAAATCGTAGTCAGTAGTACCACAACTTTTCTGGGCAACATTTTACCATTTATCAAGTTACGACCTGACGCCTTAAACTGGATAATTTTTTTTATCCCAAACATAATTTGAGCTGGCGAAAATGGTCGTATGAGAAGCATCATTTAACACGGAGCATCTAAAAATATTTGCATTTTGTCATCTCTTTAGATTGTCATTACTTCTAGGAGAGTGAAGATTGCAGATGCAACATATCTGCCTTATCCAGGCTAGACTTAACCCATTCTCCATTTTCCTTCCTAATGAGTCATTTGGTTTTTAATTTTTGCTTAAGGTTGGTTATATATTCGGAAAAAATGTCATTTTGTATCTTCCTTGATAAGCTATGTAGTCTTCGTGTTAGACGATTATAAACAATCTGATCGTCAGGGTTACGTTTTTTGTCATTTCCTTCCTGGCTCTTCCTTTTTTAGAAATCAGTTCTTTTACTATTGAAAGTACACAAGTTATAAATTTTCTTCATTTGTTTTATTGGAAGTAGATTCCCATGTCGCTTTTTGGATCATTTTGTAAGATAATGAGTTGCGGCGTTTAGATCGTCAGAATTCTTTATTCGCATTTTAAGATTTACGTTGTTCTCTAGATACTGTTGAAATAATTCCATCAGTTTGTTTCGATAAAAGTTTTCGACATTACGATTTTAAATGTGATTCTTATAGGAAATTTTACGCTGAATTCGAAAATGAAGTCGAAAAATTCTATGTCGAACAATTTTCGAGAAATCGAAAGGTCTTTTTAAGTTCGTTCTGAGATTGCTTACAGAGCAATCCCTTCGCCGGCCCCATGTTTTAAATTCTAAACATTTCAAGGTGATATAAACTACTAACAATGTTAAACAGTAACATTTTAAAATTTTATTAAAATTTAGGTTCTTAAATTGCTAGTCTAATAGTAAAATAATCTGATTTTCAACAGTTGCTAGAATGCAAAGCTGTTACATTTGTTCGAATGGTTCTATTTATTTTCATACTATTGTCGTTTAAATGTTTTGTTTTGAGCTATATCAAAGATAATTTATAGATTGCATTTTAATTTAGTAGAATTCTATACACCGATACATGTTTATCTTACAAATTACATTACCATCTAAAAGAATTTTACAGTTTTCTTATAATTTAATGTTACTTGCGTTTTTAATTTCCTTGTACTGCAATGCACACTTTCATATTTAAGCTTTTCAAGAGATCAAAAATTGTATGCATTTTTAAAGCAAATATTGTTAAATAGATTTAATTTTGAATGTTGGGAAGCAATGTAGGTTTAAAAACATTATTTTACTGTGACATAAAAATAAAAATAATAAATGTTCTTATCAAAAATATAAATATCTAATTTAAACAAGTACGGCGTGGAACTCCTTTTCCACCAATGTCCGGGGCTTCTATGCATAAACAAAAATTTACGGCCACTTTCGGTCAAACCGGTCTCAAGATTGATAAGCTGGGTTTGCTAAAAATCCTTATTGCGTTGCTATAGGATATCCCACCTATGCCAGCTCGCGGATGTAAACCCGGTAGGCCATAGGCTTTCGAATAATACCCCCTTATGTCTTTAGATTCAGTAGTACTCGAGTTGAAAGACGCGATGGAGGTCCGCACCGATTTCATTAAACTTTCATTTCAGGTATAGAAGTCTAAAAATGAGAAAATTGTGCATCAAAAGCATGTATTGCGACTGTCATGTTATGACATGTACAAGGCTTGAGATAATTATCCGGGCAAAAGTTTTGCACCGGTATTCTCTTATTTCAAAAACAATACTAAGTGAACTACAACAGTAATACTTTATTGGTCTTAGAATCACATAACAGCAACTAGTTCTTAAAACTATGTTCATTTTAGACAAATAAGAGAGTGAAGTCTCTTGGAAACGGCATCGACGATGACACGCAGATACTAGATGAAGAGTTTACCTCAGGCCTTAAGAAAGAATCGCTTCAAATATTTTACAAATGAGTGGGTTGTAAGACAGGCCTTTTCTCTCTACCTGCGACCAGACAGAGAAGTGCACTGGATCGTAGTCGGGAGAACAAGAGGGCGCGTCTTTTAACAAAGATAAAGTCGGGGGTGTAGGTGTGCAGTCAGTCCTACGTGGTCTTGGAGCAGTGTCTGGGAGCTCTATTCTGTATCGAAATCCAAATTGTTTGGGAACCCAGTTGAGGTAAGTAGTCTCCGGGTTGTCCATGTATACTTCCCCATTGATCTTGATGCTTTGATTTATGATCGATGAAAAGAGGAAAAGTTTCTCCATCAACCGTGATGCCTCCGAAAACCATGATGTATGCAGGATGAGAGGAGCACTGAATGGTTTTACTTTTCAAATGGCATTCTAATTCCAGTGTTTTGACTATTCGCCACCGCCTGAATAGTGAAAATATTTTTGTTAGTCTAGAAATCGGGTCAGCAAATTTTTGGCTAATTTCCTTCTAGTTACTTTCTGATTATGATTCAGCCGCTGACCCTTAATCGTACAATAAAAGAAAAAAACCAGGCGTGATTTGACAATGTATTGAACGGTAAAATCGTTTATGCTAAAGTCCTGGACGCATGGATCGTTGAGGGTTCCTCTTGATTCTCTATCGAATGGCTTTGACAATGGCCGAGCTGAAAATGGTGACTTGTTGGCTTCTCCCAGGCATGTTCTTGTTCGTCCAGCTTTTTGTAACGTTTGATGGTGTTATGGATAGTTGATCGCGGGGAACCGAAGCATTTTTTGATGTCTGCAGGGCGTACGTCCGACTTAAGTACCGCAAGAATCGCGGATCTCGATTTACTAGGTGGTACCATTACCTAAAAAAAACAACTTAAATATATAAACACAAGATAAAATATAAAAAAAGGACGGCGAAAACATCTGTTGTATTATCATTACCAGTCGATAACGTTTACATAATGAATCGTATGTGAATACGTTTGTCCAGGTAATTATCCAGCACTCTGTACAATTATTTGTAAATATTTGGCTTACAATAAGTTAAAATTGACAAAATAAATTTCAAACCATAAAAGACTATATATAGACTTCAAGTAACTGCTACGTTTAACTGTTATTGCATGAAGGTTATTGAGTTTTTAAGTCGGCAAGTAGTAGTTAACTGTATACCCGAGGCGCCCTATTCCAATCAATATAGCTACGAAGACACGAAACCTTGTATGCATTTAAACATCTCATGATAGCTATGGCGTTTGCTGAAGATATCCACCTGCACTCGTGCTTGCATTACACGTGATAGTAATTGGCTGTAAATTGAGATTAAGACAGTTAAACTGCCAACTGTTCTAATCGCACGTGCAGAACGTTGCAAGCTGCCGCATGCGCCCGGATTTTAAGTTGCGTTGCAGTTGCCCACGGAACGCGGGATTTGCGTACCAAACCCGGCTCGGTAGGTCCCCCGAGACGAATTTCGCAACTTGTCCTTAACAAAGCAGGGCAAGCGGCCTAATTAGTATTAATTGCTTTTAACAGATCCTTTCCTTGCAGAAGAATGGCCTACAACAAAGATAATCTCTGAGGAGCCGGAATTTCTAGCGCCAATTCATAATTTAACAGTTCCGGTTGGCAGAGAAGCCATCTTATCCTGCACTGTCAGCAACTTGGGGAAATATAAGGTATGTACCAGTTTTCCATGTATTGTTTTGTAATTTTCATATTCAACAGAGTAGTGTGTTTGTCTGCAAGCATATTTATTATATTGTTATTCTTAATGTTATGGTAATAATAGCAAGAATAACAATATTGAACAGAAAGGAAACAATTCTTTATAAAAGGCTAAAATGTTATTTAAAAACATAAAATTTAAACACACATTTTTATATAACCAATAATCAAGGGTCGAAGTGTATTTATAAATAAAAATTTAAAGCTACTGCAGCTTTAACGCGCGCGATAAATCAGCCGTGTCGGGTAAATTCGCTTTGCATTATCCTGAATCGAAAACCACTGCAAATCTAAGTGCATTTCTCTGTAAGTACTTTGTTTCTCTATGTTTAGTTAAACTGCTATCCAGGAGGTAAGCGCGTCTTTTTATCCGGAACCTCTGCTCAATTACAATATTCATTGCCATAACCTTAATGGAAGATGAAAGAAGATGCGGCAAGCACTGTACAGGATTTTCAGTTGGCAACGCGATTATGAAAAATAAATAAGCTAATTCATTAAAAATTAACTGCGTGAAGTCGATGCGGAAAAAGCTTTGCGTTTGCATTTGTGCGCTTAGCGCTTGTAAATATGATTACTTCGGGTTGTTGCCTACAATATTGAGGAAATATGTAGTAGATACAGTGCTTTGCATAAAATAAACAATATTAATATTTTATATTTATAAATATATAGCCAACAATATATCTCTTAAGTTAACTCTGGGATAAATACCAGTAAAAGTGGTAATTAATTTTCTGTCAAATAAAAATAACATATTTTACCAAATTTTATTTATAAAATTTTGTAGGGATAATGTAAATTTCACACTTTCTGCATTAGGGCAGAAGACTGAATCGTATAAAGTTGCAGTTAATATTGTTTTTAGTTGCTATTTGATTATTTGTGATGCCAAGTAAGGCTTTGAATTGTTATTTGTTTAATATTAATCCCTATATTTATATATACATTTAGCCGTTTAAATTAAGTATAACATTGCTAGGGACATATAACATAAGGATATATATATATATATATATATATATATATAAAATATAATTCAGGAGTTAGTGTTTTAAGCGAAAATTAAAAAAAAGACTAAGCTATAGATATAAAGCTGTGACCAGTTATACAATAATATGAATGCTATTAAAGTTTTACTTGTTTTAGGTAACATACAGTTTATAATTTTTAATTATTTTTTATACAATTGAAATATTATTAGTTAGCAATTTTATACTTAATTTAAACGGCTAAATGTTTATATAAATATATGGATTAATATTAAACAAATAACAATTCAAACCCTTACTTGGCATCACAAATAACCAAATAGCAACTAAAAACAATATTAACTGCAACTTTATACGATTCAGTCTTCTGCCCTAATGCAGAAAGTGTGAAATTTACATTATCCCTACAAAATTTTATAAATAATATTTGGAATTTTATTTTGTTTGTGCATTCAAATCTGTTAATTTCAAATTTAAAATATTCTGATTTACTTTCATAGTGCTCTAATTAATTGCATCGAAGAAATCTATATTAGATATCATTCAAATCAAAGTATTGTATTTTTTGTGCAATACTACATATGTGATAAATACTTAACATCAATAATTTTTTTGCTAAAGCCTATTTTTGCCTTTTTGGTTAGTCCTAGCAAATAAAGAAGGGTTCTAGCGTTCAACTAGATCGGATGTGATTTGAGTGATATCATTACCACTTGTTGTCCACCTAAAATATTTTTCTCCCACAATTGACATCAAAGCTGTAATTATGATTAATTTAAATAATATATATTAATTATAATCAAAATTGCAACAACTGTTTACTGGCGTATTTAATAATTGTAACCAGCACCATAGAACGGAAATCCTTTTATCGCCACAGTTACCGCTTATACTAAATATATAATCCTCCCTATACAGATAGTATCAAAAAAGCCAATACGCATTTTAGTTGCTTTCCAATTTACCGCATTTTACTACACAATAATAACCAGTATTTCAAACATTAACTAAACTACAAGCTTAGCTACCTCAATAGAGTGGTATACCAATCACAATGCATAGATGCAAAGTGCATTTGCTCTGAATGAATACGATGAAGCTGACAAACAAGAAATGGAAGTTTAACGCCAATATTAGTTGGCAATGTGCCAAAAACAACAAACACAAACGATAAATGGTACCTATAATGCAAACGTCCAGAATTGATAAAGATTGTAATTTTAAATGATAACCGATAGGAAGTCTTAATTAATGAAGAGTGATCAGATTCGGAGGTACCCCTATCCAAACCACCACCTAACTTTTTACATAGAGTTATATGTTACAAGAAAATGGCAGAATATCCACTAAAAGTTGTTGAAGTAGGCAATATAGAACTACAAAACTTCCACCCAAACAAGATAAAATTTTCCTTATTAGAGACACACGCGTTTAATTAATTATTCCAACAAAATAGTACGACATTAGATGTGCTAACTACAGTCATTTATAAACTAATTTAATAATGGCTAAGTCTGTAAAAATCACCTTTGGAACGCTCTTTAACTTCATTAAGAAAAAATTAAAATTAGAACTTTTTATATTTTAATAACATAGATATTTGTTTAAATTCTGATATCCATTTTACTTCAATTTGTCATCTTATACTACATCAATAAGCAATTTATCATTCAAAACATCAAGATTATACTGCATGTAATGGTTCAGCCATAATAATTTGTACTTCCATAAAACGTTATATCTTATAAAGTGGACTATTTATAAGGTGCTATAATACAAGTCGAAAAATTACTGGCACTTATAGTGCTACCAGTTATTTACTGCCCACTGCATCTTAATATAAATAAACAGATGTTACAAACCTTTTCTTCTGGTTTTTAAGCCTCAGGCTTCTAGCAGGCGGTAGCTTTAATTCTAAAAACCCACACGGCAAAAGGCAATAAACTACATAAACTTATAATAATAATAAATAATGTTAATACTTAACTACAAGATGCGTTCAATTTCTAAGGTCTCCAAATTTTTTTCTCGACAGTGAGAGTAAGTAGAAATGTGCAGTTAATTTTAAAAGAAGAGGAAAATATGTCGAAATTTGTGATATACACAGGTCGAATTAGTGCTATTGCAATGAGTGTTTTGTCTACTTCCAATGTGACGTTTAGTTTTTAAGAACATCGTATAGTCATCCCCTTGCGTAATGAAGCGCCAATTTAAATTCATCACTAATTGAGTGAGATATGATAAAGGCGTTATAAATATTAAAAATGTGCGTTCGTAGGTGAAAAAGTTTAAAGAAGGTCCAGAGTTGTATGATAATAAACCGAAGCAGCCTCTAACACAAAGAAACCAGACCAAAACCATGATTGCGCTAGTGGAGCAAGTTGTTATGGAAGACCGTCGATTAGGTATGCTTGACATCGTCTCTAAACTTGACATTTCCGTAGAATCTGTGGAGTCCATTTTGCATAATAATAACCTAAAAATTCAGAAGTTCCTTTAAGATTCCAGAATATGTTGACAAGTGATGTCGCTGTAAATTTCCGACCGTGACGGACACTCTCCGTAGTTCCTCATTTTCCCTCGCTGTTGCATTAGAGATTGTTCAATGGGCAAAATACGCTCCAAAAAAAGGGGTCTCAGCAAGTTGTGAAAAATATGTATGTCTAGACCGAGATTACGTTGAGAACTAATAGAAGTTGAGTAAGTACTTTTTTAGGAAAAAAATTGGAATTTAGAACTTGGACACACTTCGTACAACTATATAAAACGTCAAATACGACAAAACAATCCGGCAGTTATTAACTTTCCTCGTCACATTCAAAATTGTGCTATTTTCTTTAGGTAGAAGAATTATTGTAATTGCTAAGTCTAGCAAATCCTCCAGTGCAACCCCTCTGCTACAGAACAACCAGTTGCTTACTTTTAATTTTCAATATATTTAAAAATTACGTAGACCTTGACCACATAATCCCTCCTAATTAATTGGGTTTTTGAAAGAACTACTCGATGATTCACCAAAGCCAAAATTGGAGACAAAACACATATATAGTAATATTCATAGACATAAAATAGGCCACCAAATAAGCTCTGGAGCACCGTAGCAGAATGTACCGGAATCGCTTTTCTGTTTACTCTAAATTTCTAACACACCAACTACAAATACACCGTCATTGGTGTATTAGAAAATGATATAGTTATCTTGTCAGTTAAAAAAAAACGTCAACATTTGAAGTAGACAAAACTCATTGCAATAGCACTAATTCGACCTGTGTATATCACAAATTTCGGCATATTTTCCGCGTTAAATTAACTGCACATTTCTACTTACTCTTACTGTCGAGAAAAAAATTTGGAGACCTTAAAACTTGAACGCATCTTGTACTTAATTATTGAGTTGCTTCATCAAGTCCGTGGGCGTTAATATTTGAAATAGAATTTTTTCAATTGACATTTGAAGTAATTCAGAAGTCTGTATTTAGTGTAAAGTTTTTGAGAAAATTCTTAGCTGATTACTCTTGTACCCAGAGTAATTATAGTTAGGGTGTGATCAAAGAGAAAATTTTAATTACGTTTTATTTGAACACATGTCTGCCGTTACTAACTTCAAAGTTGACCAAGCGTGGCAAAATATTTGAGTTGGTGAGTCAATAAGTAAACTCACTAGTTAATAGATGGATGCAGCTAAAATTTGGCACCACTTGTAAAAGTTTACGACCTTTTAAGTAAATTAGTCTCAAACTGCATTTTTGGCTTTTCTAATAATAAATATAATATCAAAATACTCTCTGTAAAGACGCACTGTTTGGACAGTCTGTAGATTGTTATTGATAGTTCATAATGGACAATTTTTTTTATTTATACCACAGTAGTGCATCTAAATGGTTTCCAAAAAATTCGGTATAACGTGGAATTCTTATTGCTGTTCTGAATGTTGTCCGAGTTTCTCATGCTAGTAAATCGTTAATATTCCGTGGTTGTAAAAATGTTGTTATTTTAAAAATATGTTTACAGGTGCCACTGGTGTTCCATAAAGGAATACATAAATAGGTCGCCATTTTTATCCAGCTTATTTAAAAATATTAATAATATATTTAGCACCATGTTCTTTTGGTTAATGAGTTATAACGAACATAAACTTAAATTCTATAAAGAATTAGTTTGTTAAAAAAACGTGTGGTTTGTTTGTTTATGTTGTTAATTTGTTTTTGTAGCGGTGTAAAATTGCTTATATATTTATTATTTTATTTAAATTTTATAATTATACAAATTGAATGGAAGATTTAAATTTTAAAATAAAACTACTTTTGAACTTTTCAATAATGGAAGATTATTTCTTACAAATGATCATCTCAAATTTTAGTTTTTTCACAAAATTTTCGATTAGAATTTTGATTAATTTTATCAACAACTCGTTTGATGTCGTTCTTCGAGTCGTCAACTATTTGTGAATTGCTGACACACCTTGGAATTCGGTTAACCCTACAAAGAAACTCGCACGGTGTTAAACCATAAGATCTTGCTTACCAATTGATGTGGACATT
Organism: Sinelater perroti; assembly: GCA_036346155.1. NCBI lineage: Eukaryota > Metazoa > Arthropoda > Insecta > Coleoptera > Elateridae > Sinelater > Sinelater perroti. The sequence goes on from JARFIY010000035.1 coordinate 13,368,628, forward strand.
TTATTAAATTATGCAACCAGAAAATTACTGATACAGCAAATCGACTGTTCCTAAAGTCGTACGGCAGGTGACACCGTTTTGCTGGAACCACGTTTGTTCCAAACTCGGTTATCATGTAGCGGTAATAATCGCTATTCAAAGTTATAACATTTCAAGCATCATCGTCGAATAACTGTGCGGTTGTTGTGTCACTAACTCAAAAGTTCTACAACAAACGGTAACTGTTTAAGAGCTTATTTGCTTGTCATATGTTATGCGAGGATTTTTCAAATGCGCTTTATCGCCAAAGATGATTTTCCAACGAAATGATCCTCAATCTTAAAATATTGTAACAGTTGAATTTTGTACGTTTGAAGATGCAGGGCTTTAATAAACAAGCAAAAAAGGCTTGAAATTTAACTAAAATATTTAATTTGAGATATTATTTGATAGTTTTTTGTCCTACATATTTTATGCAGACAAAAGTTTGTTATAATTATATTTTGTATGGCAGTAGTGAATAAACTGAGGTACAATATTTGTTTTTTTTGGAAGTTCAGTCAAAACTTTATATTGGTTATATGTTTCACATTAAAAAATTTTATTATATTTCCTAGACTCTAGTCCAATCATAAACGGTAGTAATAATTGTTTAGTTAGTCGAGGATGTATATTAATAATATATATTATTATGCGTGGTAGAGATTTAAAGCACTCGCCATGCTATTTTTTTTTATTGTGCAGATGTGGTGAATAATGTTCTTCTCTTTAATATACTTAGCATATTTTGTATACTAATTGATTTTAACTGTATTGCTTAACAATGCCGTTGTATAATATTATTATTCTCTAGCACATTATTTATTTCATTAACCATCTCGTAATTCTTTGCTCTGCAGATGTAGACTAGTAGAATTTTTGCAATTGTACGTTGTTGTTTGAAGCATATTTGTGTATAATTTATAATTGTTGGCCGTTCATGTTTTGATTTTATTAAACTTAGTATGTGGTCTTACACTTCATTGTTGCGATAATGATACACTATACGGTTTCTTAAATCGGTTTATCGCATGTATATGTTAATAAGTATTACACCAAGATTATATTTTAATTTCGAAAACACAGCAATCGTTACCTCATAAGAGACTCATAGAACAACTTATTGTTTTAAAGTTAAAATATGGTATCCTCGTTTTACGTTACTATTCGTTACCAATATAAATCATTAAAACAAAATTATGGGCAAATGTAAAACTTGTCAATTTTCTCTCTAATCGCAAGAAGTCGTATACTCATTAAACAATGCTTAACTATTTTCAAATGATTAACATATAGTCCATATGTTAATAATAAAAATACAAATAAAAATAAAAACAGTACTTTTGGATTTTGCAAACTCATTATTATTTTCTTAATCAAGATTTTTCTATGTAAATATTTTTTATTTAAAACTTAGTCTGCATTTGTTAGCGGCTAAAATTTACCAATCGGAATTAATTAATATTCTTGAAAAAATTTTCGTACCTAGACTGTAATAGGAAGCATCAGTTATTAGGCCCGCATTATTCGGGTATGATCATTTTCAGCGCTAAATACACATCCCATGTATAAGTACATACATACGTAATTACTGGAATACAGCACTGTTTACAGATTTTAACCGCTGCGCTTGCACAGTAACAGTAATTATTAGCAGCACCTGAAGGTAACTGGTATTTGTAATTGCTAATTTTCTCAGATATAAAGCATTAAGCTTATTTTAGATGATTATTTATATAATTGATAATATTAATGTTTTATACACTGAAATAGTTAAAGACTTATTTTGTTTTGGACGTATTTTTTTATTTAATAAATGGAACTAAATCTTAAAAACGCTTCTTTTGAATAACATTAGATATGTTTACAAATTTAAAAATTTTTATCATTGAAATCAAATAGTATTAGTTCAATTTTCAATATCATTTTCTCCTGGCCGTGCAAATTATTCCATTTTATTGCGTGCCTTATAAAGCAATATGTATGTAACCAGAGTATTACTAAGTGGAGCACTACAAGCATTATCCTTATTCATGTAACTGATAAAGTAATTCCGACCAATTTACCGTAATAACTTCAGATCTCCAGATCATCGATGCACGTAGTTAACACTACAGCTCAGTGAACTGTAATAGCTTTCAAATATGAGCTAGCTATATCTGCCCTTACATGTATACAACTTGTAGTGACCTGACATCCAATTTAAATTCTCATTTGTTCAAAAACATTATTAAACTGCTTGCTTTGGAAAAGCTCGAAGTTGCTTTTAATCTGAATATATAAACATTTGCATTATTTATCTGATTTGGTCTAAAAGTTGTTATATTGCCTTTTTTTAAAAACACCTTCAAACTTTTAAAATACATATTATTTAACAGATTAGTCAGCCGTCATACATGCAAGTATTGGTTTATATAATTATTTTATTTCTATAAAAAAATTATCAAAAAGTTTTATGATTATACTTTGGATTTATTATGATAATTTAGTGCTAGAAAATTATTTAATATCGCCTTTACTATTAAATATTGGTAGACTTTTTACAAGGTTTACAGAATGTTGTAAATAATTGTCTCGATAATTATGCATTTCAAATAAAATCAGTAATTAAGCCATAAACTAGTATAAGCAAATAGTTTTTAACTATGGCTTTGAATTACACATATGTACAGTTCAATTTTAAGATAACTGTATTTGAATATTGTGGTTGTTTTGTAACAAATACTTGTTGTGCAACAAGAAAAAATTTCTTGAGAATATCAAAAATTTCTGACAAAGACGGAGTTGTTTGTCTTATTCGGATAGTTGATTAAATTGAATATAACAAATGCAGCAAGATGTTTTGTAGGTTACTTAAAAAACAGCAGCGAGTAACAATAAAGGTACGAGCATTACATGTCACTTTTAGTGATTACTGACTTAATCATCAAATACGTAAAAAACTTGTAGTTGTTTTATTCTTCTCATATTTTATTAAACTGCTGCTTGGATGGGTTGCCTCTATAACACTGGTTAACAAAATTTAAATTTTTTTTGTCACACGAAAACTCATATCAATTTTGAATATACTAGGGCCATCAAGCAATAATATATTAAGGAAAAAAATGGCACATCAGGTATCCTTGTGATATCGAAACATATATTTTTGTAAAAAGTAGAAAAATTAGCTACACTTAAAGAAATTATTGTTAAATTTAAAATAAATAATTATCATTTTCGTGAATATTTAGCTTCTGGTAGGTCTCTTTTAAGTTTCCAACAATAATCTGCTAGCATCCCTGTACTCCATTTCCCTTGGTAGCGCTTCTCCATTAAGGAAATGTCCTGATGAAACCTCTCACCTTGTTCATTACTCACAGCACCCAAATTTTCAGGAAAGAAATCGAGATGACAGTCCAGCATGTGTATTTTTAAGGACATATTACACCCCAAAGCTTTATATGACATTAGAAGTTCATTTATTAAGTCTTCGTAATTTTCGTATCAGAAGAAAGTAAATTCCAGTCATTTAATCTAGACCACAAAAGTTCAGCCTGTTTTTTTGATAGATTCAAATCACGTGCTAATCATTTAAATCACTTTGTGTCAATAAATGAGGCTCCTTTGAGGTTCACGGTTCATAACTTGAGTCACTTTTATGCTGACTGAGAACAAATTTCGCACTAGAATCAGAATCCTGACTGTCTGGTTGATTTGGAGGCTTTAGAAAGGCAGTTCAGCATTGTGTGGGATGGGTCTGACGACGGACGATAAGTTTGGATACTGGATAATGTGTTTAGACTTGGTTGTAATGCCTTTTGTTTGAATTAAACAAAAATAACAATCACTTATATGTCCTTTTGGTTCTGTCCAAATCATTGGTATAGCAAATGGCAAATGTTTAGGTTCTTGTTTAGCCCAACCTAATAAAAGTCTCGTACACGTTACACAACATATATGTGGAGCCCAGGATTTATCTTGTTGCGACACAGGAAGTCCACAATAATCTAAATAACACTGTTCAATTAATAGCGTGAAATTTCGACGCTGAGATGTAAAAGTTCATTCTCCACACACATAACAAAAACTGTCGGGGTTGTTAAAACACTTCCGTGGTATATTTACGATATAACTAACACAAATAAAATGTAAGTTAGTTAAATACAGTAGTTATACAGTTGATGAAATGAGGTTCTTCAAACAAAAACGTGTATTGAGGTTAGAAATGAATATGTAACTATCACAAAAACTGGACGTGACTGGAACGAATCTATATATTTTTTTAATGCAGGTGTGCCAACATAAACAAAAATCATTACTAAGTTCATGTGACATAAAGAGTGTTTACCAATGTAATCTTTGTACTTTTCTTTAATTAAGAAAATTTTATCCAAAATTTTGTGTATTTTGAACTATTTAATGGCTACGTATTTAATGGACAATTTTAACTAACACTTCTGAATGTTCTTAATTTTCGGGCTAAAAATTAGAGTTGGTTGGTAACTACTACGCACCATTTCCATTAAAAATTTGTTATTAAAATAGTCTATATGTGACATGTATATTTTTCTATACGCTATGACAGCATAAACGTCAGTTTAATGATGAAAATTAACACAAAATTTTACTCAAGTGAACCGAAATAATCTATGTGCTACATTCAAAAATAGCTGAGTTTAAAACTGCCAATATTTTGTTTACTTTTAAACACATTCCGGTCCATACATTGAAGCAGAGTGGACGTGTGCGGGCCAATTTTACCTGTGATATCGCCGCGCCGAGCCGCAGTCCTAAGGACAAACGTATTTACTTACTCATCTTTGCTATAAAGGAAATTTAATCAGGGCCCATCGAACGCATCCTCAAGTGATGCCAGGAGCGCGCCCGCACGTAGGGTGAACTCTACGGTGGCGACCAAGGCTTCAACAGCACCTGCGAGCCGGCCCTCTCCGGCCAGCAACCGGGGCCTTTCCCCAGCGAGAGCATTTTCAGGCTGGTCATCCTGGAGGGCTTCAGGACACGGAAGCCGTACTGGCAGCTAGTTCCGACTTGAGTCTCAAAGAGGAAAGACGTTAATGATATATGATATCTTATCAAGTGACCCGCGATATCGCGAGTGCACATTTATTTACTTATTAAATTTTTAATTTTACAATATTAAATAATAATAATTTACTGATTTAAATACGGATTCAACCAAAACCTAAACGTATCTGGGGCCGTATGGCCTTTCCTCCACCTCCAGGAGAAATGAAGCCCTTTCAAACGGCACCCCCAATTGCTACACAATGGACTAATCAAGACCAGAGGTACAGCTTTCAGAGCCAACAAATACCAGGTAAGTATCCAATACAGTCACAACAACCATTTTATCCCCAAACCTCTCTACCAAACAATTACATCCAATCCACTATAATACCCCCACAAATAGAATCAAATAACTGGACTACAGTCCATAAAAAAAGAAATAGAAATGAAACACACGAATCTGAAATTAAATCCAAACAAATAAAGGGAAACGACTACTGGCTCAACCCGACTAACTGCTTTTCAGTCCTTGCGGAAGAAAATTTAGAAGCTCAGCAACAAGACGACGGCACTGAAAAGACTCCTATTTCTAAACCTCTCCCAATTTTTATAAATGGGGTTGAGGATATCACACCTTTAGTTCTTGTACTGGAAACCATCGCTAAGCAGAATTATGACATTAAAGCCCTCGCAAATGATTAGGTTAAAGTGCAACCAAAAACAACCGGCACTACAGAGTAATTATAAAAGAATTGAATGAAAAAAAAACGGAATTTTATACATACCAGTCAAAGGACGATAGGAACTTCAAAATAGTACTGAAAAACTTGCATTATTCCACTAATATGGATAAAATTAATGCTGAAATTGAAAATTAAGGTCACAAAGTAGCTAATATATGGAATATCAAACAATATAAAACAAAAACACCTCTACCTATGTTTTTTTGTTGAACTTAAGTCTGCTTCCAACAATAAAGACATTTATAAGGTCGAGTATCTCAAACAATGCAAGATCAAATTCGAACCGCCCAAACAAAAACGGGAAATAGTGCAATGTACCAGACGTCAAAGATATGGCCATACAAAAAACTTTTGCTACTTAAGACCACGATGTGTTAAATGTACTGGAGAGCACTATACCGAAAGTTGTACACGAAAACCCAAAACAAAATCTGCAGATGTTCGTTGTGTTCTGTGTGATGGAAACCACCCGGCAAACTATAAGGGTTACACAGTCTACAAATATTTACAGAAAAAACAGTTTCCGCCTCTTCGGCCTAAACTGTACACCCCTCCCATACAAATTAAAAGTTACCAACAAACACAGCCGGGACTATCACACTCAACAATAACCAAAGCTCAAACCCAGCAACCTCATACTACTAATAACAATATACACAATCAACCTTACCAACAATATAACGATTTAGCCGAACTAAAAAATATGATGAAGGGCCTATTTAAACAAATAGGTATCATGATAAACCTTCTCACTGCAATGCTGTCCAAACTCAAATAATGGCTCAGTTATTAATAATAGCATTGTGGAATGCAAATGGGCTCTGGCAACATTCAGAGGTGCTAAAAGTATTTATACACAACCACAACCTTGATATTATTCTTATCTTTGAAACGCATTTCACCCAGAAAAGCCATTTTAAAATGCCAAATTATTCCATTTATTGCACCAATCAACTAAATGGCAACGCGAGAGGCGGTTCAGCAATTATAATAAAAAAAATCGATCAAGCATCATCAAATAAACAACTACTGCAAAGATTACTGACAGGCCACCAACGTAGTAATTGAAGATTCCACTGGTCCCCTAACCGTCTCGGCTGTTTACTTCCCTCCAAAACATATAGTAAAACAAGAACACTACGAAAACTTCTTTGGGACACTAGGACACCGGTTCATCGCAGGTGGTGACTATAATTCAAAACACACCGATTGGGGCTCCAGGTTAATTATACCGAAAGGACGTGAATTACTCAAAACATTAGAGAAAAACCGCCTGAAACACTTATCTACTGGCGAACCCACATATTGGCCATAGGATAGGCGCAAAATACCAGACTTGGTGGATTTCGCTATTACCAAGGGCATTCCTCAAGACTTTGCCATAGCTAAATCATGCTCCGACTTATCTTCAGACCACTCCCCAGTCTCGATACCACTACTCACAAAAGCGATAAGTTCAAGTAAACAACCAAGCTTATGCAACAATTACACAAACTGGGACGTCTTCTATAAACGATAACTTACCGTTAGACATCATTCTTAAAACCGAAGAAGAAGTTGAAACAGCCGTCAAATTATTTAACGATCCAGTACAACAGGCAGGTTGGTACGCAACTCCCGAACCACCTGATGTCAAAAAAATCTACGATTGCCACATAACAATAAGGCAAAAAATTCTGGAGAAAAGAAGATTCAGAAAACAATGGCAGAGACTAAGAACTTCAGAAAGCAATCGTCTATTTAATGCGGCAGCTTAAGAAATAAAAAAAATACTTCAAAAGAACAAAAATGAATGCATTCAAACATTCCTGAGCAACCTAACACCTACCGAAAGCAGTGACTACTCACTATGGAAAGTGACCAAAAAGGCTAAGCAAGTAACACAAGCTTCACCACCAATCAGAACACTTCAGGGAACTTGGGCTAAGAACAACGAAGAAAAATCAAATGCATTCGCAGAACACCTCTCTGATGTGTTCCAGCCACATCCATCGGAAAACGCACCAGAGGAAGAGGAAGAATTAATCCACTTACTAGAAACTCCATATCAGCTCGAACCACCACTACCAAGAATTAAAATTGGGGAGGTTCAAGAAGTCGTTAGAAATATGCAGTCCAAAATAAGTTCTGGGTTATGATCTGATAACTGGGAAAATCCTCAAACAGCTGCCCTACCATGGTGTCAAATATCTTACGCAATTGTTCAATGCAATATTGCGCATAGGATACTTTCCAAATCAATGGAAAGTAGCATAGATTGTCCTAATCCCCAAACCAGGAAAGCCTCTCAACGAGATACAGTCATAGCGTCCAATAAGTTTACTACCGGTAGCAGCCAAAGTACTAGAAAAACAATACAAAGAAGACTCTCGCAAATACTTGACAATAACGATGCAATCCCCAACCATCAGTTTGGCTTCAGACAAATGCATTCTACGACAGAGCAAGTACATCGTGTTGTCAACAAAATCAATGACGCGTTTGAAAATAAACCATACTGCTCGGCAGCCTTTTTGGATATAACACAGGCTTTTGACTAAGTGTGGCATATTGGACTGTTATACAAACTGCGATCAATCTTTCCATTAAATTATTTCCTTCTTCTAAAATCCTATCTCCACAATAGACATTTCTTCGTCAAAGTTGACACTGTTCTCACGAAACTATATCCGATAAATGCTGGGGTACCACAAGGCAGCATACTTGGGCCATTGCTCTATGTAATATATACGGCTGATCTTCCGACTACAGTACAAGTTTTAATAGCTACGTTTGCTGATGATACGGCAGTCCTAGCCATTGAAGGCGATTTAGCTGTTGCCTCACAAAAACTACAAACTTCTCTGAATTCAATACAATCATGGTTACAGAAATAGAGAATTAAAGCAAATGATACAAAATCCGTACATGTAACTTTTACTACGAGACGAGAAATGTGTTCCCCCCGTTAATCTATATAACAAACAATTACCGCAACAAGACGACGTAAAGTACCTTGGTTTGTACTTGGATAGAAGACTCACCTGGAGGAAGCACATTCTTACAAAGCGAAAACAACTAGGTTTAATTATCACCAAAATGTACTGGCTAATAGGGCGATATTCAAATCTTAACATCGAAAATAAGCTCCTCATCTACAAAGCTATTATTAAACCAATTTGGTCGTAGGGCATTCAGCTTTGGGGAACTGCTTCAACATCAAACATAGAGATTCTAGAAAGTTTCCAATCCAAAGTGCTGCGCATGATGGTTGACGCACCGTGGTATGTGGCAAACGCAACAATTACGCACGATCTGCAGATCCTAACGGTCAAGGAAGAAATTCGCAATTATAGCACAAAATACAAATCTCGACTCGGTGTGTACCCAAACGATTTGGTAACAAATCTTATGAATCAGCCATTAAACCACAGAAGGCTTAGGAGGTTTACGCCCAATGATTTACCAAATAGATTTTAATTGCATTTGAGTAAGTTAGTTTTAGTTTAGATGTAAGTTTAGCTTCTAAGCTATTTTCCCATCAGTCACACTAGGTATAAAAACCTTTTATATATGGAAGAGTGCTACTGAGCACTCTTTTGCATGTCATAGCTGTAATTGTCAATTAATTTGCTAAATGTATTCTTACAGTTTGCAAATAAAATGAGACTTTATAAAAAAAAAACTTTTAAACGATTGGCCGTTTTCCCTTTGTGGAAAAAAGTTCGTTGGAGTTAGCTAATAAATGTTTGAATTTTTAAAAGGTGTGTTTACTATGCGCACCCACACAATAACCAAAAAATAATTTATACGGGTCTATTTACCTGCACGAATTAATAAATAGTGGCCTAGAGGCTTTTATAGAAAACATTTTAAATCACTGTTAAGGCATGTTTGTAAAAATCAAAAATATTATTTATTTTTAAGAAAACTAAACAAATATTTATTAAGAGTGTGAGTTATATACTAACCTTTTCTTACGCATAGTTAATTTGCAGTTTTTTGTTTAAATATAACGAACCTTTAGTTTACGTTTTACATTTTCTGTCAATAAGTAGATAAGTTGAACGAAACTTCTTGACCTATTTCTGATATGATTTGATTGAGTATATGTTTTTTAGGGTGTATTCAGACTAATTTGGCATGTGAATATGATTGCTATAACTAAACAACTAGTAACTGGTGTTATTGTAAAATATTCCACCTGCTTGCGCTACTACTTCGACACTTCGAAATTATTAAGAAGTCGGGTGTTATAATGACAAAAGTTGTTCATCATGAGACCAAGCGAAGTTTAAATTGAAATAAATTGTGCTCACATTTGTGAGATTATTGAGGATAACTTGAACAAATAAACATGAGAGTAGGCTTCGTAAAATTCAAAAAATTTTCGCTTAAAAAATGTATGCAACTTCAGGCATCTATGAAGCTTCTCACTTATTACAGAGAAAGAAAAAATAAATTATTATATTAGATACTTATGTCACTTGAGTTTTTCGTGGCACTCGCCAAAACTAAAATGAACCATTTTGTAAGAAGATCTTTTACAACCATAGGTCGGGATTGTAAATATGCAATTTTAGCAAAAGAAACACGATAAACATTACTGAATCTACTGGTAAAGCTAAAGTTGCTCATTGTACAAAAAGACTTTATGCATCAATCACCTACGACCCGCTACCGTAATTTAAATTAAATTATAGTAAATACATTTCAGGAAAATAGACCATCCTAACTAGAAGCAACAACGAAGTAAAGAAAATTATGCTTAAATGACACATAGACAGACCCATGTCTTTTTACGACAGTTGCACATTTGCTAAATGAAATGCCTAAAAATAATAGATTATATATTGTATGCATGTGCGCATGCGTGTATGTATTTTATGTGTGTGTATGTAGAATACTTATATGATTTTAAAGACTTTTTCTACGTAGAGACAACATAATATCAGTATTGATATTGTTTATTAACATTCCGATTCCGAAATATTGTATCTTTTTAACTTTATTAATTATTCGTTTTTTATTTTCCCTTTCAAAACAATTTTATTGTATAATAACTAACTGTATTCTTTTGAATTCTCCACTTTCAACTGTTATAGCAAACCTTTTTTTGGTCTATCTTAAAAACAGATTTGGCTTCTTTCACCTTGCTGTTGGATGAGATACGTTAGTGCAACTTTTGTTATATGGTCCCATGGAAGAATACGCTTTTCCTTTTAAATAAATGCAGATTTATGCAGACATCGAGTTTGTTACAGAAATAAAACGATACACTAATAAAAATTCTTTTAAACGAGAATTTATATCACACTATCTATAAAATCTTGATATCAATTGCTATCAAATTTCACTAGTACTCCAGTTAAACCCACTCATTGACAAAACTGTACATTATCAAATCTGATACCAAAAACCTACTAAAATTTAAACTTTTTTCGAAACCATAAAATAAAAAGAGTACACCAACAATCATCTTATATAATTAGAAGTACTAGGTAACGCAAAATTTAAGGAGTTTTGAGAAGGGAAAGGTAGAAGACCACCGTACACCGTAAGTTGTTTAGAAGAAACAATAGAACGTGGAGTGTCGTATGTGTGCTCTGGGGTAGTTTTTTTTAGAAATAACGATTTGTTTTACTGTATAACGTATTTTTTAATGTTGTGCGTGATACAGAGTTCTCTAACCGATAATTTTGCGACGGATTAAATCGTTTGCCATAACTACATCATTTATGAAGACGAAATTTACTGATCGTCCTAATACAACTCGGACTCCAGAAAATGTTGAGAGAATACGAAGATCGGTTTTTTAGAATATTTGGTACTCTACTGAACGTCAATTTTGGGCGGCAAAAAACTCACCAGAGACTTTTCCATAGATATAGTTTAGTGCGAAATTTCGGAAGGACCGTTGGACCTTACTCTTTTGAAAAAGGAGCTACAGTAATAGTAACTTGTCAACACTATGTCGACATGGTACGCAATTATTTGCATCCAGAACTTTGGCGTTTACGGACTAAATGTAAAACATTTGGTTGCAACAAGATGAAACCATAGTTTATACGGCAAGTGTTTCTATGTCAATTGTTCAACAAATGTTTTTTCAGCACATAATCTCACGGTTCGGCGATGCTCGTTGGCCCCCAATCTCACCAGAATTATCCGTCTGCGATTACTGTGTTTAGGATTACCTCAAATCAATTTTGTACAATAGACAAACTGAAAGTTGTCATTGACAAAGAAATTCTAACAGTGCTAAAAGAAATGTTGGAAAATAAGTTGAAAAACTTTGAAGAGGCTGCGGATGTGTGTACAGCAAGAAAGATGTTTTCTTTACTATAAAATGTTTCGTAATTAAATAATCAATGTATAATTTTTTGAGGTTAATATATTTTTATATTTATTTGAAAAACATGTTTCCTTTTTGTGCTACCTCATATTAACAAAGATACAAATTTCTAATCCCTATGTTTTCGCCAAAGCGATTCATGCCTTTAATCACATATGAAATGTTTAAATATTGTATAAATTTAAAAAAAAATCATAAGAAAATAGTACCTGTCACTACGGTTTTTATTTTGTTTTGGCACATTTACAAGTACTGCAGCCTCAAGCGCTTATTGTGTCTACTAACGTGCAACATAATGTGTACGATGTCACATACATTTATAAGTCTTTAGCAAGACTCGAACTCGCCCGCGCGATGGGTTCCCGAACGGAGGGGCATTGCTCGTGACCAATCCACCACAATGGTAATCCATAAACTACGGTTACTTATAGTACTGTAATCTATCAGTTAAATTGTATTGCTATATATTTATTAGTTATAAGATACAATACTTTAAATCAAACATATTAACACTGCATTATGTTGTTGGTTCTCCTGTTGTTAGGCCGTGGTTAGACCACCTGCCGTAAAAACGTTCGCATGTATTTGATATTGACACTTTGTTATAATTATCTAAACGTTAATTAACATAAATATATTTATAATAGATACTCGGTTAAATTTAAAGCGACGTAGTAGTACTTTTTGCTGTATTTAGCACATTACTGCTTCAAGACTAGAATGTCGTTTAGAATAACGTTATCCCTTATTGCAAAATATTGAAGAGGTAGGTGGATTTTGTGATGTAGCGATTTGATGCAAATTTTATGAGAAAATGTGACGTCACAGTTACGATCCTTGCTCCTCTGTCTGCGAACCGGCGTAAACGAGTTCGACTTGTCACTGAAAATTCATGGGTATATATGATGTTCTAGTTTATAAGAAGTATAAGGCTGCATGTTAGCAGACAGAATAAAATCTGTAGGCTGCGTTGGCAATAGATGCGCCCCAACAAAAAAGAAATGGCGAGAATTATAAAAGTTACAAGAAATTCAAAATATTTATAGATCATTTCTTATAAGTCTGCTCTATTTGTTACATTTAAATTCAGTTTTAAATGGAATGTGATCTTGACGTCTGGGAGGCATGAAACGACCAGTCTACCTAATAAAAAAATTAATTTACCGAATCTGGTCTAGCTTTAGATTTATCTTCATTCCACTTAATTAAAGGATTTACTTTTATATACGACTTTTCGCAATTACCTTGACATCCATAAGTATGCCAAGCGGGCATTTTAATTTAAGGCGTAAAAGGAACAACGAAATAGCAGTTCCTATTTTATTAATCAATTGTATTTTACTATGTGAAATGATGGGAATTGCTAATTTAATAATTTTGTTACAAATGTTACTGGTTAATAAATTTATAGGGCAATCTCCAATATCTTTGATAAAAAACAAGATGCCTTTTATATCAGTAATCCAAGAGAAAAAATCAGTTTAGAAAATATAGTAGCACATAAATTTCTTATAAAATGTTTTACATGTAAAAATTTTATTTATTTTGTCCTTCTCATGCTATAATGCAACGTGTGAGTTTAAATGTGTGTTAAAAATAAAGGCCTTACTTTTAAAATCAGTTTTGTATTACACTTTCATTACAAACTATAAGCGAATACTTGTTTTCTTCTAAAATATCTAAATATCTAGAGTATAATTTTTAGTCTAACTCTAGTTATATGTGCAAAAACATTAACCATTATTTTGAACAGTAAATATATTTTGACAACAATACCAATTGTTATAATAGTAGAGCTTTTATTGTTTGGAAGAAAATAAAAATTGTTATTTTAATAAACCGTGTGCAAATTAATCAATAAAGAACAACTTATTATATTAAATATTACTCCTTCGCAATTACTCTAATAAGTTCTTAAAAATTATTTTTTCTGAAGCTTCAGTCGTTCAAATTAAGGTTAGTGAAAAATGTTTCAATCCACATTTAACCTCATATTAAAATATTTCCAAGTCTTTGATTTTATAATATATTTCACTGGCAAGCTTTTATACGATTGTAGTCTAATATTTTTGTATAATACATAGTGCGTTAGAACTCTTGTTTGACGCATTGTACAAAGTTTAAATAAAAATAACGCAAAACCATATAAAGTTATCCCAAGTTGTGTTCAACATTTAAAGGCAATACCAATCTGTAGTATTAAAGAAATACGTGCATAACATCAAGTTGAATGTATCTATGTAACTATTCAACAAACTGGCTATAGTATGATGTTCACACACCAAATAAATGTTAAAGTTTTATGCTCACATTCTTAACTGATAAGCCAATCAGCAATCAATTCAACATCAAAATAATTAAATATCTTCAATAAACAACTCTTATCTATAACTACAAATAATTAAATAAATAATTCTTTCGAAGTACAATTTTGAACAAGTCCATCTCACAAGCAGAACATCGAAAAATACTCATCTATCTTCTGGCAGCTTATACAAAATGTGACATACTATAGAGCAATAAAAAGTAAAAATTATTAATCAAACACTCATATAAGAGTTCTCTTCTTGAAGCATATCGTTTATGAGAACATTCTGGCATTTGGTTTAATGCTATTTTTGCTTCTTAAGGAGACCCATAAGGCTTTGAAAAAGATTGATCTGTACAATGTGCTTTACTATTTATTTGTTTAGAAGTGAAATTTTAGAATCAATATTGTCTGACTAGAAATGCACTTGATAGAAAAAGTTTTAGTTATCAAAAACGCCTTGGTATTGAGAATTGATATTTTTTGTTAATATTTCTAGTTAGAAATACAAATAAGAATTTGTTGGAATGCCGGTTTTGTGCTAGAGTGGTGGTAGAAACATTTAATTTCTTATTTATTAATGAGTAAATCAATGCATATTTAAACTACATGACTTAAAATTTTCTATTTTTTTTAATATATATAATTATACAGAATAAGAATTTACTGAAATGCTTGTTTAATAGTAAGATTGTTGTGTTTTTAAATGCGGTTGATCGTTTATTTGTATCAAAAATCTAATGGATCTGTGATTGAGGGATTTTGTAACTAAATAGATTTGAGTAAGATGGTGATGAAATCTGACATTTAGGTAGTTAAGTATAAGTAAGGTTTTTTAAAATTCTATAATAACTTATTTTTTAAAGGTTTTTTGTTGTTAAAGGACCAAGGAGAGAGAAGAAGTTGTATTTTAATAATAAATTTAATATTGGTGTACATTTGCTTTAATCGGGAAAAAATTCTGAAAGCGTATATAGTTTATATTAATAAATAACAAACCTATCAGAAACATATTGATTCAACAGGTAGGGACTAAGATGAAAGTTATTAAAAGCTCTATTGTGACAGGCAAAATCAAAAGACTCAAGGAACGCCTTTATATTGTCGATACATTTTATTTTAGGAGATAAAATATATTTTATATAGCAATAGTTATTTAAAGAGAAAATATCGTATTTAAATTATAAATCTATTTCGATTAATGCAAGATTTTTTGAATTAGGAAATTTTAAATCATCAATCGTAAGTTGTCAAATGCAGCTAAACAGTTATAGTTTAAAATTATTTAACTAGCCCATCGTGATATTAAACATTTTGACTATTGTCATAATATCTTGTTAAGGCATGTATCATGGAATGTTGGTGAGGTTTTAAAAAATAAATTGAAACATCAGTATAGTGTACAGGTATATAAGATGAACTGATATCAAAGTTTCCGATTAGAATGAGAAGCAGTAATAACTCTAACGGGACAATACATTTTATGTACCATAGTCAACCAAAATTATAAATAACTATCTAAATTTAATAAAATATTTGACCTACTAGACTGTCTTGTAATTAGTCGTAAGTATAAAAACAAATTTATTTATTCAGATAAAATTTAACTATGGATAATACTCCAGTTACTGTGACTCTAAATTTACATCTGCTAAACACTTCAACAATTTCTTCATATCGCTAACTAATTGTTATGTAAAGTGCGAAACCAATAGTAAAGATCAAGATGCAATGCCGATAAATTTATCTACAATACATAAAGAATCACATTACCTTTTTCTATAAATAAAGCCGCACAACCTGAAAAACAATAAAAATGTTCAGAAGACCTTACCTATCGCTACCGGTCATAAGAAAACCAATTAAAAGCTAAACAAGAACAAACACAAGAAAGTCATTTTATTTAGTAAATATCTTCTTTATATAAATAACGCCGACAAAAAATCAAAATTCTTTTAGAAATACCATGTTAGATTTTGTTAATTTTTTATTTTTTTTAAATTTGACTCATGCATTCAAAAAAAGCGGACTTGTTGAGTCAACAGTTCGCGTTCTATGTGACAAGTATCAAAATTTGTCAGTGTGCACCACCCATATCGAGAAAACTGCCATGTGGATGGGGTCCCCCGCCTATCTTTCATATGGCCTAGGTCATCTGGCTTACAGCTTCTTGCTCTCTATTTGAGCGGGTTTCGTGCCGTCGCAGAACAGCTAGTATAACAACTTTTAACCTGCGACAATACTAGGAACTCTTATACGAAACTATTTAAATGAGCTGTAGAAATTAGATATTAAGTGTAAGTTATTAAGTATCGGCTACGGACAAAGACAATCGAGTGACCTTACAGTCCAGATAAAATATTAATTTAACTAACCTTCAACTAACTTAAATAAAAATAAAAATGGCTTATATTAATCAAGATTCATCTATTTAAAACGTACAATAGTTTGTGCCTATGCAAATATGTAGAATAAAATTATCAATTCCAGTATACACAACAAAATTATTAACAAACACAAAATACAAGCCCATTATCCCAGAACAATTTAGTTTATCATCAGACTCGCACAACCTGGATGCTAAATAGCGAGTAGTTGATAATAAAAATTGAAAGCATAATTTTGCAAAATTGCAAAGCCAACTAAAACAAACAAGCAACATATTGGTATTATGTTTTAAATGATTTAGACGATGAAACAGACGGTAGTAAGAAAGAACTTAAACTTCCACCTAAAAGCCTTCGCATCTATGACCTACTACACTTTTGTATTATAAAAGGCATCAATCCAAACTATTGCAAAAGTTGATCCTGTTTATATCTATCTTCTAATTATTCACCAATAATTGTGACATTGTCTACTTAGACATTACGCACGGAAAATTATGTTACTCTCAGCAGCAAATTTACAAACTAGAATCACTATAGAATAATAGTAAATGAAACATTAACACCCGATATATCCTTAAAAGCGACAAGGATTTAATAACAGCAGTGGAATATTTCAACGGAATAATTAAGCAAGCAGCCTGGAAAATAACACAAAAAAATGCTAAATCATATACACTCAATTTGCCTATTAAAGTTAAGAAGAAAATAGGTGATAATCGCAAATAACGAAACAAGCTAAACACAAAGAGAACTTCAATCAATTAACAACAAATTTCAAAAATTTTATTACCATATAATGTATCATTTGATACAAAACTACTAAAAAATCTTTCACTTACTGAGGCAACAGAATATGTTCTCTGAAAAGCGACAAAAAAATTAAAACAGCCTCAGCAACATATATGGCCGGTATAACTAGCTGAGCTAGAAGTAATCCTAACAAATGTGCGGCCTCTGCAACCCACTTAACAAAGGTGTTTAGCCCATTTGAATCGCAATCGACTACAACTGAAGAATATGATATTCGCAAATATCTCGATACACCCTTTCAATCGTGCCTACAAATTAAACCTTTTACAGAAAATAATATCAAGCCAACAATTATATAAGATTTACCTATTTATTCAACACCGTGATAAAACTAAAGTACTTTCCCGAGAAGTAGAAGGTTACAACAATCACACCGATACTCAAATCACGCAAACCAAACGATGATTTATCTTATTTTAGACCAATTAGCCTTCTACTAATATTATCCAAGGTTTTTGAAAAGCTATATTTTGCAGAAACTAATGTCGGTAGTTCTATCGTATTTAAGTTGTAAATAGATTTCAGTAAATGCGAAATCTCTTGATTCATTTTCAACCACAAATTTGGGTTCGCAAGCAGCACTCCACAACTGAACAAATCCATAGAGTTGTAGATACAATATTAAAAGACTTTGAAAATAAGAGATATTGTTCAGCCGTATTCCTCGACATCGTGTAGGCCTTCAAAAAAGTTTGACACGAAGATATGTTATTCAAAATTAAAAAGCTACTACCGCCAGAGTACTATGCAGTACTTAAATCTTACCTTACCAATAGACACTAATGGTTACGTACATGGATTATTTTATTTCTTTATTCCCAATCAAAGCTGGTGTTGAATCCGTTCCTATATCTACTGTATACTGCTGACCTACCTACCTCATCAGGAGGTATAGTGACTACAATTCTTTTATCGCGTTCTGAGCCGAATATGACATCTGGTTATTTACAAACGTGTTTGCACGACTTGGAAATATGGTTTAGAAAATGGCGTATCTACGTAAATGAAACTAAATAAGTTCATGTAACTTTTATGACTAGAAGAAGCACCTGCCTACCCGTTATATTAAATAATAAACAATTATCGTAAAATGACAATGTCAAATACTTGCATGTGCGTCTTACGTGGAAAAAACATATTTTTAGTAAACGGAAGCAGCTGAGCTTAAAGATGTATTGGCTGATTGGTTGCAAATCTCAGCTGTCTTTAGAGACTAAAATATTACATTATAAATTAATCACATTTGGTCCTAGAAAGTACAAATACGGGGAACTGCAAGCAGATCAAACATCGGCATTATTAAAAGATCCTGATCTAAAGTGCTGTGCTTTTTAGTAGACGCCCTATGGTTTATTTCGAATGAGGTCATACGTCAAGACCTAGGTATTACAACGGTAAACGAGGAAATACAAAAGTGCAGTGTCCGCTATTGTGACAGAATAAGTGCTCATCCTAACTCGCTGGTCGAGGACCTATTAAAGTCTGACGACGAAGAACCCAGACTCCAAAGATTTAAGACAACAAACCTGCCACATCGTTTTTTATAAGGTATACTGCAGTGTTTAAATTATTTGTTAATTGCCAAATCTATTTGTATTAATATAAGGAAATTTTCGATAAAATATTTTCTACATATCTAATATGAAATGTCAAACCAGTTACTGAATGTCGCAACTAAAAAACAAAATAAAAATAAATAAAATTTTTGCCTAAAGAAGTCGCATAAGCATTCAAGTACTAAATTAGTACGAAACTCCTAGGTAAGTCGTTATTACCGTAAAAGTACTAAGAAACTTACGAAGAAAAGCGACATGCAGTTAACAATCATGGTCAACGAATTATTTCTTTGCCTATGATTTTGTCCTCATATTTGTAATTTAAAAAATACCTTTTGTTAAAAGAATTCCTTTTAACTTATGAAAATATTAGGAACAATCGATAATTTTTATAATTTTGTAATGTAATGCATACATTTTGTAAACTTATATTTAAACAACTTATAATGCGTACGTTATTTTCATAAATGTTAACGATAAATTAAAATTTTCATAAGAAATGAGAAGACCAACTTAAGTAACAGCATCCTTTGCTCTCGTTATTAGCTAAAATTAAGTACGTCACCATGTGTACAAGAGAAAATCGTAACGAGGCTGTCGGAAAAACAGGCCCTTAATTGTAATTAAGTCACCCGCACCAAAGTTTATATTAGCAATTCCAAACTACTACGGCGGCAAAAAGCTGCTAACGCAGGTCTAGGGGGTCGTTTTTGCGCGGTGTTAATCGGCGCCCCCGCATAGAGCGCAAGAAGTCAGATCGGCTGGAGAACTTTTTGGCTTTCGCTTTTTATTATCATCGCTGCCGGGACAGCCAAGTATTCATTTATCACTTCAAAAGCCGAACTTTTGTGCTAATGGCCCGAGTCTATACGGTGCTCGGTTTGGTATTAACCGACTTTCGCAATAAAATAGTTATAATTCTCCGATACAGGCTAAACGTCCGTATATCCAGCCGGGCTCGCCGTCATAAATAAACATCGGTGCGGCAGACGCGGACCTCTCGAAATGAGCGTCGAGCGCTGAGTTTCGTTTGAAGCTGAGCTCGACGGGGCATTCAAATAATGGACCGGTCCTGCAGTCTAGTAAAAAACTGTTACTTCGCGGGCTGAGTTATGGCTCTGCTGCAGCGATGGCTGGGTGCACCAAGAAGTTACTTTCCGTAAATTACAGCCGCCCCGGATGAGATCTACGATCTCGAAGCGGTGCTACGAGCCCACTACCACCAAAATGCTCTTAGAACGAGTCGAACAGTCATCTCCCATTTTACAGGAGCATTTTGTTACTGTTGCTGCAGTAATCGCTGTAAGAAGCTCAATTACATGTACTACGATGCAGAATTAGTAACTAACAGGTATTCTATAACGGGCCGACATGTTTATTAAAACTCTTGTAGTAAAATTTATAATACCAATCAGTTACGTGTAAATCATTTTCAATAACTTAAACTAAAACAGTAACTTGGTCTAGTACACATTTTTTATATATTTCATAATTTTTTTTGTCAACATTATTCAAGTTTTTATTCATAGTAGGCCATTTTGTACGTAGTATAATAATGCAATAAATGTATTTATCACAGCTTTCAACGATTTCTCAACTTTTATACTAGACAAGTTAAAGAATAAACATGGAACCGGCCCTTAAGTTTTTTTATTTCGCTTAGGCTAACATATTTGAATAAATGTTGTGGAATACTCTACGATATCTAGTTTCTTTTATAAAAGATAATAAATGATTCAGTATTCTTACAAAATAAAGTATGGAACTGAACAAAATAGAACTGCGTCTTCTAAAATTTTAGAGGCAAATTAAAAATTTATTTTTAAATCTTGCAGCATCTGAAACGTTGATGGTTTTTAAAAATAAAATAGGAAGGCGTCTTAATTTTTTATCTTAATATTTCTTAATATAACTTAACCTAAAATTTAGAAATATCATATTTTGACTTTCATAAATTCAAATGTAGATTTTTGGTAACGTGCAGCTCAGTCTTCAAGTTATAATTTCAGCTTACCTCTAAAACATAACAATTAATTTCAATCAAAAGACAAAATGCTTTAATAATTTTAATTTTGTTTTGTCGTAATCTCATTCATATTGAGGGACTACAGAAAAAATTAAAATATAGTGGAAAATTGTTATAAAAATAGAAAAAACTGTATTTTTATATAACGGAACCGTCAAAATTAATCTGTATCAAATTATTTTTCGTAATTTTAATTATTTTTCGTAAAAGTTACATATTTGCTCTTTATAATGATTAAAAAAATTAATAGCTAAAACATCTAAAATATTTATATTTTTTTAATAATGATGTAACGGTTGCTTAGCTCAAAAAATTAAGAATGTGAGATATAAAGACAAAACTAAGCTTCATTTCTCAGAAAAAATTATTGTACTTTTAGCTTTAGGTTTTTTTCCAATACAATAACAAACCAACAGACAAACTCAATATTTGATTTGTATATCTTGTATACACAATAAAAATATTTATAGGGTTGTCGACATAAATCCAGAATTCTTTTAGCTTATATTGCGGAAAAGCCGAAAAGTCGTATTATGTCCATGTGAAATCCCCTATTAGGTAACACAAATTAGCTTCACATAATCAACAAACTACAATTGTCGACAAAATCGACAAGACACAGCAAGCGATTTGATTACAGGAGAAGTGATGAATTAGTTGGCGAATTGAAGGAGAAGATCGATCAAGACTCTGAACAAATCATAATTGACTTGGCAAAGAAAATGGGCGTTGTAAGATCGACCTGTGCTACAAGTTTTCTTCGGGAGAAGTAGAAGAACGACAGGAAGTTAATGGCCCAAGCACAAGTGTACACCAAACACGACAGCGTTGGATTTTTGAAATTCTTTTTGGACAAAAAGAACTTTATCCAGGATAGGAAGGTAAATCTTCAAAATGACTGCCCGTTCTGCATAAATGCTTCTCAAATGCCTACCGCCATGCATACAGTTTTCCGGCTATGGGGCTTGTAAGCAACGAAGGAGATGTCGTGACACCTCAACTCTTTGAGAAACGTCTGAACGTGACCTCAGACAGCATTATTAGCGTACTGGAAACAGTTTACAAGCTCTGGATAGAGGAGGTGATCGCTGGGCTTGAGCACGTGTTGCAACAAGATTTTGCCCTAGCTCACAAGGCAAAGAAAATCCACAGAACCAAATTTATTGTTTTTCAAAAAGTCACTGCGATTTTAATTATTAATATTAAGAGATAAAACAATTTACAGCAACTCTCCACATTACTTTAAAAACTGAAGAAGGTATATACTTAGCTACTGAATATGTAATAGAAATATACAACTTACAGAAAAAAATGCCACAAAGGCATCAGTTAGATAAAAAGGAAATGCTTACATTTCTACAGATATTTACCCAAAACAACTGGCAGTTTAGAAGATAAAAATAAATTTAACCAAGCTGCACAAAAGCTGAAAAGAACGTAACTGGGACAGATGTAATAGCAAAAAACCAAAAATTTTCGTTAAACACTAGTCCACAGATATTACTCCAGATCTTCCTGAAAGTCGATTAGATGACGCAGACATATGCCAGTTTCTAGAAGTGTCTAAGAAGGTGCTTCATATTGTCAACAAAAAACTCATTCTTGGAAAAGCTTCAGGGTGTGATTAAATAACCTCTGTAAAATAACTACTAGTTCGAGGTATAACTATCGCGACAGCGATTTTAGATACGATATTTACGAATATTATCTATTATAATGGAAGTCGGACCATATAATTCTAATTCTTAAACCCTTCCTGCTAAGTGAAATTATACAGACCGATTGTTCAAGAAACTTTTTATTAAAAAATTGCCACCAATAATAACAAAGAGTAACAAGACCTACAAAAGCAGAAAAATTGGTTCACCATATTCATCGATATATCGCAAACATTGATAAGATTTGGTACGAAAGTTTAATTGTAATATTGAAATAGTTATGTCTATTGTACATTATTTAAAATTATACTGACATTATATACTTACACACAAATTTTCTCCAAAGTACATAAATACTATAAGAACTATAAATACTTTCTGAACGATGTATTGATTAAAGAAATAGCGTGTCCAAACTAATGAAAGCAAAATCATTTATGTAATCTTTGCCACCCGAAAAGAAATATGTCTAAAAGTTACATTAAACAACACTCAACTACACGAAATTAGTGTTTTATATCAATATTTTTTGTATTCAAATATTTAACTAATTTTTTTATATTCTCATTTTAAAATTTTTTACAGTCATTCAAAAAAACAATGAATACTGTTATAATGGCATCATTCACCGTTATAAATAATTAAAAATCGCTTCAAAAAGTTTTGCTGTTTCTTCATAAAGTTCAT
This sequence comes from Sinelater perroti, assembly GCA_036346155.1. Taxonomy (NCBI): domain Eukaryota; kingdom Metazoa; phylum Arthropoda; class Insecta; order Coleoptera; family Elateridae; genus Sinelater; species Sinelater perroti. The sequence continues at coordinate 13,392,165 of JARFIY010000035.1, forward strand.
AGATTTGTTTCTTTTTAATTAACCCATTCCTTTTTATCTTCTTATAAATTGATTAAACTTAAAAAAGTACAAATTAATTCTTTAACTTTTCTATTGTTATAGTGTCAACCGAAAACATGTAAAACTTGTGTAATTGACTTTTTCTCCCTTCATTTATTAATATTTGGAAATAAAAAGTGCTACATCGACTATCTTCTTCTTCCTCTTTCTAGCCCTCATTCGTCCATTGTTGAACGAAGGCCTCCCCATTCGTTGCCAATTTTCTCGGTTCTGTGTGCTTCTTCTCCATCCTAGTCCAGCTGATCTCTTAATGTCATCTGCCCATCTAAGTTGTGGTTGTCCTCTGCTTCTTCTAGCTTTCCATGGCAGCCTTTTGTAGCTTTTTAATTCCATCTTTCATCGTTCTGTCTCATAGTGTTTTCAAAATCTCATTTAAGTGAGGTATGTATGCTACATTAGCTTATTTAATTAATTTTATGATCCATTGTATCGGTTTTAGTCTGTCAACCACTAAAATTCACATCTGGCGTTATATTGGTCTGTTTGGTCTATCATTTTGTCCACTTGACTTTGTTAATGTTCAGGTCAGGGTTTCATATGTCATTAACAGGGTTACACTTGGTTAATACTTGACTTCGTAATTTAATCGGTAGTTATTCGCTTACAAACAGATGCTTTTCAAAGGCAGACATCTAATCTAAACTCCTATTTATTTCTTCCGTCTGGTATAAATTATTTTAAAGCCAGTAACTTTAGAATATATAGATATTATATATATATATATATATATACATATATATATATATATATATATATAGTAAAAAAATTAAATCATGTTTTATTCTATTCAATAAGTATTTGCACGATTGCTTGTTTGACAATATTTGCTCAATTTTTGACATATTCATTTTCAGTCCTATTTTTTCATTCTTTATGTCTATGAACATTTCTCTTATGTCTTGCCGTAATCTGAATTAATTCTTTTATGTCTGCGAATCTCAATTTAAACTTTTTACTTATTATTGATTCTCTGTTTTCCCAGTTCATTTTCTTAAACAGTTTTCTTTATGCCTTGAATAGTTATGAGCTGATCTGAGAGTATGGTACAAATGGAATTTGGATTTGATTAATAAAATAACTGATTATGAACAGAATTTAAATAATAAAACATATATTTTAGTTATGAGTATCTGGAGTCAATGCACTTTAAAATTTAAATATTTAATTGCCCATCTTTGAAGCTGGTCGAAAAGATTTTTATAACGTATAAGATAGAGTGGTAAATTGTACTCATTAGCTTTTTCAATTAATGTTCTAATGGTTAATAGATGGTTGTTAGTTGAATACCCACTGCAAAATCCCGCCTGTTATATTGGTTGGTATTGGTCTAGTTTGTTCTCCAGCCTGTTTGTTATTATTTTTGTCAGGAGTTTATATAGCTGTGATAAAAGGGTTATTGGAAGATAATTTTCGGTCGCCCTTTTTGAAAAGTAGTATCGACTATGAAGAAAACAAAAATAGACTACATTTAGAGGATTGTTAAAAATCAAGTAGAATATCAGATGCTTTACCTTCCGACAAAAAAATTTAAAGCGTCGAGTAACTTTAGAATGTTAGATTTTTGTATTTTTCATTCACAAAATTACAGACATCTATTAGCATTATCTGTTCTAGTATGTATAGAAAAATAATTAAATCATCTTTTTATTTGATCAATGTTGCACGATAGTTGGTTTCAATATTTGCTCCAATTTTAATTTCTAGTCTATTATTTACATTATTATTATCATGTCTTGCTCGTCTACAGAATTGACATTAGCAATGTTGCCGTCAAATCTAAGAAATTTCTTTATATACATTTTCTAATCGTTTAAAACTTGTACTTAAAAATTGATTACTATATCTGATGGCTCACGTCTTAAATTCGGCAATTTAAACAGTTTTCTTTATGCTTGTCGTAAAAAAACATTGAATTGAGAGTAGAATGGTATCAAATGAGCAATTTTGAAGTTTATTACGAATAAAATCAACTGAATGAGACGCCAGAATTTAAATAATGAAACATATTATTTTTGTTCTAGTCGAGGTATATTATGTCGCAAACTTTAAAACGTTAAATATTTTTGGAATTAACTTATGAAGCTGGGCGCAAAAGATGGATGTTTTTTAAACACAAGGTGTGCATAACTCAATTCTGCTGCAGTCATTTTTATTTTATAATAGTTTTACATACACTTGATGATATGTTATATTTATGTTTTTTTAAGTAATCTTTTATATTTACAACTATTCCGTAAATAATGCTTAACTATTTATTAATGTAATTCTGCTTTTTTAATAAAATAATTTATTTGGCTATATTTTTCGAGACATTTGTATTTTCTCTTTAGTGTTTTAGACACTTAATTAGAAACTATTTCATTGATTTTACAAATTACATTTTAAGTAATTACTAGCTTTCAGTATCAATTTATTTACATCAATATCACAACAGTAAAGCTGTAAAAAAGAATGACATCTAAATAAATTTTTTCAAACTTTGTTGTCAAACATTGCTTTCTAATCAGCTGATCACACTATACATCGGAATCTGCTAATGCACAGTTACACATTAAGAGTTACGAGGTGTGACCATGGAACTGAGTCTGTCGATAGGTCGCATGTTTAAACATATCGAATAATGTCAAGGTACGTGGTTCACTTTGAGCTAGATATGGGACACCACAAACCCAGTCAGATAAATGTCTTGGTATGCACATAAATTTATCTACCAAACATATATTTAGAGCACAAGGAAGCAATTAAACCAATATGGTTGTATGGTGTTTGGCTATGAGAAAAAACTAGTACATATAACAAGATATCAAGTCAGCAATGTCCATAGTATATCTATAATTTCGACAACCAAAGAGATTACAATATGGATTATGTTAAGGAAGTATTCAGTTCCATCAGTACAAAGTACCTTAAAAAATAGAAATATTGCTAAGAACTAACCCATTAGATTTACCTTGTAGGGTGCTGAATTAACTATAAATTCGTCACTGTGTCAATAGCGGTGCACGTATTCCTAAATGTGTATTGTACGAATATTTGTTTTTATTTAATTAGTTATGTTTATGGTACAATGTTGAAAGAGAACATCTGATACATGTCAAATATTCTAATAGAGTAATTGCCCAATGATCTAATTATACCAAATATTAGTGTTACTTATTAATAAAACAAATATTTTATTGTTATATACTTCTTATCTATTTTTAAATGAATTATTTTACGTTCACTTATAAAATATGAATTTAGAATGCCTACAACTCTAACAATCAAGTACAAAGTAAATAAATAAGGGACTTTTATATATCATTAATGACGACACTAAAACATTGGGATCATAACCCTAACAATCCGAAAATTCGTTTTTTAAGAGATCTCTAGAATTATAATTTAAAATTTAAAAGTTCACATAGTGATGTAATTTTTATTTGGGTTGCTTGAATCATTATAAAATAAATGGTAATTTAAATTATTTATTTTTGTTATTGGAATTATTCAAATTGGATTTTAAGATGTTTTTTCTAAATAAAACTAAAATATTGGAACAATACCAATTTTATTGCTATAAGTACAATTCTGTTGATATGCGACAATTCTTTAGGCAACATTTTTCATAACGTCTTTCCATAAATACGGTCCTATTTTAGCAATTACACACTTAATCTTCCCTTTTGGTCCTTGTAACCAATTTGTTGACAAAAACCCTTTTGTTCAAAGAGACTCGGAAAAAAAGTTTAATGGAATTAAACCGCAATACTGCAGTGGACATCTTTGTAAAATAACACGACTAGAAAATTCAGTATGAAGTAAAAGTGAGTGCTTTATGTGTGACATATGTTTGCATTTTGTTAAAACCATATGTAATTTAAGTTCAAATAGTTGGTTTCATTAAAAAGAAGAGTTGTTTAGCAGCTCCAGACACCCATCATCATTGATAGTAACAGCATTGCTAGCTTCGTCCTCAATAAAATGTGGGCCAATGATTTTTCTAGCCCACCTTGCGTACAAAACAGTGTATTTTTGTAGATGCATTGGTTTTTTGTAAATACCACATAAATTTTACTAGCCCAGATAATTTTGACCATTCATAAATACCTTTTCAAAAAAACAAGCTTCATTATTCAATAGAGCTTTTAGCAAAAATCAGCATTACCTGCAATGTATTTTAAAACCCAGTTCACAAACATACGGAGCTTCTGGTAGTTTTTGGTTGGAATGTTTCATGTGTTTGAACACCAATTGTGCAAATACATATTTCTAACGTTCACAGAATGCAAACGGCGCGCAAGTTCAATATGGATCAGCTTATACCTACATTATAAACTCCTACGTTACTTTAGAGTAATTTTGTAAAGAATCTTATGATATGGATAACTTAATATTTTTCAACATTTTTTGTATAACGTAAAGATAGTATAAGCGAAAAGCAACAAGGCTTTTGAAAAAACTGTTCAACGGAAGATTCGGTGTTCATGATAAAATAAATCGTCGAAAGAGCGATCGAATTTAACTCACCGGCCTTCTTATGTTTCGTAGATTTAAAAAGGCTAACATTAAACGACGTGACAGCAATTCTATCAGAAAAAGATACACCAACAAAAGTAATTAGACCTTTATAAGAAGTAATTTTTTTACAATGAAAGTTTTTATTAGCAATCAGAATTAACAATCCTATGAGCTAATGTGCTCGCTTAAGTACTAAATATTTACAGTACTATAACACGATAAGGGTACGTCCACCGAAGTGTTCTCTTCAACCGTCAATTAGGTCTATTGGCCAGCTTCTTCTCAAACGTGTGAGGACGGTCTTCAAGTAGTGGATGTAGCTAAATGTTGCTGTGGCTTTCCAATTTGTCATGGTGGCATAGGGTACTTTTAAATCATCGTGGAGTATCTGGTTAGTGACGTACCAAGGTGCATTTGCAATCATTCGTAGAATTTTCGATTGGTACCTTTGATTTATGGTTGTTACTTTTGCTTGCACATCCCCAAAGCTCCGTATAGCCATACAGGTAAGAAGACAGTCTTGTAGAGCAGCAGTTTGTTCTCTAGGGACAAACATGAGTTTCTTTCAATAAGCCAGTGCATATTTTTTGTTTTTAAGTCAAGATGTTTGCGCTTTTTAGTTACGTGTTCTTTCCAATTAAGTTCACTGTCCAAGTGAAGTCCTAAGTACCTGGCCGTATTGGACTGGTGGACAATGACTTTTCCTCAGCGTAAAAGTAACATGCACTGACTTGTTTTTATTAATTTTTATTTTAAATTTTGTTAACCATCTTTGTAGCTCATCTAGATGATTTTGTAATTTAGTGGCGGCTGTTTGTGGGTTTTGGTCCCTGGTTAGGATTACTCTGTCGTCGACGAATGTTCCGATTGAAGTGTTGACAGTTGTTGGTAAGTCACATGTATAAAGCACATACAAAACTGGCCCGAGTACGCTCTCCTGTAGAACACCTGCTTTTATTTCACATAGTTCAGATACCGCTTGATTCACTCTCGTTTTAAAAACACGATTAGTTAAATACGATTTAAGTATTAGGAAGTAACTTGGAGGCAAGCAGCGTTTGATTTTAAATAATAGGCATTCATGCCAGACCTTATCAAAGGCCTGGCTAACGTCCAGAAAGATTGCTGTGCAAAATTTCTAGTTTTCTAGTACTTCATTCATGTCCCGTACAATTCGTTATGTCTGTTGCACAGTCGAATGACCACTTTTAAATCCAAATTGATGGAGCGGAGTAGTCCGGACCTAAATCTTGATTTAATCGTCGAAGTAATAGCCGTTCTAAGACCTTAGATTTCACAGACAGTAAGCTGACTGGTCGATATGAAGATGTTGGTTTTGGATCTTTTCCTGGTTTCGGTATTAATATGACTTCAGCTGCTTTAAATTGGTTAGGCTGCTAGTTGAGTCTTAATATTGCATTGTATATGTACATTAAAAGTATAATTCCCTTCTTTGAAAGTTATTTTATAATTTTTGGTGTCAGTTGATCCATATCATGCGCTTTTTTAACATTTAAAAACTTTATTTGTTCTTTGACTTCCTTTGGGGTGAATATTCTGATCGGTTGAATATTCTTTGGAAGGATAGTAATATCCTGTTCTGTTTCTAGATTAGGTTGATTGTCATGTGGTGTAAATACAGTGCTTAGGTGTTTTGCAAACAATTTTGCTTTTTCCGCATCACTACATGCCCATTGTCCCGTGATAAGCCCATTTTCATTTTGCAGAGGTGGTACAGGCATTTTAGGTTTCTTTGTCGATTTTATTGGCCTCCATATACTGTTGTCGAATCGATTTAGACCAGTTAGGTATTCTTGAAAAGATTGATCTTTTAGGCCTTTAAGTTTTGCTTTAAGTTTGTTACTAGCCCGATTAATTACAGTTTTGTCGGTAGGTGCATGACTCCTTTGTCATTTTGTCTTTGCTTTTCGTTTTTCAGCTGTAAGTTGTTTCAGTTCTATAGGAACGTTTTTCGATGGCTGTTGTACATCATTCTGCGGTGTGGCACTTTGAACTGCTTGTTTTAAGAATATTTGCTTCATCGATCTACTGAGGAGTTTTAAGGCTGATATTAAGTTTTACTGTTTGTTCTACTTTGCCTCTATAGTTTTCCCAGTTCGTTCTTCTGTTGTGTAGTTTTGGTGTGATGTAGTTATTTATGGCAAACATACTGACAATTGCGATTATCGATGTGTGGTCCGATGAAAGATCAAGGCTTGGAATTACGTGCAGGTGTGAAGCGGAGATTCCATTTGTGACAAAAAAGTCCAGAATATCTGAAACCTTATTCGGGTCTGTGGGCCAAGAAGTAAATTAAGAATTAAAAAAAAAATTCGAGCTTGATATAGCCTTACAAAGGAAATAAAATATACAACAGGCATTAGACAAAATGAGCCCCAGCCTATTTAATGTGATCAAGGATAAACTAATAAAAAATGTTAACAAATGAAATGACTAAGCTATGAGATATAAACAAATTTGAATAATAATAAGTTACGCCGCTGATGCAGTTTTACTTGAAAATTCTGAAAATGGTTTTCATAGATTTAACATCAAGACCAAGAAATATAATATGATCGTTTCTACCGAGAAAACTAAGGCATTGGTAATATTTAAGAAACCGCTTCAATGTAAATTGGAGATAGAAAATAACTTGATAGAACGAGTTATGACTTTTAATTATCTTGGGGTGTAAGACAGCAAGTAATGAAAGAAGCTAGAATATCAGAATGCTTCAGAGAAGTTACTTGAAGGAATAATTATCTAACCATACAGAGCAAGGTAAAAATCTATAAAACTATCGTAAGGCCACTGCCAACTTATACAGCAGAAATCCTCGCCGATACCAGTAAAACAAAACAGCTGCTGCGAACTACCGAAATAAACACGCTAAGATTAATAGTGGGGAAAGTAAGACGAGATATAGTTAAAAATCAAACAATAAGAGAAGAATGTGACATAACAGACGTGGTAAAATTTGTAAGAAGGGGAACTTTCGAATGGAATAGCCACGGGAACAAAGCCGCGCAAAAAAGATTGATCAAGGTAGTACGTAATCAGAGGCCGGCAGAAAAACGGCCCACCGGAAGATCATTGAAAAGTTAGATCGAAAGCTGGACATAAACCTCAACAGCCTATAAGCAACAATTGCGTGAAGAAAAACAGGCATATTAGCTTACAATAAAAAATGAGGATGATAATGCAAAGATAGTTGATAATAACAGAAACTCAAAAAAGTTTGACATACTTTCTAACTCAATATAAATACTAATATTTGCAAATTATTTTTTATAATATATAAAATGCTATATACTAGTTCAGTGTTGATGTGTTAAATATAACTACTACTTTGTATAAAATTTAGAAAATGTGTTTTCGTTTATATTTATACTATTTTAATATTGATTATAATTTTTTAAAAAATTTCACGAATTATCATTAATATTCTCATTTTTTAAGTTGACTTATTATCACGTATTATGTGCAGTATTACAATCATCGTTTAATAGTCACCAACTGATATTGAAATTAAACTGTACTTTGTATAAAACAGTTAACTATAAATGAATATTTATATCTATTAAATGGATATAATAACACATGGTCTATTAGTTAGATTTAAGTTAATATAATATTATAATATATACATAGTCAACAAACGGACATTTTGACTTACCTAGATCATTTCCAGAATGCCTAGTTTCTGTGAGTAACAAGTAACACCCTAAAAACACTCCCAATAACAATTCGCTTCGGCAGGTACAAAAGCTTATTGCTGCTTGTTTGCTTCAAGCACGCTCGACAGAAAAATAGACAAATAAAATCTACCCTTTATAATCCTAATCTTCATGGTTTTATGTAAGTATGTCCTTACAGCGACATTATACAGAATAGAATGGAGAAATGTAACAAAACCGTATTAGTTTCCGAACTTCTGCCGCGTCGTTTTTCGTTTCGTTCTTCTACTTCCTGATCCCGATTACGTATACAACCTTCTATATAAAATTTTCATTTTGCCTTATTTTTGAAAGAGATAGCTCATGAGAATGCAGATTCCGCCATTGTGCGCCTACATGTTCACATACATATATTCACTATATTTCGTGCGAGGCCCAAAGCTGAGCCACACATATATTTGTCTTACTGACACTGCGTTAGGTTGTTCCATCTCTTCTCAATATTTGGTTAGCTATATCTGGAATTTTGACATTCCAACTGTAAAATAACGAAAAGCTTAATAACACATGACGGAAGCTCAAGCAACCTGCATGACGGCTCGAAATATTGCTTTCTCGGCGGGACAAATTGAAATTCTGTATTTAAGAGCCCCAGGAGACGCCATTCGTTCATAATCATATTATTTTGGATTTATTTTATCTGTAATATCATTGTCTGCGGTAAGCGGATTTAGCGAATTTCTGGAAAATCCCTAAAATACTTCAAACAGGAAAATTTACCTTCGTTAAAATTTATGGTCCCTAAAACGTCAGAGCGGAATAACGATATATTTCAGAAAATGTAAAATTATTTTATGATACCGAAACGACAAGGAGGCTTACTCGTAACGCAAAGCAACTTTAGAAAGCTGACCAGCGTGGGCGCGCCGCGGAGGTTTTTCTGTAAATTTAAATTTGCTGCTGAATAGGTGTCAACTGCAAATATTTTCAGCGGCACGAACGAAACAACTGAAATAAATACAGACACATAAAATACTGAATTCTCCAAGGAGTGGGGCAATTCCATTTGCGGGAAATTTTATTTCCCGCCATCACATAACAGAACAATTCGATTGTATTAGTGGTAGTTATTTCAAGCCATATCGATATCGAAAAGCTATAGGCATCAGTATGTTTTCCAATACGCTCATGCATAATCAACAACGTAAATTCCCCAATCCTGTAACAAACAAATAATTATCTAGCACAAAATAACCCGAGTGACACGTCAAATTATTTCTTATTTTATAATTAATATAATAATATGACCAATTCTTATAATAGAAATTTCTTTTTAACACTTTTAACATTGCGGTTTATATTGTTCGTTGAGCATAAAATTTACTTAATAAATTATTATAAATTAATTAACACTTTAAAAATAACAAGTTACTATTGTTATTATCTGTAAGTTATGGTGACACTAAATTTATTTAAAAATATCCACCTGAAATTTTACTGTAAAATATCAGCAAATTACCTGTGGGTTACATCAAAGTGTCATTTTTTGTTTGCCTTTTGAATGGAAAATCAAAACTAATATTCTTGTATGCAACATAAAACTAACTATAAAAAAATAGAATATATTATAACTTTCTTCAAAGAACATCTTTTTAGACCGTATATTCTGAATTGAAAAGAGTAACAAAATTATAAGTGCACGGACTATTTTATTTATTACCAAATATTTAGTTATTCGAGCTTTTACTACATTGTTACCTAATTTTTTCACTTAATTTTCAATCTAATTACCATTAAATAAGTTATAAATTTTTTAACATTGTAAATGGCATTCATTTTGAACAAGTGCGTGCGATAGGTTATACGAAGAGTTAAACCTTCTAGAAAATACACAGAGTACCATATTATCTCCTACTGCTAAAACTACAGATTTAAAAGTTACACCTGGCATTCAGCGGATCTAAAAGTAAATTATTTATTTTTATATTTCTATTACTGAAAAGACCGTCCGTTTAATACGAATGGGGTTTGTTGGTAAAATCCTCTAAATCTCAACACTATTATTTTACGTCTTTGGCTAATTACTTAAAATATCAATTTTTTCTCGCTTTTCTGTTTTGTCATCCCCAATTATTAACAAAACCGATGAATTTGTTTTTCTTTTATATCACCCTTCAATCAAACTCTTATATACATTATTTATCCTTCTTCTCCAATTTCTCACGGTATGACCAAAACTGTTCGTTTAGGGACCCTAGCAAACAATACGATGACCTCACGCATGATCCAGCTGCTATTTTCATATTTTGAGTGCACGCAGATCACCTACAATATCAAAAAATGCTTTATGGTCTCCTCTATAGAATATAATATATTTATGTCACTCAGTAAACTTATTCTTTAATACCTGAGCCAGACTCTTGTGACATTGAACGTTAGAATTCCTATAGCATTCAAATTGAGAAGTATTTTGGAAATAATATATGCAGTTTTTTATTACATTTAAAAAGTAATGTACTTAATAGGAATGCCTTGTCAGTGTTATCACGAGCGCCAAAATGTTATTACAATTGTAGTCGATGTTGTTGGTGGTTCACATTTTGTGATTACTTTGGTCGATTCAACTACTCTATAGTCAACATTCTTCTTAGAATTACTGATAATAAAAGAATTTCAGTCAAATACAAAAGTTTTGAGAATAAGTAGTACCAGAAGAGTTTACCTGATATTTTTCTACAATATTGTCCAGCAGAACTGTGCATTTTGAATATCAGTTATTTACACGTAAACTGTTTTTTGAGATTCTCAGCCAAATGAACTCTCTTTTTGTTTCTTCCAGAGGGACAAAGCTACTGGTTGGCAGAAGATAAATATACTAACAAATAATCTACTAATTTTAGTAATCTTTATGCATGTAAAATGTATATCCCAATTTTATTTTGAAACAATTCTCTTTAGTTTGTTCCCTATATTTCTCCTGCTCCATCTCCCTCCATTTTTATTTCTAAAGATAATTACCAAATAGTGCAAATTCTTCAACTTCTAATTAAATTTAACAAAATGTTACGTGGACAGATTTCATAAACATTACAACTGCTCGCTCTTTCATTCCTAAAAAGCCAACATTCAAGAAATTTCAAGAATACCTTTGTTTCAGTAAAGTAAACGACTCGTATAATTAAACTGAATGCTCTGAGATACAGATATAAGGTATATTTTTTACCATTCGGTTTTTAGTTTTCTTGAGCATAATTAAAAATTTAAACTTCTAAAGAGAATATAAAAATCTATTATAAATAAAAAATATATTAAATTATTTTTAAAATATATAATTTTTAAATTCAGGACTCCGTATTGTAGGGCGAAAACTAACTTTTAAATTTTTTAATTAATTTTAAAGATGCCACTTTCATGCTTATGTTTCCCTGAATAAGATCTATTCTCTTCTTACTTGTACTTTTCAATCGTTACGTAATACAATTGTCAATTTTAAGCGAACTATACTTCTCTTATAATTAACTGACCGGTTCAACTCTTTGTATAAATTTTACCTTGGACAAACATTAAGAAATTTGCAAAATTCTTATTTTCTTTGGTAAATATTTTTTATGCAATAGGAACTCATTAGAATAAGTTAGAAGACATATTCGGTATTTTCGTAATTGCAAATGTAGGAAATCGGCCGTCAAGTACATTTATGTAAATACAATTTTGATTTTATTGCAAAACAAAACTTGCTTACCAGAGGACGACTTAATACCTTTGAACCGGTGACCAACTATACCAACATCTTTACTTGAAAGTTTGTTTTTGTAGTACACTTTGTATGAAATGAAATCACTAAAATATTAATTTAATAGAACTCTTTATTTAAATTAATAAATTAATAAGGAAGAATGAAATATATGTCTAAAATGAATGCTTTACTGTGTATTGATTATTCAAAATAAATGAAATTTTCTGAACATCTGCGAATCATTTATTTGCGAGGTTTCATCGTTTCCTTAAGAATTTTATAGCCAGGAGTTACATCGTATTTTTTGCAGTGAACGCGGTGTACCATATTATTGTTTTCAAAAACAAATTGTAATTTGCCAAAGTTTTCTAATTATAGCTTTTACAGTTTGCCAGTCAGATTTCCCTTTCCTTCGAGAGTCAATTTTATCTAAAATTTTGTAGGGTATTATATACAACGGCAGCCAAAAGTATGATTTACCATATAAAAAGCACTCCTTACTATTCATTTATGTGTGTCAGAAAGAATACACACTAGGTTTATCTTATAATTGATTGAGTTTTGATTCAACAACTGCAGCTATGGCTTTGGGAAACCCTTAACTATATTCTAAACCTCTTTAGAAGTAACAGGACTCTATTCTTTTCCTAAAATGTATTTTAGATATTTTAGTGATGTCACGTTTTATGCACTACCTTATCTTCCGCTTTAATGCATTCCAGAGATTCTCAATGACGTTCAGATTTGGCGTTTGGAATTGGTTATTTTAAAAGTTGCTCTGGATTGCTTTGGAACCACAGTATCCTGTTTACAAATTTGCGCCAGGGCGCATTATTTTACTGAACTTTGACTACGTGTTTGACTGTAGACACCACACACTGGGGAAGGTAATCTTCACCTATTCATCGTCTCAGCTAAGTAACGCCAGGGTACCAAATACCTAAAGAATTATCATTTTCATACGTTACAAGCGTTGCCATATATCAATGTCATTAAAAAATTACGTGTTTTTAGTTCTCATATTTTCATGATGTGTGGAAAAACCTGACATAATACGGAATTTTCGTAATCTGCGAAAAATTCTTTCAGATACACCTCTTTACTTCAAAACAAGTGACTAGCTAAGAGCGTGCCCAAAAATCAGGCTATTATTAGCAACTGAGGAAATTGCATACATACTTTTAAAAGCTTAAGAACTGACAACCATTGTCACTAAAAACAATACAATTGGTTGGCTGCACACTACCGTTCCTTAACACCCTTAATATATAAAAGTTTGCGGTGTAATAAAAGCACTTAGTGTACGTTCAGATTTTAGACTTTAAATCCGCAGGACAAATTTTAAGATTGCATCTACAATTTAAGGAATGTTATACTGGTTGCTTCTTTCTTGATGATAATGTATTGTAACAATTAACAATATTGCTATTTGTTGGTTACTTTATTTGTGATAAGCCACTATAAAAATACTACAAATAAAAGTTTCTGTTTGAATATATAATAAACAGATCACACATGATATGTATTAAAAAAATCAAACTTTTGTTATAAAACTTTCAATCTTCTTCAAAAGAGTTTTTAATATTAAATTTAATAAACGACTCTCAATATTTCTTATACTTTTGAAGGGTTTTTGAAACGCATTATTTAGGGATAGTAAGTAGCTAGTGCACTATACTTTTTTCATTTTCTTTTATAGATAGAAAACGACGTTTTTTAAAAGTACAAAATAAGAAAAAGTATACTGTAGAATTGGCATAGCTAAGAATATCTTAAATAATGTTTATATGAGTATATTTGAGAAGGATATTTATAATTATTTTTTAGTATCAAAACATGAACAATTAAAGGTTTTCTCATTAGTGTTATATTAATTTTTTATGCTAATTTACTAATTGAAGTTTTGTGTTTCTATTTTATAAAGAGAAAGGTTGGAGTTTATTTAATTTTCTTCCATATTAACAGCGGACTTTTACATTACTTTAGTTCTAATTTTTCGTTTACAAATTTTTGCTTGGCGTAAGGTTGTCTTATGTCATTTACCTTAACTAGAAAAGTATTATCTTATAGTCGATTAGTAGCTTATTTTCACAATACTTGAAAACTTTTTACTTTTTATCATTTTAGCAAATAAAAAAACGCATTAAAAATTACTTCTTAGATGTACAATAGAAATTTTTGGTTTTATTTGTATGAACTTAAAATTTTAAATGTTTCTTGTGTTATTACAGTAACACCTATCATGCACTATATGATAAAAAGTATCCGGATATTCCTCTGGAGCAATGGATTTGACTATTATACGCATTGCACATGGGTTATACAAACAATAAGTAAGTCGGCAGAGAAATAATTTTGAACGTAGCATGATCGTTGGGTGCCACCGCAACAAATCAGTTTGTGAAATATTGGTCTTGCTACCTATGCCTAAACTAACTGTAAATTATTATTATAAAATGAAAATGTTTGGGATACTAAATAGCCGCGAAACAAAGTAGTAAGCTACATAAACTTATTGAACTTCTTCAGCCTTCTGCCATCCACTCCTGAATGTAGGCCTCACCCATTTCTCTCCATCTGTGTCGGTCACTGGTTTGTTTTGTCCAATTATTACCAGCTATCTTCCGAATGTCATCCACCCATCGTTTCTGAGGTCGACCTTTTTTTCGCTTAGTTTCACGGGGGCGCCATAATAGTGATTTCGTTGTCCATCTCTCATCCACCTGTCTCGCGATATGTCCGGCCCATCTCCATTTGAGGCTTGCTATGCGTTCTATGACGTCAGTTATTTTGGTTCTTCGTCGGATTTCTTCATTTCGGTTTTTATCTCTTAATGATATCCCCAGCGTAGCACGCTCCATAGCTCTCTGCAGCACTCTCAATCTATTTGCATTCCGTTTTGTAAGAGCCACCGTTTCCATACCGTATGTAGTCACTGGTAGGATACAAGTATCGTGAATTTTACGTTTGAGGTTGATCGGTACATCTGGATTCCTTAGGATATATGATAATTTGCTAAAGACGGCCCATGTCAGAGATATTCGTCTTGTAATTTCAGTACCTTGGTTTTCTTTACATAAACTTATTGAACGTAGCAGTGAAATTCTGAAGTGACAACGATCACTCGTGAATTTCAAAGTGCTTAGAGTTGTCGCTAATACTACTCATCGGAAGCTCACAAGCTCAACAACAAAACTTATTGGAAAATCTTTCCAAATTAGTGCAGATTTGTGATATATAATAATCAAATTCCTACATACCCATGAAGATGTAAGGTCTGGTTTCATTTCTTAACAATAGCATTTTGCAATATTGTATTTCACGAAGTATTTCTAAACACATTAACAAAGTAACTCACTCAGTTCGATGTAAATTTTTTGCAGTTCTTTCTGTTCACAGCTAACCTGTTGGCCTCTATTTACGATTTTCTTTTTTTCGCTCAGTTCGATACAATTTTTTTCAGTTTTTTTCTGTCTACTGCTAACCTTTTGGCCTCTATTCTCTATTCCTTTTTTCTTTAGCTTTTCCTCGATAGTTTCATCGCACGATGGTTTGGTCTTCTTCTTCTTTTGCTTATCATTTTTTATTCCCAAATCCTCTTTGCTTGTGCATTTTGTTCCATCCTTAGTAGATGTCCCCACCATCCGAGTAGTTTTCTTTCAATAAAATCTTCCACAGGTTCAATCTTTGCTTCTTGGCGGTCTTCTCTACGATGTTTTTAAATATTTCCCATAATTCTTCCATGTCCTTTTATTTATTTCACCTTTAATTTTCTCTATTTCTCTTTCGATGTATTATTCATCAACTTATAAGTTCTAATTGTTTCTTACTTTTCTTGGTTACTTTTTGCCTTCTTGTAAGTTGTCCCTACTATATTTTTTTGCTTATTTCGGTCACTACCAAGTAATGGTCACTGTTTAATTCAAATACCCTTTTAACTTATACATCCTTTATTTCTGCTCGGTTTTTCCTTTCTATAATTATGTAGCCAATAATTGAGTATTCTCCTCTGCTATGTACGGCTCTCGTATATTAGTGGATGTCTTCATGTTCAAATCCGGTATTTGTAATTATTAAGTAGTGTACCACACAGAAATGTAGCAGTATTCTTCCATTGTTATTTCGTATTTCTTCTCCAAATTTGTCTGTCACTTTGTATGTGTCATCTCCTTTCCTACTCTGGCATTTAGGTCACCAGCTATCACAATTGTTTCCTTTACTGCTTCTACCGTTAAATTTAATTGCTCTCGTCTTCACTAGGTCCATATACTGCTATTATAATTTCTTTTTGTGTTAAATTTTTAATTTGATTGCTAATATGTTGTCAGATACTGCTTCCCATTTATTTATCTTACTTCTAATATATTTGTAAAAGATGCAGCTGATTCCTGATTGTGCTATTTTTTAAATCTACTCCACTCCATATTAGTAGATGCCCTTTGTCCAATTCTGCCATTCCACTCCCTTTATTTTTAGTCTTTGGTATTATTAGCATTTCGATCCCAATTCTTTTAAATTCATTAATTAGTTCTATTCCTTTTTCGTTCAGACTACTAATGTTCCGTGTTAACTAGCTGCTTTTTCTTACTTGTTCTTGTTGTTTTGCATACCAGGACCAGAATCAGGTCTTCTTTCGGTGATCTATCATTGACTGATCTTTTAAAATTAGTGTTTTTTCTTTTTTTCTCCATTACTGTTAAAATTTGTTTTGTATGTTCTTTCTCTTCTCTTCCATATACTCCGTTATTTATTATTAATTTATTATACATATTTTATCTGCACCTTTTGTAATTTTTGTTTTGCCTCTTTTATCAATAGAATTAATTATTTTTGCTCTTCTTGACCTTTTTGAGTTGTCTTTATTTATTTATATATTCGTGCCCTTTAAATTCTTTGTTTTCTTAATTATTTTTATTTCTTTACTAAATTTTTCAATTTTAGTTAATATTGGTCTTGTTTACATTTTTTTATGAGTCGCTATTCCTTGGAAGTCTTCTAGATATTTCTTTTTGTCAAGTTCGATTTCTATGTTTATTTAAAAACGTCGTTATTTTTTCTAGTGTAACATTCTCGTCTTCTTCTTTTTTGTTTACCACTCCTGTTACTACTAAATATGTCTTTCTAAACTTTTTTTAGCAATTCATTTTTCTTTCCTTGTTTTTCGACTGTTTGTTTCAGCTGCGGATTTTCTTGTTTCATTTCACATATGTCAGCTTCATATCGATTCTATCTAGCCTGTTCTTAATTTGTTTATATAATTCTTTAAATTTATCTATATTGCTTTATTGTTTATAGATACGTTACCATGTACTCTTCTAATGTATTTTCTATCTTGAAAAATATATACGTGGTTTTAGTTAGCGTTTATTTTCTCATAAATTTGCTGTATGCAACTCTCAGCCTTATCACAATCGCTTCTAACCTCAAATTCCACTACTTCCTTTCTAAGTTTACTCACCGTACTGGTGAAAAAAGCTATAACCGTGTTTGACCTTGGTGTCAAGAATTTATGATTTAATTATTCTGCTATACTTTTGCGTTTTAGTTAGCGCAATGTGGCCCAAATTGAACTTTTACATTGGAGCTCACAAACACATATACACTTAGTATGGCAACCAGAAAAATACTTACCTATTAATATATGCCAACATTAACTTTCGATTCTACAGCAGTGATATCCAGATACTTATAGCCATTTAGTATACCACACTTTAAATGCGTGCTTACCTTATTTTAGAACAAATACTTTTTCTTTAAATCTTCAGCGCATGTGAAATGCAAGAAGAATAAAACCTCGGGTTAGCTGGTGGTTTGATGTAATACTATCACGGTGTTTTCTAATCAAGGACAGTAGATTTGCACCAAGATTAAATATGTTTAAGATTATACGACATGGCAATGTGTTCTATAGATTCAATAAAGCAATTAATAATCTGTACTACCTTACATAATAGTGGTAAGATGGGTAAAAATCTTAAACAAGGAACATCAAGATGTAGTCTTAATGCAAATAAAGTGTGTACTGTTTGATTGTCACTGGAATAAAGTCAACATTAAGTGATTAATAAGCTGACCTATAAAACAGGATACAATTGCGCTTCAAGCAGTAGACTGCTTTATTTGAACAGACAACGTAACAGTGCTGTTAAAGACAACAAAGCTGTAAACAAGTAATTTTTTTGTTTTAATCCCCTTATGCTTTAATAAGCGTATTAATTCTTAAAATTTATCTCAGTAATTCTAATAAGTTTCTTTGTTCATTCTATGAGGGGGAAGTAAAAAATTATCCACACATTATTGTTTTCAATTTATTTACACAGATATAGAGATTAAAAAAGTACGTCATTATTCTACACAAATTCTTCTATTTTCGATGCATTTAGTCTCACAGTTTCCTGGCACGTATGCACTACAAGGAAAAGTTTTTAGATTAGCCTCACCATTACATTTCCATTCTATACTTCGCTTTGTGACTTTGCTTGTGTAACCATTCTGCTCAAAAAATTTCTCCTTCATTGTTGTAGTAGTCGAGCAAACATTGACAGATCTTAGCACGTTTACACTTATGCTCTGCGGTAATCTTTCTTTGCACACATTTTGCACAAACTTTATCAAAGTTGAGCTTGTCGTGGGTGATTTAATAGGAAGAACTATGTTTAATCTGCAGAGTATATGCTACATTGTTAATGGCAACTCGCCGGGTTGTCAGTACTATTTATCGAGCATATTAAATCTTTTTATCAATGGTAGATGTTGACGGACGCCCTGCTCTCTCTTTGTGTATTACGCTTATTTGACTATTTTTAAACTTTATAATGCACTGAAACACACTTCCATATTATAAGAGTACTATCCTTTTTTTTGTGGTAGCGGGTAGGTACTACTTTACGATCACGGTAAAGTATAGATCTGCTTCAGGAACCTAGCGATCCTGCCCACGCGAGCTCTTGATTGTTCCCATCTCCTGAAACAGGGAGCAATCATGCCCTAGCCTAATTCCTTACCTACATTATATATCCCTACCTATCTTCACTCCCCTCACCAACACGCTTGGCCAGCACGGTGAGTCATGGCTAAACACCCCCCAACGTTAGGGGAGGCTTACATCCAACGATGGATGAAATAGCTGATGATTATGATCCTTTTATGCATTATAAGATTCCGTTGAATTTCAGGTTTTGACATACCTTCTTATCATAAAAGTCAAATCACTGCTCATTATTCCTCCTTAGTGTGCATTTCTAGCGAAAGAGTCATATTTACACGGAAACAGAAGCAAGAGAAAGGACACTAGTAAGATCATACTTTGAGACAACACAACCACAGTACTATTTACTCTAAGTGTAGATGCAGCCAGTGCGAAAAACCTAAAATACGTATAATTTTTTACTTTCCTACGTGTTAGCAAAAATATTCAAAACAAATTTTTGTAATTTAACCTAACAAGCTTTAATATGATTTACACTTATTACATTACATTGATTATGTATAGTTCTCTGCATGTAACAGTCACTTTAGCTTTTATTTACTTTTAAGTAAATTATACATTGACATACATAACCATATTAAAGAAATAAACACAGTTTAGATATTTTTAAGTGTCATATCTTAACATAATTTAATATGACTTATTTAGAATTAATTCTTAGTTACATTTACTATAATAAATGCAACAAAAATAATAGCATTATAATTATTTAAACGATACAGTAATGTTCGTAAACAGATGAGCAACTATAAACAGAGTCACAAACCTGACGCTAGCAAATACGTGGTGGGTTTGCGCACAGGATCATTTATAACAGAATTTGAACTCGAGCAACCGCGCAAATAGCGCGATTTTTGCAATATGAGAGTTTCATGCCGCAAATATTTGACCAATTCACGCTGCAATCAAACATGCTTTTTACCAAAAATCTACCACTCCAGTGGAAAAATCTGTTCCAGCTTAATCCAGTGTTTATTTACTTTTTAATATTTTTGCCTGTAATTAACATCGGGGTTTTATTATTTCATTTAATATTTTTTTTGCAAAACAAAAAATATATAGTTACATAGTTACAAAAACTAAGCTATTAAATAATTGGGGAATATACGTAATATATATTATTTAAGATGCCGTTTGTAAGTTTCTTTTAAAAGTAATTTATGTGAAGTATTTTCTTCATGAAATTGTCAAACACTGTACCGTGACGTCGTTAATGTCAGTTTAAGGGGGCAAACCTTGGTCTGGCTTTTACGAAAGAAAAGTTGGTATAATTGTTTAACAACCAACTAGCTAAAACTAAAAGTAAATCCATTAGGCTAAGAGGCTAAGGAAAATCTATATTGCAGACATTATTGTTCGCGCTGTTACGTATGTAATAAAATTTTCTTCGGTTATTTTTTACTTATTACAGAAAAACATTTAAAATAAAATCTAATAATAAAATGGAATTCTGCAATATTAAGCACCACTGGAAGTCTACTTCTAAAGTAATCAAGGAATCTTTATTTTTCGTCCTATAAAGATTACATGATCCATTTTAAAGGCCACAGTTTTAATACTAATTTTTGTTGGAAAAATTAATTAACACTGTATCCAAATTTGAGTTATTCAAATAATCAGTAAGAGGAAAAAACATAATAACCAATAAAGCAAACAAATGATATACTTTATGAATTTTATATATAAAATTTATAACAGTTATAATAAAACAGTTACTTTTGAATTGTTTGTTTTATATTATTAGTATATTACACATAAAATAAAATTTTAATTTGTTCTAAGTTCCTTCATGGTCTTGTTTTCGCCTAAAAATTAAATATTTTGTAATTTATATTTTTTTCTTGCTTATATATGTGCAGTCTGAAAAGTTTTGTGCATCAACATAAACCCTACCCGACAGAGCCATTCTGCTGCTACAATTGTACATTCTTTGAAAGATACCTGAAAAAATGTCGGCTATTTTTGACGCTTAGTTGTTGTTTGACAGTTGTTTTTTATAAAAGATCTAATACCGTACCATAATTAAATACTTGTATTTGAAAGACAATACGTCTACAAAAATTAAAGGCGAATTAGATCCTATTTACGGAGACTCTGTCCTATCATTTGCCACCGTAAAAAGATGGGCAGCTGAATTAAACGCGATCGTACCAGCTTAGCCGGTAAAGAACGTTCGGGACGGCCAATAACTGCGACCTCCACCGATGACATCGAAAAAGTTTATCAAATAGTACTTAATGACCGTCGACTTAAGATTAAAAAGCTAGCAGAGGCTATGGGTATATCGAAAGACCGCGTTTGTCATAGTCAGAGAATTCTGTTCAACGACTACTAAGAAAAGGAGAAAACAATAATGGAGTCGTACCGCGCATTGTTATTGGACCAGTTGAAGGCAGCCACTGCTAAAAAACTTTTTCTATCAAGATGACGCACCGGCTCACGCATCGGTGGTCTCCTCAGCCAAAATTTACGAATTTCAGTTTGAATTCATTGACCACCTAGCATATTTACCAGATCTGGTTCCCAGCTACTATTTCCCGTTTCCAAAGCTCAGAGTTTGTCTTGGAGGACATACATTTTTATCAAATAAGGAGGCCATACACACCTAATTTGCAGAGAAAGACGCCAACTACTATTTGAACGGGTTAAAGAGGTTGGAGTATTGGTGGAAAAATTTTATCAACGTAAAAGGAGACCTATGTTGAATATAGTCAAATTTGACAGAAAAAATACTTGTATCTATGTTAGGCTCAAAACTTTTTAGAGTACCTACGTACAAAGTTTTTAGTTTTTATAAATATCAAAATCTATCCGTTACAAACACTAAAAGTGATATTGAAAACATATAGTACATACTTTTTTGGTTAGTTTAATTTTTATTTACCGTACTTAATTTGCTTTTGCCTCCATTGAAAATAATAACAATTAAAAAATATATTATTTTATGGTTTTCATTACTTATTGAATTAAATATTTTTTTGTATTTTTTGGTGTGTTTTTAGAAAAGACCATTAAATATATGCAAACGTGGTTCAACATTTTTTGCAGGAACCTACTGTTACTCTTACAATATATACAATTTAACCTGAGCTTCGTAAATTATTACCGAAGTAATTTTATCTTATCGAAACCATTTACAATTTGTTGTCTTATAAGTCCTATAAAGCAAATTAAAACAAATACCTAATTTTTGGCGAGCATTTAAGACATTTCTAATTGAACAAAATCAAATAAATATTACAGTATCTTAACAATATATAAGAAAACAACACAATCAATACTATTGTTTGTACGAATATCTATAGAAGTTCTAATGTCTATAGTCAATTCTACCAAAAATTAGGAATGCGATCACAATATGTGAATGAAGATTATTAATTTTTCCAAAAATAACATAATTCCTTTAATGATTTACAGTATCAAAATTTTGAAGGATTAAATACAGCTATGTACTATTTTTAGATATAATAAATTCTAATCAATTACATAAGGTCTTTCAAGAACAAAACCATTAACACCTCAAATTAAGTCGAAAGGAAGTAATATTGCCGTTGGTGTAGTGTTTTTTTGCTTTCAAAGGATGTAAATAAAACTACATAGTGAGTTACAAACAAAACCAATTTTGTTAAATTTGTTGTTAGCTCTAGCTCCTAAAAAGATTAACAGTATGTAGCTTTGAGGTAACATATCTTAAATCCAGAAATACCTTGAATAGTTTTTAACAATCTAAGTCAATGTAGGTAATTACTATACTAAAGCAGTTGAGAGTGTCTTTGAGAAATATAGTGTTCAAAAAGATGCCTATGTTTTTAGCTGTTACATTTACTTCTCATTTTTTAGGCTTTTTATTTTTTGATTAACCCTAAGTCTTTTTCTGGCGTTAGATGAGTTATCGCCCATTATTGATTTTCTCCAGAATCACAGAAAACAATAGTATGTTATATGAACATCAAAACCCAGCTTAAAAAATTGTTACAGATTGTCTAAAAAGTGGCAAAACAAACAACTATATCAATTTGTATTTTTTTTAATGTTATTAATAACTTTGTTATAAAATGCGTAGTTGATTATATAATTTCCATTGGATAGCTTCAGACACTAATATCAAGAATGGAGAAAATCGTTGGTATAACGCATGGACTAATCAGACTGAAGAAATGTCTAAACGTTTTTAGATAAATTATATTAAAATCTCTTTTTATTCATTGCACATTTACAACGGGTCCAAAAAACTAACAATCAAATAAACTTACATAACGTGTAGAAAGTGATACCAAAAGGTGGTGTTTAATGTTAAATTAACTAGTTAGATTACTAAATTTTAAGCTTCTTGATATATTTGTTTTATTTATCAAGTCTATTATTAATACAAGAGGGGTGGTTGTTAATCCGGGTCTTGTACTTGCTGCAGACGTCTTGGAGTACTTATTTAATACATGAAATTTTTAATCATTTAAATTTGGCACATGTAATTTACACGATATAAGAATGTGTCATTGTCAACAAAATTAGAAAATTTAAAGACAAGCGTTTAGTATTCTCTTACGAAAATTAGCTTGAAGAATTAGTTACTATAGCAGTACCGTGGCGCCAATGTAAAACCACTAAACGCAGGACAATCAAATGGGATAATAATCATCTTCATAGGCTTACGGTTACAGAGTGTGGCGTGACTTCAAGTGCTCTAGCGAAACAATGGTGAACCATTACACGATACTGACCATTTAGTTCCCCAGTTCGATACCAAATAAGAATAATAGTACTACGCATTGTCTTGCGGTTAGCATAATCTTGTCTGCACCGACAGAAAAGATTAAAAGGACTAATGAAAAGACGTTCGTGAACATACGAGTGTCATATTTTCTGATGGATTCAGATGTGTAAATTAAAACAAATAGTCGCATATTAATAGGCCATAGACGCGGAAAAAGGTAGCAAAAAAATGCATTTATACGAGGCATAAAACGTCAACTATCGGTATTACGGTATCGAAAGTTAATTATGATAATAGTCAGCAGAGACAGCATCACTCTGAAGTGATAAGCAATCTACCAACAAGATAACGCTCGACCACATGTGGCACCTAACAAATTAAACTTTCTTCAACAAAACAAAGAACACAGCGGTATCCATGACTTCCAAGAGATTTGGCTAAATTATAGAAGCTCGTCAATAATGAATGGAATACAGTCTATTAAAACGCCATTTGTTTATTGTTTAAGTCGATATCAAGAAGAATGGAGGCGGTCTCAAATGTTTGAAGTAGAGCCATGCATTATTAAATAAATATAAATGTCTATGTTTTGTAAAATTAAACAATTATTTATTTTATCATCATTAAAAACTTTAGCTTTAGTGTAGAGCTTCTTAACACAAAATAACAGCGTGAGACGGTCTTTCATTGGCTTGTAGCCGGGCAATACATTCTCCTTTGCTGTTCGCTTCGATATCTTTTTCCAGAAAGGACCCGTTTTGTCACAACTAAAAACCTGTTGCGGAAGGTAACCCTCAGAATCTACAAGCTGCTTGAAGATAAAGTTCTCTGCAGCCTTTGTGTCGGAGGTTGCTGCTTTATCGTGCCTTACAATGCTGTGGATGCCAGTTCTTTTCTCGAACCACCTTCTCTTAAATACTTCTTCGACCGTTGGTGATCTTGGCATCTTCTTAACGAGGTCGGCAAACATTATTTTCGCCTTCTCACAAATGATGTTCTTGTTAATAGCGTCGCATTGCAATTGCTTTTCGTTTATCCATATGAGAAGCAACCTTTTAAGATAGTCGAGAATAGGTAACCGTTGCGTAGATATTCCTTTCACTCCCTTTGAAGCATCTCCTTAATCATATCCTTGTTTTTGAAGATAGTGCAAATCGTTAATGAAGACCGTGCGTGCTAGACCAACCACGTTCTCACTTTTCAGTGATTTTATATTTTATTTCTTCTTTTATGGCTGTCTTCTTGTGGTTTTTTCTTGGGGGATATTTTTGTAAGGGTTATTAAACTTTGCACAAAAATATCACAAATAATATATCTGAACACAAGTTTGAAAAAATGTATGATCACAAGCGATACTAAAATGCAAGCGGAAAGAGTGCTAAACACGGACTGATGTAGCAGGCCCACAATCTGGGGGACTTCCCCTCTTCTTTTCATTCGTTCTTTAAGCAAGTAATTTTTTTACAATTTGTTTTGCTCGTAATGCGAAGTACTCGTTATGAGAGAAGCTCGTTAAGCGAGGTTCTACTCTACTATGTAACCGCCTAACCAGATGTAAGCCGTCGAATAGTTGACGCTGTCACAAATTTTATAAAATGCATAGGAGTCATTTCTATCATTCATTTTGTTAGAGCGTTAAATAGGCAATCTGATACCTTACCGAGATAGCAGTATTATAAAAGAAACTTTCGAATTTTGAAATTAATAGGACAACTTGAAAGAAATATAGAATGCGATAATACGAAGTCTTGCATCTTAATGACCTACAAAAGTAGAAAATATTAGAATTCAATTTAGAATCGCCTTCAGACCTAAAAAATCCAATTAGAAGAATTCAAAGCCCTTCCAGTTAAAAACTAGTCCGTCGTTATAGACGGTCTCCGAATTCATTAATCTACGGGAAGCATAGGGTCCTTTATAATGCCTTCATCAAGCAGTATCGTTGCTAATTTATTCCCAACAAGACGGTTATCTTAAGGCACAATAGCCTAGCGCGGTATCAGCTTTAATATAAAATTAATTGGAAATAAGCAGAGGTGGAAGTAAACGGCAAACCCACTGTATACATACTCTTACCAAATTATTTGCCAAAAAAAGTATAAACTGTTAGCTTTTGCTAACTACTATATCTACATATAAGCTCTGACATTTACTAATTGGCTGAAACATGAAAATATAATTACTTTGCAACATTCATTTAAAAGCACTGTTTATATGGCTTATAGTCTTGCACGCACAAAAGGTAATTTATGCTTCGCACTCCAGCACTAACTATATGCAGCTTAATTTCCACGAAGTCTTAAAAATAGTCACAATTAGACTCCAACATTAAGACTATTAGTTTTACCTACAGCTTAGCTTTGCAGAAGCAATTATATCGACCAATTGCCATCTCAATTTATCAGCAAAGCACCGTTGTAGGGGTACACATGAATAATAAACATATTTACCGAGTACGGTTATGATATTTATAACACGTTTGCCAGATTAATTGTGTTTGTGTTTTGCAATTAGTTTCAATCAAACTTAGGTGTAATCTGAATCCGAGGCGCGTGACCCGGCAGGCACATTCTCCGGTACATCACTAAGAGTGCGTGACGCAAATGGCTCAATATAATGAGTTGCGAGAAACATTCATAAATGACTCAAGTACGGCTTGCTACTATATAAAGTGGAATGCGTCGGGACACATATGTGTACGTTACAGATTTACAAGTATGTGAAATGTAAATAGGAGGGCATACTAAAAACGTGAAATCAACAAGGAACTACTGAAGATACTAAAAACAAAAATGTATCCTTTTTCTTTGCATTATATGTAATTTTGATGTAAACATCACTGCTGTTCAGGTTCTATATTTTCTTGTGTTGTTTTTTTTAAGTTTAAACATATTTTATCAGCAAATGTCTTGCACGACTATACTCTAATCTTGTATTTTATGAATTGTAGATTCGTATGGTTGGTTTCCGTGTTGTTGGGCCATGGTTGGAGTTTGGAAACTTTTGACATTTCGTCCACAACTGCAGTGGGATCTTCAAAAAAAAATTAAATTTTAGAAGATTTTTTCCTGAAGATATCATGTCAAGAGTTGCCAAATTTCGACAATGGCCAAACAACTCCAGAACCAACCACACAATACACCAAAACAGCGGCTATAAAGGCTTTTGCATTAAACTGTAGCTTCCTATACTATTTTGGTCTCAGATTTTTTTATAAATACATAAATTTGTAATTTTTAAAAATAACTGCAAAATATTTTTAAAACTAAAAATTCAGCTAAATGTCCATTAATTCATTGGGTTTGTAATGTCCTAATAGTTACACTTCAGCATTGTTATCGAGAAAAGTTTTTACAAGCACATTTTGATATACTATATTTCTAGCACTGTGTTGTTCACTGTATTTCTTGATTTCTTCTTAGAATATATTGACGATACTTGTAGGTCTTTTATGTCAACTAATAATCTCAATTTCATATTGTAACAGCGTTATAGAATTTCAAGATTTGAATTACTGGTTGTGTCTCACAGTTGTATCTCATATATCCATACAGGAGGCCCAATAGTCTTGTACAACAGTATTTTATTTCCAGTTAGTAGCTGACCTTGAATTTACCTAAAGTTTATGCTATTCCTTTTTTGGTAAATAAATGCTTTTTCCAAGTCCAGCTTCTGTCCATATGTATCTCAACATATTTTGTGTCATTCGATTCATTTGTCTTCATTTACCATGTAGTTGAAAATATTGTAGTGCAGTTACTGGGTTTTCGAATACTGCAGGTACTGCATGCGTGGTAATTGTGATATATACAAAAGACATGGGACAGGATCTAAGAGATTCCTTTGTGATACTTCAAATTTCATCGGTGGTAAGCTAGTGAATTTTTCTTTATGTTTTACTAGAAAGTTTGTTTCTTAGAGAGGAGCTGAGGATGATAGCAAAACTTTGTATAATGTGTAGCAGATGCCCCCCGTTCCAAATTTTTTCAAAAGTTTGACTAATGTGAATAAGTGCCATCGTGCAACATATTTTTTCTTCAAATGCTTATTGATCACGTTAACTACTCGATGTACTTATTCATGCTTGACGACATTATCTTGTGTTATTGAAAAACCTGATGGTTTGTAAATGCCGCGTTTTTTGCTTGTTATTTTCAATCCATTTATTATGGTTTCTGATTGGGGCTTGTTCAGTTTTTTTAGCTTTGCATGAAGAAAAATTTTGTTGCTTTTGATGACGGCACATTATTAATTTTTTAATCAATTTAGTAGATGTTTTAATTTCTGTGTTGTTTTATTAAAATTTGTTTTATAGTTTTTAATTCTTGTATTCTATTATTTTTTTGTGCTTCTTATTTTAATTTTTAGCTTTATTACAATACGGCAATTTTCTTTGGGGGTGACACAATTACAATCCGGTATTGCCGCCCATGATGCTTTCTATATTATTTTAGTGAGATCCTTTACTGCTAGGTCAACTTTTTCAGGAATTTTTAGCGGTATACTAAGATTAATTAACTCATCTGTTGTTTTCCACTCAATATTTTGCTGTTTCTGTTTTCTAAGATATAAGCATGTTATTGTAACCGGTGAACAATAAAATTATAGATAAAAGCAAGATTCTGCTTCTAAGTACTTTACGTTAAATTCCTTTGTTATTCTAAAATCTTGTCCTGTCAGTTTAAGTTCAATTGCTGTTACTGCAATATTGAAGGAAGCAATAATTTTCTGCTCTTTGGTATGATAGCCGTACACCCCAGTATTCATATTTGCAGTTCGCAGTCTTCCTTTAAGTTGTTATATCAGTAGACAGCTGCTGGTACGTTGAAATTTCCCATGTTGTCTTGTAGTATCCCTCATACGGTTGTTACTTGTAAATATGCCACGATTGTGCAACTCATGATATTTAATAGCTCTTCAACGATAATCTATGTTCCTTAGTATGCCCTACCATGGGAGTATATAGTTTATTTGATATCTTGGCACTTGTAAATGAGCTAAATTCGTCTCTGACACTAACATCACGTCTAAGTTATTAATTTGCAGAAATGGTATCATTTTGTGTCTTTGCTAGTGTTTCATATTTTATTATATTGTTGTGTTTGGGCTTGTTTTATTAACGTTTTTTATTTGTTGATGTCTATGTTGCTCAGTTTGTGTATAAGTTTATTAAGTTGGCTTAGCCCTTATCTGTGGGTAAATTTTCTGATATAACTATTTAAGTATAAGAAATCCTTTATAATTTCTATTACAATTAATATATTGCATTTTTTGCTTTTTATTTTTCTGTTATTAAGTGGCGAAACGAAGCGGGTCACTTACTAACTTCATGTTGTCCGTCCGTCCGAGCAAAAACTCGAGAACGGCTGGGAATTTCCAAATTCTGTTTTCACCAATCGACAGGTGACCAAAAAGGCTTGTTTGCTAGTGATTTTGAAACTGATTGGTCAAAGGTCAGCTTTGGTGACCTGAGACTGCTTCGCCACTTCGCTATGCGTTGCAAGCTTTGCAGGTTTATTAAGTGTCGATCTATACATTTTAGGCATTGTAAACTTTTGTTGCAAAATTTCTTGAATGGCCATATTGTTGGTATCACACACATTTTTAACAGGTAGTTTTATTTTATTCAATCAGTGGGTACTACCGCTACTATTGCGCAACTCAACAATGCAACAAGTGTGCTAGTGAATTTTAATGGCAGTTGTGTGCGTCTGACAAGTTTAGTCAAATATTAATTTTGGTTAAGATGCGTGACTCCGATTTGTTTGTGATATCGTTTTGGTCAGTAAAGTGCCTGGTTTTGCGACCAAATGTCTAAACATAACAAGAATGGGCATAATCACGATTTTTTTAAATTTAACGATGCGGATATTCAGGGCTAGAAATTCCAGATGCGAGCGATACTTCAGCATCATAATTTTATAGAAGTGATTGAAAGCCGAGAAAAACAGCCGGGTGATAACGCGAGTAACAAGCAGTAAGCCCGACACAAGAGTAAAAACGTGTGCATTTCAAATTCAGGGTCGCGGATGGAAGAGTCTGGCAAATTAAGTCACTTCATTCAACATCATGCCGATCCACGAAGTGTTTGTCCAATTCTTTGATAATGCAACCTGCACGGCGGTATTTACAGACGATTGCAATGATATGCCGTTTCCGGTATGTAAACGAATGCCGAAGTAGTCGACGCGGTAGCAGACATTTTGGTCGTTCGACGCGCATGTTTAGATAATGCACTAGAAAATATCGGCGCTTTTACGGAAAAAGTTACTTTACTAGGAGGGGGGTAATAGTACTGTACATACCACAAACTAGTGACTGGATTGAATGGTTTGCTCAAGAATGACAATGGCAAAATTACCGCGCGGCATGTGGACTGAAATTATTTAACAGCTGTACATATTAGAAACCGAACACTGCAAAAGCAATTTGGTGGCCACATCCCACAAATACGTTTAGACTAGTTAAAAGTTTGTTATAAGCCATCTACGAAAAATTAAGACTGAACATAGAAATTTGATCCAAAGATTATGCTAATAGTGTTAGTATGTTATGAATACCCACCAAAAACATGTCGCCTGTAGTAAATTGGTACCAAATAATTAACCTAAATATAAAGATCAGCAGTAGCTAAAAGTGGCCAAATAATTAACCGTAAAAGAAAAAGTCGCAGGCAAGGAGGCAAGGAAGTGGCCACAATAAGGTCACAAACGGTTGCTAAAGTAATGTAATCGATTTAATTAATTTTATAGTTGCACCAGAGTGAGTGGGAATGTTAAATGTAAGTTGAGTATTCATTTTACGTCAATTTGGTAACAGTGACTTGTACATAAGGTAACATTGACGATCATATGGAAATAAGACATATTACCTGTTGTTACATATGGTGCGTTTTAATTTTACCTTGTAAGGTTAGGGCTTGCCATTTGACTACCCCCTATATGTGTTTTTTAGTACTATAAATGTTGATTATAGAATTTAATTTAATTTCTAATACGAAATATATTATTTATTTTAAATCTTATCATTTCTAGACCTCAGATCAGTCGTTTACCTTGCCCTTACTGTCTGCAAACGCGGTGCACAAAAGCACAACCCTACTATTTGAAACTTAAATGAATACCTTTGTTGTTCAAACTAGTAAAATATTTACTAAAAATTTTACCTAAAACATACAAAGCGACATCTTTTAAAATCGTGGACAGTTTGTTCATCTCATCATTTGACTCATTTTGCTACCTGAGAATATTTTTGAGCTTTAAAAATACAGACATAAAGATAGAAAAATAAGTTAGATGCGGTATAATTTCACAGTTTAATTACAATTACTTCTACTAAATGATGACATTTGTATGGATCTGTGTGTTACAGTGGAATAATATCTTTTGGTCAATTATTCTAGTTTATTTTTTCTAAATGATTTTTTATCTTGCCTAAGAGTACGTAATAAAAACTAATAAAAATTTCAAAATATTTTGCTAAAGCCTGTGGGAACAAATACGTTTTTGTTCTGGATTAGTCAAACTAGACACTCACCTTTAAAAAAGTTTTTTTAGACTTAATTAATTGTATAAAATATAACTTACTCATTCGTATCAAAATCTCTAACCAGCGATCTATAATAACTCCGTTAGTAGCTTTATTCAAAATTTCTAGTATGATTGTCTTTTTGGGAGGTACAGAACATAATTATTTTTTACGTGCATGCGGCTACGTTTGAATTTTAAATCTAAAAACTTACAATATAAAATAAAGATTATCAATCTCTAATAACAGCATCTAAATGTGTTATAATTTTTGTTATAGTTCTTCTTACCAAATGTAAAATTTGATAACCTAGAATTTGGTGTTTATCCACAATTCAAGACGCACGAACTTGTTTGATTTAATTTTTTAAAACAATCTATTGCTTTAATTTAATATTAACCACTGCATAATATTTGGAGAAAATAGTCCTTGCGACTGTTCTGCAAAATGACACATTTAATTGGAATGCATTATTTGCCTTCTATTATATTAAACATGTCTAAAAACATTGATGACACTGTATATGGAGAACATAGTCAACTCTGGGGTTCTTTGTGTACTTTTTTAATTTTGTTTTCGATCCCTTGCTGAAGGTTTACTAAATTCTTCTATACATAACTGTGAATACATAAACAAAAGAATATTAAAGCTGCTTTAAAACCAAAAAGAGGACTACTCACTGTGATAGAACTGTATGCCCCAGAAGAAGAAAAGCACTCCAAAACCCTATAAAAAATCAACAACAAAGTATAACCAAATAACTAAATAATATAAGCAGATTTAAATTCTAAGGTGAGGAATACACCAATCCAAAACATGTCGACCTATACGGGAAACAAAAAATAAACAATAACAAAATTGAATTACTACAATTTGTTACATATAATAATCTGAAAATCACAAACGCGTTTTTTTGCAAAAAAACCCATTAACAAATACATATAGTCATCAAGAGGTTTTACAACCCTAATAATAAATAACAAGTTAGCCTCGCTAGTTACGGACACACGTGTATATTAGAGGCAGCTACATAGGCTCTAACTATTACCCAATAATAAGCAAAATAACCATCCCAAAACCATGGGTAAAATATAATACGAAACATAAAAAGAAAACTATAGAAAATACATATAAAACATACCTACTGCAAGATGACAACATCAGACATCTATAATTAAATACGTTTAAAAAACTATTTATCCTAAGAAGAAACAACGGAAAATATAGAAGAAGAATAGAAAGACATAAAAATAATTACACGCAAAGCAGCAGCAGAAGCCCTTGCTACAAGACGGAAGAACTACAAGACTAAAGCACCCACGATATGAAATAACGAACTACAACCATTAATATACAACAAACGCAGAGCATACCAACAATATCTAACATCAAGAACATAATAAAATAAACAGAACTACAAGGAACAAAATTCAGAAGTCTTCATAGTTATATAACATGTATAGGAGAAGATGTTATGCGGACAACAAGAATCGACAGAAAATTATGAAGCACCTCAACAAAGAAGAAAAAAATACTGAAACGTTAAATATTATAGAAACTGAATAGTGGCAACAGCATTACAAAAAACTGTAGTACAATTTGGAAGAAAAGGAAAGAGCTGATAAAGTTATAAATTTACAAGGGACGAATTTAACCGTGAACGAAATAACTATACAAAAATTAGAAAATGCAATAAAGACGTTAACAAATAGTAAACCCATATGAACTCATAAAATTAATACTGAACTATTTAAATACGGAGGTATGTTCCTAAAATAAAGATTAGTACATTTCATTAATATGTGCTGGAAGCAAACTAAAATTCCTCAAGAATTGGCCATAGCTGATATAAAATCACTCTTTAAAAAAGGCGAGAGAACAGATTCAAACAATCATATGGGCATCAGTTTACTAAATTCAAGATATAAGTTATAAAATAAGTCAAAAATCATAAAAGCGAGAACGCAAACAATAGCCGAAGAAGAAGAAGAACAGAATGAAGCAAATCATAGGAAAACGTAGAAAACATAATTTAGAAACACATAAAGCATTTGTTGACTTCACTGAAGCATTCGACAAGGTTACAAGGATAAAACTATTGTAAATTTTAGAAAAAAAAATAAATTTACATTACATTACACCAGAAACGACAACCAAGCTATAAATTTTTTTCTTTTTAACTCTTATAGAGACTATCATTAGATTACTCTAATTTTTTAAAAGATTTTGTCTTCTATAGTATTATGTGTCGAACGTTTTTAGTTCGGTGAATTATCATATTAAAACACAAATATTGTAAAATAACCTTTTTCAAAGTAATTTAGTATATATTTTGGTTAAAATAATTTTTAGGATTGTGCATAATCTAAAAAATAGCATTCTCAAATTGAAAATAAATTGCTTCTAGTCACTATGCATGTCACTTATGATAGATTTGCAAAGTGTCGATAGCACGTAAATAAGCAAAATAGTTTTTATAAAAACATCTCTTACTAAAAATATTTTTGTGTGTGTAATATTTTTGAAACTAAAGATAACAAAAAGTATTTTTTATATAATCAAATATATTTTTTTATTTATTTGAAATAAGCTTGGCAATTATAGTTAAACAAATAATTAAATACAAACAATTACTATTCGTCTCTTAAAACCTGAAAAACACTTCAAATATATTGTGGGCGTGGAATGGAAACACACAGCTTGCATAATTGATGAATTTCCATTCCGGCAGTAGAAATGTGATTGGGCTTATAAATTTTTTACACACAAAGCTGCGTGTTTCTGCTTTACAAGCAATTGTATTATCATTGATCGCATTTTGTGTCGATAACATACTAAAACAATAGTTCCAAGAATGTCCTTCTGCTCATGCTATTATTGGAATGACTGAAAAGTAATGACCTTTAGTGCATTTTTTATGCTACTTGATCGAGTCCGGATGTATTCATTCGTATATGCCTATCGGCTACATTTATCTATGAAACAAATTATTGTCCAAGCCTCAAGTTCAACCACAATGTGTATTTAAGAGCAGCGTTCGTATTTGCTAGTGTATGTATACAAATAACAAAGAATAAAAGCTTAATTACAAACATGTCGCAGATGCTATACACATATTAACATAATTTTAATGTATAAACATTTTATAATTTTGGTTTAATTCGCTCTTTGCTTATATGAATTAAAAACTGATAAGAAAAAACCTGTAATTTACCAGGAAAAAATACAACTGATTTTTGCAACTGTGTTAATACGAGATATTCTTTAAATAACACGACTATTTATAGTAATTATTATAAACAACATAATTTATCTAAAGATTTTAAATTTAATGAAATTTTGCTAGATACGGAGGTCATACATCACTGTTAAAATGCTACTTATAAATAAACCTGTGTGTGCTTTATGTATGTTGAAAATGGTTTAAAATTAATTTATCGGTTTGCAACATTCAGAAAGCAAGACATTATGGTCTTAAATTTAGCAACTTGTTTTAAATTTGTCGGCTTACTTCAAAATAGAAAAAGACAAGAGAAAATTCTTGCTAATCTCAGTTTGTGTAAACTTCGGTAGTTTTTGTAGCATTACAGCGTGTAGTTAACACTCTAAGAATTAGCGATTTATATGAGTAAAAAATCAAAATCCTGCAGTAAACTGTGTCCTGGGCCACCGCAGTAGGCGAATT
Source organism: Sinelater perroti (assembly GCA_036346155.1). Classification (NCBI taxonomy): domain Eukaryota; kingdom Metazoa; phylum Arthropoda; class Insecta; order Coleoptera; family Elateridae; genus Sinelater; species Sinelater perroti. Next base: position 13,427,052 of record JARFIY010000035.1, read on the forward strand.
TGAGTCTCGCTGGAAACTCATTTGTGGCGTTATATGTAAGGTTGCATGTTAGTAGCCACAATAAGCCCTTGAGGCTGCAGTGCCAGCAAGTGCACCTCAGCAAAAACATTAGTCAACACAGAAAGAAACTTCTACGAAAGAAGTCAAAAGCTAAAAGATATTGTATAAAACGCTTTCTAAAAATAAGGTGAAATCTCTTGTCCTTATTTGTTTTATAAAAAATGCAATTTATAGCAACACTGTATGTGAACACATAACCGAGTAAATCAGGTTCTACATAAATAATAGTAGTTTTAAATCTAAGAAAAGTCATGCTTTAAGAGCATCAGTGTGGTCAAGCGCTTTAAACGTTTAACTGCGATGCGGTCGGACTGGGGATCAATCCTGGGAGTCAGTCACTAAAAATAATTGAGTACCACCTGCGTTCATTTCGAACAAGGGGTAATCATTTGGTCGTCTAACCTGTAGGTTTGCCATACTATCACGTAACGGAGATGGTGCGCGACGATTGGATTGTGACGGTAAATATATGGGAGACTTAACCCCTCAATTTGCAATCTGTGCTCCTACGACAGACGTTAGACCTTAACCTTTATATGGTATAACTATTGAAAAATTTTAATAATAAAAACAACATTGCAAACATTTAATTATAATGACACATAAGCTGTTTTAAGAATACATCTTAAAACTCGTAATACAATATGATATTATAATAAAAAACTCTATCATGTAAATTCATATTAGATTTTGTGGGCCGTAAGTTGTGTTATTCTCAATTATATTTAGTTATAGTTAACATTATAATATGTATATATTAAATAAATCTTATTTTTCAAGCATGTAGGTTCCATTTATCATACATCTCACTTCTTAACCGTTTTACTGGTTTCTTAGATGTTAGCAACAGATTGAGTACGGTTTTCTCAACCAGAAACTTATCAAAGTATTCTAGTTTTCTTTTTTTTATACAAAAAATTATCTCACTTTTCTTGCTTTTGATTTAGGATCATAATATTTCCAGAATTTTTTTGTATGTCCAATATTTGAAAGTTTCTGTCTTTCTTAAATAAGAAAGCTTTCCAAGCTTTCGTGCTACACAACAGAGTCGAGAATACGTAGCTCTTTGCCGTTCTAATTCTTAGGCGAAAATTTAACTTCTTCATTTCAATAAATGCTGTTCTTACCAAAGCAATACTTGTGTTGATTTCCTGCGTCTGATCGTTGTTTTTATTTATCCAGGTTGTAAGATATTTGTAACTAGTGACTCCTTTAACGGGCCTGTTCTTAATGGTAATACTGGGTCTTTGTGGTGTTTTACTAGATGCTTTGTTTTCTTCACGTTTATTTTAAGGTCGTAATTGTTACTTGCAAAATTAATCCCCCTTTAATAAAATTTTAGTTTAGTAGTTAGTGCACCGAATCATCGACATAAGGGATATTGTTTATGATTTTGCAGTTAATTTTTATACTTGGTGAAGGTTCATCTAGTGCTTCATTTATAATGGCGTGTGAATATAAATTGAAGTTGGTGTCAATATACGGTCTTTTCTGTCCCTTCTTTTCATTTCTTCGTCTAAGAATTTAAAATAAACGTCCAACCATGTCTAACCGCACCGACTACCTTTTTATAATCAAAAAATTTATGTGTATATATTTTATCACATCAAAGGTTCTTTGAAACAGTTTAAGTTTAAACAGCGCATCTCTTGGGCCCAGTGCGCTTCAAAACCCAAACTACGTTTTGAATTCTTGTATTTCCAGTTTCTTGTATTTTAAAGAATAGTTTTAGCACATGTTAGCCAAAACTTCTTATTCTATCATCTGAGCATTGTCCTTTTTTGAAAATTTCATAAAAATTTATTTAAAACATTTGTGTGGAATTATAGACTTATAGATGTTATACAATATGATCAGAATTGCTATGCTGTCCCCAGCAATTAATTTTAGAAGTTCCGTTGAAATGTCGTTGGGGCCAATTAATTTATTTACCTTCATGGCACATATAACCTCATACTTTTGTTCTACCCCACCTCTTCTGTATTATTTAATTAAGCTTTATGTTTTTAAACGATTTTTTTATATATTCTTACCAGAATTAAGTTCAAGAACAAGTTTCTGTTTTTATCTTTAATTACTCCATGTTGTTTCTTTAATTTTCTTATAAAGTACGATTGCTTCATTTTTGTTTTATAGTTTTTTAACTTCTTTGCATCTATCATGTATAAACTTTTCTTTAGCTTATATTATTTCCTGTTTCTATATTCCTCAAATATCTTTGTATTTTCGTTTGTCTTTTCTTTTATATATACTTCTTTTGTTAATCAAACTTAAAATATTTTCCGTCATCCATTTCTGTTTTGCTTGACACTTTGGTTTCTTGAATATTTCCACTCTTGTGTCTACGATAGCTTCTTTAATTCTTTTCAATTTTTTATTTATATCTGTAGCTGCACTAATGTCGTTTTTTACTGATTGTAAATTTCTATTTATTTCTATATCCACTTCTTCTTTATTTTAGTATTTTTTAAAATTTTTGTGTCCAAACAATATCTCCGCGATGTTGTTTTGATTATTTTCTTTAACCACTGCTACTAATAGATTATAATCAGAATTAACATCTGCCCCAGAGTATCTCTTCACAGATATAATTGAATTTCTGTACCTTTCATTAATAAGGATAAAATCTGATTTTCCAGAATATTATCTTTTTTATATTTAGAAGTCTAATGTATACAACCTGAGCTTTGGTAACTCAACCAGGTGTTTGTTATGTCATATTCTCGATTGTACAAAATTCAATAATTTTCCTTGTTATTAGCTAATATAGGGGCCAATAAGGTATCTGATGTCAATTGCCACACTGTTTACTGAATTTATGCATTATAACAAAAATGGCAATATTTGTTAGTATTTCATAGACATAAAACAAATTTCTTCAAGATTATAATTTATAAAGCAAACTTGGTGCTTTATGTTGTCATGGTGACTATCATTAGCTTTTAAGTTCTTTTATAAGTACTTGTTTAAAACGCTGTAATACCACGTTAACAAATCGCTTGTGGCAAAGCCCTCAAAAGGTAAGTAGATTTTGTAATGTAAATCTAATTATAATTCAATGTAAGTTACATATAGAAATTAAAAATATTTGTAATTATATTTCTCCAGTATTAACATGCTAACCAAATTTGATTTAAATTCGGTGAGAACCGTGGAAGTTACAAAAACTCTAAAAAATTAAAATCGTTTTAATAGTGTCTAATACACTAAATCTACGAAAAAAAAATTTTTAATTTTTGGAGCTTGCTAAATGATATTTTATAGTTTAATCTTTATTTTATAAAATTCTGTTTTGTAACGAGCAAACACAAATAAAGAAAATATTATATATACTCATTTAAACAACCGAAAACCCACTCTCTCTCATTGACTTACAGAACTTTTATATTTCTGTTTTTTCGTACATAAATCAAATATCTGCAGATTAAAGCATGTGCGACTAAAGGCTTACATTAAGCTTTTTAAGCAACACCGCCTTCTTGCATCTAAGTTAAAGTCCAAACACTTTAAAGCATTTTTAGAGTCTTAGGTTTTCTGTTAATGAGAAACGGTTTGTTCCGCTCATATAGTTCTACTAAAAATTTGATAAGAACGACACAGTTACGTCGTAATATCTCTTCTAAAGCCAGCATAGGACAAATTGGATTTGTGAAAAATTGAGTAAAATTTCACTTGTAAATCTTTAATAATAAGGTTTTAAAAAAACAAATGTAAATAATTTATATATTATATCAAATCTTTTGACAAACACAAGCAAATTAATATGATAAAAATACCTAAAACTGTCACCAATAGATAGAGCATTTTAAGAAAAAGTAAAAAAAAAACAAAATTTCTCAGTGAGAATATAATAATTATATAATATATATGAAGAACAAAAACAACGCTTAAATTGAGAAAATAATGGTGTATTTTATTTAATAAAAATTTAAGAAGTTTTATTTAGGTTTTTATATGCATTAAAAATTGTTAATTATAATTCGTTAAAATGTATACACCTGTTTATAAAAGTTATTCCTTAATAGATCAGTTTTTATAGTAAGCTAAAATAATTTTGAAGGTTTGAGGATGCTACTATATCAGGTAATTTGTTGATAGCGGATCTACAAATGCGACAAATAGAAGTAAGTCTGATATATTATTTCTAAATAGTAACCTAATAGATTCTTTGGGTTGATGTAATTTTATCATTTGATATAACTAACTTCACTAATTCAATAAAGGCCTCAAAAAACAAAAATTTAATTGATAGCAGAACTTTAAGCTTTTAGGGCACTTAAACACTGCATTGTAAATTTTATAAAATCTTATAAATTAAATATTACTTTTAATGATTAACGAAAATTTGAATTATAGAATTTAGATGCCAAAAAACAGAAAACATTTTTTGTGGAAACGTAGTAGAAATGTAAAACTTTTTCTATTAATTTTGATACTGACCTGTATTCCTATCAGCGTCCGCTACCACTTCTTCCATTTTTTGACATAATTTCACTTATATTCTTAAACTCTCAAAAAATGTTAATATAATAAATGTATATTCCAAAGCATAAAAGAATTACACGAAATAACAAATATCATATTACCATAAAATAGAACGGATATGCAAGGCGTGTTTTTAGAAAAAAAAACCTATTTGTAAAATTTATAATAAAAAGGTTGGAACTATTTTTCAAAGTGTTCAACTGCAAAACTGTTGTTTAATAAAGATATTTACTAATAAGGAAAGACGTGATAAAGAACTAGTCAGCTCAATATAAATAAAAAAACCTTTTCAGTGAATGAATAAATAGATTACTAGTGCAATAAATTTTAATGCTGCAGTGTTAGTGGTTCTTACACCTCCAATATTATTAATCACTTTCTCAAAAAAAAATTTAAGAAGCACTTATGAATTTGAAAAATAAATAAAATAATTACAATTAAAATATAAATATAAAAAATATTTTAAAATAAGAAAATGCGAAAGTTCTATCAAAAATTCCAAAACAATTTCTCTAAATTTAAATAATTAATTGATGTGCATAAGAACATAGGTCATACATTTTCTTTGCACTAAAGTAAGTGTTCTGTAAATGTTACTCTTAACATCTACAATTCTTAGTAAAATGCAACCGTATTTAAAGTCTCTGATAGAATACTACTAATAAATGTTCAACTAATAGCTTAGAACTACTAAAAGGTTAAGGAATTAGCAATGTCATTATCAGAAAAACTTATTTTTTGTTTATTCTTAATGTATAACATTTGTTGATTTAAAAATGTCCCTATGTTGGCTCTTTCTTTTTAATGATTGATAGAGCGTTTGTAATGATTGCTTGATTTTAAAATTGTGGTTGCAAATGTCTTAAAAAATTTTATTGTTAATTTTTACAGTCTACGAATAATTTTTTACTCTAAAAATTTTCAGGAATTCTTTTACTTTATCTTAATTTACTATACACATGGTCAGTTCAAGACATAACTGAACTTTCATTTGGCGTTCGGTATCACCAATAAATAATAAGGTTTTTGGAATCAGGCAAGACTAAGTAAATATCGTAAAAGATAAAAACATACATCACAATAAAATATAAGATTATATTTGTTATAATTATATAATTTCTTTTGTTTTGAGTTACTTATGATGGAAAATTTCCCCTGTCTACGTTATTACCAGTATTGTTTTATGAGCGGATTTCGCACTCGTAATAATAAAAGTTTTAACGAATTTGTTAAATATTGCTTTTCAAGTTTAAAAATAAGCTCATCTTATTTAAGAACTCCAGAGTTTGTTATAAAAAAGTAAGAATAATAAACAGCCGACAATTTCCGTACAGTTTTTTTATTAAATATGCATTTTTCATATTAGTTGTTTGTAACTTTTTAAGAGTAACAAAAAATTTTTTATTATTAGTATAGTTTAAGGGCCAAGTAGAAAAATAAAATGTAACCTGGAGACATTGCGTGCTTGTTATGTAATAGTTACAATAAAAAACAACTTTTGCACCCAGATTCTTTTAAGATCTGAGAAACCTGGTGTTTTTTAAACTGTTGTACACTTCTATGCTCATGTTTCTTTTACCTTTATATTTATTTTGAATCTAGTAAACTATATTCTTATACACCTTTGTTTTTTATTCAATTTTCTTAGAAACCACTAATAAGTTAGCTAAACCATGCTACTGCTTTTTATATAAATTTAGGTCATTAATGCTGTAAATATAGACTATTACACAATAAATAAAAGTAACTTATTTGTTTTACATAAGACATAATCACCATATAAAGTATAGAAGGCATCTCATATATTTTCGCCATTTTAAATTCTAGTTTTGCTATCAAAAGTTAATGAAGCAAGCAATAGTTGATTACTATATCTATAACAATTAGAAAAATGTTTATTTGATTGCAATTGCTTGGATGTCTTGATTTTAATAATTTTAAAGATTTTAAAGATATATAGACAAATTGAACTGATTTTGGTATAATCGCTATGTGAATCACAACAGAATGACATAAAATGAGCAAAATACAAAGATACATTTGCGACACGATGAGAGTACTGTTCGAAAAATTTAAACGTAGCTGCTATAATCCTTAAGATGAGCCTCGTAGAGGAAGTCATACTGGGGTGAATTTGAACGCCATTCTTAAGTTACCTAAATACGCCAGATCATAAATTGTTATCGCGTGAAGTTGAAACACTACTTATGCATTGCTACCTCATTGCACTTAGAAGGCTAAGATAAATTTGTAGAATTATACTTTATTACTCGATTGAAACACAAGCATAAAAATAGTTAAAGTTTGACAACAACTTTTTGCAAATCCTCATATTGATCGCTCTATCAAGAGAACTGTTATGTCTGATGATAAGTATACTTTTTTCCGTAATTTATAAATGCATAAATATCAACTCATTCAAAGCTAACATTAAAACGTGGCACATTTAAAATTTGTACCAGTTGGTCGTGATTGCAGAAATTTACTTTGCTCAATTAGAAGATATGTAGACATGTTTTGCCTAACGCTATACTGCAGGTATTGCTACAGTAGAATGACACTCTTCCTTATACAGTCCATAAAACAAATGCTAACATCCGGAAACTTAATACAATTGAACTCTTGTCTCATTCAACCAATAATTCAGATCTATCAGATTACTACTTATTCTAGTCAATAGCTGACTTTGTCTGTGGTAGATAATTTGAAAAAAAAGTGAGGCCTAGCGCGAGAATTTTTTGCGCCGAAGCATAGTATACACGCCGACTAAAAAAACTGGTTAAAATTCGATAGAAGGCAAAAATCATAGTTAATGTTATTACCGTTTGTTTCTTAGAAATCAATGAACTTTTTAACCTACGCAACATTAAGGTCATGAAATTCCTTTTGTAAAAAAAAGATTAAAGTGGTTTCAGTGTTTACTTAATGATTTAGTATTTAATAATAAGTTTTGGAAGTAAGGTAGCTTAAATAAAATTGCTATTAATATGTTGAGTTAAAATAACTATCACAAATTACGTTTTAAAATAAGTATTGCCTACAATAAGATTTATTCGTTAAGTACGTTCGTCAAAGTGTATACGGGTATTAACACATATTTTTCAGAACTTTGAGCATATTTTCCACATTTTTTATGGTAATTGTCACTATTCTTATAATTGACGTAGATAACTATGATACATTGGCAAGAAATAATTACGTAAAAACGCAACGCCCAAATTTCAAACACTTCTTTAATACATATGTAAGCTGTTAAAGGACGGTCGATAAATATTAGTTTGAATAAAATCCCCAATAAGACTACCTCCTCTATAACTTTCGTTTGGTAAAATTTAATTTACTTCATCACTGCTTTTTTAGCAGAATTGATTTTTCAGAAAAAATATTTCTTTTTTCTAAAATGTAATGATAATAAGTACTGGCAAAGTCTTATCAATGTTCATTGTTCTTGATGCATTAACCTCATTCCTTCAGTTGTGAACTAAGATAACAAATGTAGTTATTGAATAATTAGGACACGACTATCTAAACTCAAATAACAAAGATTAGCTAACAAAAGCAATCTGTTTCAAATTTACAAATTTTGAAAAAATCTATACAATATCTAAATAACCCAATAATAAGATATTTTTGGCCAAATTTTTATATTTAAATTATCTATTATTAATCAGCAGAAAAAGAAGAGATCTTTAAGAAAAGTAAAATAGTAATTAGATCACCAACATTAAAAACAGAAAAAATAAAAGTAAGTGAAAGAAAAATGGGAGATCTAAAAGAAATTAAAGACATGATTAAAATTATGAGAGATGAAATTAAGAAAAGTATAAAAGAAAATCAGAAACTACGAGAGGAAATGGAAAACGGGAGATAAAATGGGAATCGGAGAAAAAACAACTCCAAAAGTGAATCGAACAACTGGAAGATAAGTTTGAAAAAATAGAAAAGAAAACGAAAGTGTAGGTTGATAATCAAGGTGTAAAATTAGTAGAAAATCGAAAAGAAGAAGAAACAAAACAATTCCTCGCAGAAAAATTGGGAGTAGAAGTAGAAGTAAAGAATGTAGTAACACTGCAAGGAAATAAAGGTACAACTACAAGTCTGGTTGAAATGAAAGACTGGGATAATAAACAGAAGGTCATGAAAAATAAATATAAACTGAGAGGATCCACCGTATACATAGACAATGATATGACGCCAAAGAGAGAGGAATACAGGCCGAAATAAGAAAAATTGCAAAAGAAGAGAAGTAAAGGTAGAAGAACGAAAATCGGTTATAAGAAAATCATCATAGAAGGAGTGGAATACGTCTGGGATGATGAGGAAAAGGGTTATAGAGAAATCAAAAACTGATAACAAAAAGAACCAGGCCGAACTTATAAAGAAATATGCGATGGACATGGACGACGATAAACAATATAAGATGAACAACAAAATGAAGAGCGTAGGAATAGACAAAAGTAAAGAGAAAGAAAAGGATAAGAGGAAAATAAGCAAAATGCAACAGGAAAAGTTGAGAATAGGAACATGGAATGTGAGGGAATTAAAGACAAAGAAGAAGATTTAGTAGAAGAAATGATAGAACATCAAGTGAAAATCCTAGGAGTAACAGAAACCAAGAAGAAAGGAAAAGGTATGAAACGAATCCATAAAGGATACTGGCTATTTTGGTCAGGAGTGAAGGAAACGGAAGGAGCAAGATGTGGGTAGGATTAATAATAAATCCAGACATGCTAAAAGACATTATAAAGGAAGAATATATAAATGAACGGATTTTAAGATTAGAAATGAAGCTAATAGGAGAAGAAATATGGAGTGTGATAATAGCATACGGAGAAAACGAAGATGCTAGAAAAGAAGATAAAGATAAGTTCTTTGAGGAAGTACAAAGAGAAATTGATAATGGAGGAGAAAATGTAATTGTTATGGGAGACTTAAATGGACGAGTAGGAAAACAGAATACAGGTATAGAAAATACTTAGGGAAAGAAGGAGAAACGACCAGAAATAATAACGGGGACAGAATCATAGAAATCAGCACAGAAAACAATTTAGTGATCGCAAACACAAAATTCAAACATAAGGATATACACAAATTTACAAGAGTAGTAGAAAGCAGGAACGAGAAGTCAATTATTGTATATTTCTTAATAAGTAAACCAAAATGGAAAAAGGTACAAGACGTCAAAGTAACAAGACAAGCAGAGACAGGAAGCGACCACTACTTGGTAAAAATGGACCTAAAGAATAAAAAAGAAGATAAGAGGAGAAAGAAATCAGTGGAAACTATAAAAACATATAAACTAAAAGAAACAGAGAACCAAAAAAGATATAGGGAAATTCTAACCAAAAAATTTAGATCAAAAGATAATACAAAAAGGGTAGAAGAAAAGTGGGAAAGATTTAAAGATACCATACTAAATGCTGCTAGAGAGAGTTGCGGGGCAAAGAAAATAGCTAATAAAAATATGAAGAAAACGGCATGGTGGAACGAAGATATAAAAGCAAAGGTCAAAGAGAAAAAGCAGGCATGGAAGAGATACTTAAGTACAAAAAACAGATGACTACGAAAAATATAAAGAAACAAGAACAGAAACGAAAGCGGCGGTGAGAAAAACAAAAGAAGAATCATGGATAAAATTTGGAGAAAAGATGACAGAAAACTTTCAGGAGAACCAAAACTATTTTACGGAACCTTAAAACAACTTAGGAAGAAAAGGAATATAATATGATGAACATAAAGGAAAGGACGGAAAAATAATAACAGAAGAAGATCAAATAATGGAAAGATGGAAAGAACATTTCGAAGAACTAACAAAAGCAGAAAACAGTACAACAGATGAAAAGAAAGAACTAGACGAAAGAGAAGAAATCGAAGAAACACAAGAGAAAGAAGTTAGGGAGGCCATAAAGAAAATTAAGGTAGGAAAAGCAGCAGGAAGAGACAAAATAACACCGGAAATGATAAAGTTTATGGGAAATGAAGGAATAACTAAATATACAGAATTGCTAAATGAAATAATGAAGACAATGATAATACCAAAGGATTGGAACATAGTAATCATACTCCCCATACACAAGAAAGGTGACAAAAGAGAATGTGGTAATTATAGAGGAATTACGTTAATAAGTGTCCCCGCGAAAATACTGGCCAGAATAATAGAAGAGACTCAATGTGGTTTTAGGAAGGGGAGAAGCACACAAGATTTAATATTTATCATTAGACAAATCAGCGAAAAATTTATTAAAAAAGGAAGGGAAATACATATGTGCTTTATAGATTTAGAAAAAGCTTTTGACAGAATACAAAGAGAACAAATACGGAAAGCACTAGAAAAAAGAGGAACAGAGGAAAGAACGATAGAAATAGTAAAAGCAATGTACAGAAGTAATAAAAACGTAGTAAGGACTAACAATGAAGAGTCACGAGAGTTCGTAACAGAAATAGGAGTAAAGCAAGGATGCGTGCTAAGCCCCTTGCTGTTCTCAATAGTGCTAGACGAGGCGATGAAAATGCAAAGAAAAAGATGAAGAAGATAAAATTGGGATACTGGCAAATGGAACAAACAGAAATAAACGAACTCATGTTCAATGACGATATGACGATAATAGCCGACACAGAAGAGAATCTACAATACAACCTAGGGGTGTTAGAAACAGAGCTACGGAAAATAAACATGAAAATAAACATCGCAAAAACTAAAAGTATGGTAGTGGCCAGAGAGAATATAACACACAAAATAAAAATACAAATTGAACAGGTAGAAAGTTTTAGATATCTAGGATCAATAATCGAGAACAACGGCAAAATAGATAAAGAAATTAATGATAGAATGGAGAAAACAGGGAGAATCTACAATACTCTGAAAACGAACTTTTTAGGAAAGAAAGAAGTACCAAGAAAAATAAAAACAGAAGTAGTGAAAAAAGTGGTGAGACCGTCAATAATGTATAGTAGTGAATCGTGGTCTCTGACAGAAAAACATAAAATAAGACTAAATGCAATGGAGATGAGGTTCCTAAGAAGGATACAAAATAAAACGAAAAGAGATAAAATCCGAAATGAAACGTACAGACAAGACTTAAAGATAAAACCTATAATGGAAAAAAATAGAAGAAGGACAATTAAGGTGGTTTGGTCATGTGTGTCGTATGCCAAAAAACAGATTAGTGAAAAGAGTGTATGAATCGCGAGTGCCGGGTAAAAATCAAAGAGGAAGGCCAAGGAAAACCTGGGAAGAAGGAATAAGAGAGGCAGCAGCAAACAAGGGAATAAACTGGGAAGGTATAAAACAAGTAGCCCAGGACAGAAAACTATGGAAAGAAAAGTATACAGCAACATAACAAACTCTTCTCCCACCTGCCTTACACCTAACGGTAAAAGGGCATAAGGATTAAGTAAGTAAGAAAATTGGCTACTTCACTTTAAATAAAGCGTTTTCTATTGGTTTTAGGTTTAACTTTTATTTATTACAACGTTCTTATCTTTATTTACTTTATATTTTTTAATTAATTTATTCCGAACAGTCTGTTCAACAATAAAGTGACCGTTGTAATTCTGAAAAATAAAAATGTAGATAACTTTTTCTATTTTATTAAAGTATACATTGTAATATTTGGTCCAATCACCTCGATTACTGATTATAGCTTTACACCTTTCTTCCATCCATTAGATGAAGTTTTCTGTATAATAATTGGGCAAAATTTGCTATATCTTCTTAATATGAAATGGCAACTGCTTAGCTATGTACTCTTCAATGAGATTAATAGTTGCGGCACTGCCGGCCATTCGATTGCAGTGACGCTAATTTAATGTTTTTTACCCACTGCAGTTCGCTGCAATGTTTAAGGTTATTGTCTTTTCGCAGCACCCAACTTGTTTTGTCAGAACCAAAAACTTTTGAGCAGACTTTAGCAAATATTTCTGGTAGATAATTTACATTTACTCGGCTTTTAAATTATCCATAAACAGAAAAAGGCAACCAAAACCTCGTTTACGGTAAAATTCCCAAACATGCACTTATACAGTGTGTTTTATTGTGCGCTATTACTTTTTTCTGGTTACGCTTTCGATAAGCAAGACCATGCCCAAAAAAGACTTGTCCGTAAAGATAACATTGTTTCTATCTCGATCAAAATTTTTGTTTAACCACGCCAGTTTATCCTTCTTCGTTTACACATTTTGTGATTAGATAAGAAAAATTATGTCTGACAAATGACTACCTCGGCTTCGGCTGGAAATCTTAGGTGTTTCCTCAAAACTTTTGATTACAATTACGCTCATGTTTTAATCAGTTTTATCGATAACACATCGGAATTGTGGTCACTTGTGGATTACTGGCGTAAACCTTGGTTTTCAGTTTGGTGTTAAATTACTATCTACTGCTAGCCAGTTGATGTTAGAGTTTTGTGAAATTATGCAACTTTTCAAAATTTTCAATTGTACTGAACAATACCGAGTTGATGTTTCCGTATTGGCCCCAATACGGAATACATTTCGCAGGATATCGGGAAAGAGATTAGCGGGAGCGCGGCAGAATTACAGAAGGTTCAGGGGGATCCCGAATATCGAAAATCGGCTTATCAGATTCGTGCTAACTACCAGCTGGGCAGACTCGATAGATCTAATGCTGGCCGATACCTGAACTTCGTCGTTCGTAAATTATATATCGCGTGTCCAACGTATCTATTTAGCTTCATCAACCAAAAAATCCTGACTCTGTCAATTTTGGTAACGAGTTCCTTTTTACCAACTTTTATTTTAAATTCATGTATTTATTTCACTGATAACAAATTCATTTTATTCTGATAATTTTTTCGTTCTTTAATCTAGTAATATAAGATTTGCTGACCAGTTTTGCGACCGTATTTTGAAACCTTGCGATCTTCAAACGGCTCGGCCGATTTTACTAATATTACAACTTGACTGTGTCCGCTATTTACATGTAACATTCGCAATTTATCCAAATTTCAAGTCTCTAGTTTACGGTTCTCGAGATGTCTTGTTTACTGACAGACCGACAGCACACACACCAACACGAAGCAATGGCCGCAAACCAACTTTTTTAGGATAACCTTGAGGCTATAATTCGTCCGATAAGTGAAAAACTGGGTAGGTCAAATTCATACATTACTTATTCTATAGTTTAAGGAAGATGTAAACAGATATAATAGTATATGACATTTAATAAAAAATCTTTTTGAAATGTACTCCTCCTTTGCTAGTAACCATGTGCTGCAGCCAAGTTTCAAAGACCATTATAGTATTATGCTAAATATGATCTGAAATGCCTTCCATTTCACATATGTTTAAGCTCCCCAATGTTATTGATGAGAATTTGGAATATTAGATTTTTTAAATAGCCCCAGAGAAAAAATTCACTAGGGTTGAGATCAGGTGAATTAGTCGGTTAATCAATGCTACTTTGTGCCTTCCTGGAGGTATGTAATTCAAGGATTCTGTTTTTAAGTACACTAAAAATTAATTCAAAATTGTTTGCAATGCAATGGATTGTGGCTTTGTCCTCAATTATTCTCTGGTGTCGAGTTTCAATAAAGATTTTTTAAAATTTTTCTTTAGTAAACTGTTTCATCCGCATATTTCAAGAGAAGCCTATATAGGTGTTTAAATAACGCACACTGATTTTTCTTGGGTAGAGTCTACTAACTTCAATCAGATGAGGATACTCTTTGCTCTAATAGCAATAGTTGTGCTTCAATTGAAAGTAGCACTAATCACTGAAATGAATGCGTTTCAAATAGATTGCTTTCTTTTTGAATCTCTCCATTTCATTAGCAAAGGTTAATCTTTAGTTGAAATTGACTTATGTGAGTGATTGTTCTAATTGAATCTTATAGAAAATATTCCAAAATTCACTTTCAAGATCCTTCTGGCTGACCAATCGTTCATATTGATATGAATTGCTTTTATTTTAAAGGAGTGGTCTCAGTGACCGGTTGTTCTAATTAAGCCGTTGTGTGGAAAAATGTTTATTCTCAATACATATTAATCTTCAGAAAGTCATTGTTCTCTGAAATTTCTTCAAGTTCGTAAATAAATAAAAATCAGATGCTGACTTATCTGGATTGGTATGGATGATGGTTTTATCATAGTGAAGAAATAAATGGGGTATTTTGTATCAGTAATATTACACCTACCTTAAAAGGTTTTCACGTAATAAACAAAACGGCGGTTTTATAACTACCTTGCTCTGCTCTTTTCTGTGTAGCACATTTTTAGCAAAACTAAAACCGTTAACTAATAATATTTAATTTTAATTCTTGAAAACATAAATTTTTATTTAGCGCTAGTGTGACTGAGCGGTTGAGGCACTTGGTTGCTGTGCGGATAGGTCTGGATTAATTTCTCGGACTCAGATGTCTGCCGAGTAGGCTACTCAGTTACTAAAAATAATTTAATACCTGTGTTCATTTTGTACAAAAAAGATAATAAGACTTCTAAGGCAAAGTGCTTGCCATTTTGTCTCGTATCAGAAATGATGCGTGGCGATCGGGTAGTAGGGCAAACATATGAATGCTTCAACCTCTCAATTTGCAATGCTTGTCTCTTACGTGCAGTGTAGAATTCCATTATTATTATTATTGTTATCATCTAACTTTTTAATGAATTTGGTGGTAATATATAGGCCATCTTTAAGATTATCCTATTAGGGTTAATTCTGTTGATAAAATACCTTGTTTTTATATCAAATCTGCTCTTATAGCCACTTGTTATTTGAGGTACCTGCTTTAAATGACTTTTAATTAATGCTATTGTTGAAAATCATATTGTGGAATTACATTAAACTACCTTGTCCCGACCTATTAGATGTTGTTTATGATTGATAGTATTAGATTTTATGTAAATGTTATTTGAAGTTCTCCTTTAAAGTACTTTTATCTGCCTTTTTGGATATTAAGGGATCTTATGATAATATACTCCCAACTTAAATTACTACATATACTGTGACTTTAAAAAAAAAGATTTGTTTGTTTATCCTAGGTGGGTTAAACAATGACAACTTAGGTTGCAAGAAATCTTCACAGAGCGGAATTTTGTCTACTACGTTGTAAAATGTTGTAAAGAACAAGCTGTTAAAGACAAGAAGGAAATAGCTACAAATCATTGGAATATGCAGATGTCTTGGTCATACTATCCTAGAAAAAATTTAATAATACATTTAAAAAGAGTATGCGAAAAGTTCTAAATCTGCTTACAAACTGGTTAGATACAAAGAGATTAAATATAACTTCCTCCAAATCTACAATAGTGGTATCTGCAAGAAGGAGAAACTAAGATATCTTAAATCCTTTAAACTCTTAAGTGTAGAAATCCTAGTAAAACATCTTAAAGTAATCTTAGTTAAATATAAACTCACCTGAAACCAATATATATATATATATATATATATATATATATATATATATATATAAAGTGAAAAAGAAAGCAGAGAAGGCACTAGTGTTAGCCAGACGAGCTTACGGAAAAATACGAGGTTTAAAACAGAAAGTAACGTATTGGATATATCCATTATGACATATGCAATTTTGGATAAAGATGACGCAAAGAACCGCTAAACCATACTCATTATAAGTAAAATGCAAAGACTTGCTTGTCTTGCTGTATCTTAAAATTATGAGAGGCAAAAGTAACTTTACAGACTGCACAATACACCTGTTACGGCCAAAAGGGGACTGCATCGTAATTTTAAATTGAAACAAAGGAAGTTCAAACAAAAGCCAAAGCTGGAAAACTTATCTTTGGAAACGGCGCTCTCCAGCATAAATCGGTTCCCTGTGCTGAAATCCTGGAGAAATCCAGGAAGAGGAAATAAGGGTGTGGGTGAAGAGATGGACGAGGTACCCTAATCTTTACAGCGGAACCGATCGGGAGCGTCTTTCCTGGCCTGTGTCCTCCAACTGGTGTGTCCGAGTTTGCGACTAGGTTTTCCTTTGTTCCTCGCCGGATCAGATACAAGGAAACCAAACCGAGTTTTTCACCGGCATAATTTCAATTTCTGAAATGCAATCGGCCAACAAAACGACCTCCGGGAAACGGCTACGCGAAAATGAAAACTTCTGCCACCAATCAAACACGCCGGCGAACTCTCGGTAAAAACGTGCTTGCCCACGGAAACTTTAAAGCCGGTCGCCCGCTTTCTAAACCATCACAAGTCAAATTTAAAATGAAGCGAGCGAAAGAGCTAAAGAACCAGTCAGGAAGGCCACGCCCGAGCCGCTCCGCTTTTATAAATCTGCGCACGTGGGCAAATTGGCCGCCGCTATCCCAAACTAAAACTAAAGCGCGTATACAAGAGGGAGCAAAAAGATGAACCGGTCCTAATTTAAAATCCAAATAAAAGTAATTGGAGATTGCAAAGAACAACACCTATTCACAGAAAAAGTATGGAAGAAAGACATCTAAAAATTAGACATATGGATAGAAAGATACTGGTATGAGAACAGACCATATAACGCTAAATTTCACATTTAACGTTTATTTCGAGGTTAATATTATGGATCACAATAAATGTACAAATGAAATAGGCAACAGAAACATATCCAAAAAAGTTATTTAACATATAGATGGATCGAAAACCGAGCCTGGAACAATATATACGACAAAGAGAAAAATTTGCAGTAAAGCTCTTTACTAGGAAAATAGACATATGATTTTTAAACAGAGATATTTGTTAAATAGCAGTGCGCCAGGCAAAATAATTTGAAGACATCCAAATAGCAAATCGACATATTCATGGATAGTCGAGGTATCTCTGAAGGCGCTAAAAAATCTGAAAGTTGGTATAAAAATGCCTCAAATACATCACGGTTTTGGCAGACCACAAGTTAACTCTGTGAAATTGTAAACAACATAAAGCTGATGAGTCAGCGCAAAAAGAATTATCATCTTCACATATAGGTCTCAAATCGGCTTTGGAAAACCTAAAGATAAAGTATACCAGAAAAATTTAACACCACAAAAACAGAAAAACATTTATAAAAGGGCCATTTTATAAAAAAACTGAAGGACTGTTAATACAAAATAAGAATCAGTTACAGAACATCTTAATAAAATAGGGTTGTACAATGAACATCTGAGCTGTAAGCAATAGAACAGAGAACCAGAGACAGCCATTTACATCTTCTACAAGTCTAAAGCTTTAGTTCACAGTAGGAAAGCTATTTGTGAAAAACGAATAATATATTCATAAGAATACAGCAACTATAAAGAAAGAGACTTGTACAGACTAGTACAAGAAGCAAGGATACTGGAAAAATGTAAAAAAAATGAGAAAAGTACAATAAGTGTATGTGGTCGAAACGTCTCTCAAAAAAAAACAACTAAATTGTTTTTTAAATAAATTACTGTTTTTTTTATTTTTAATGCAATTCAGAAACCCAATAAACATTAATGTTACGTTTGTTTGTGCAAGTTTAGGTTTTTCGAGTCATTTTTGTAAGCAGCTTCTATAGGGTTTATTTTCTTAAATCAAGTATTGTAAGCAGTAAAATGGTTTATATTTAATTTTCTTCTCATTTTTAAAATTAAAAACAAAATTAATTATATCAGAGAGAGTCTCCGTTTTAAGATTATAATTTATTTTTCAATGCAATTTTAGATCACTTAAAAAATTTGTGTTGACGCATCTCTGATTTTCTAAAATGTTTAGAAATTCACTAGGTATTACCCAAATTTGAATTGGAGTACGTTAATCAAGATTTTGTGTCTTCATTTTGAATATGTTATGCACATATAAATTTGTCACTATTTATAAAATACACAAGAGTAAATTTCTCTGGTTGTTTTGAACGCGTTAGTTTTATAAGTTGCCTGTACACAAAATGCCATTTTTATTATATTAAAATAGTTACTTATTTAAGTAATGCAATTAAATCGAATGCATTAATATAATTTATAAATTTCTTTATCAATATTATTTTTCCGAGATCTAAAGTTGTACTAAACCTTATATATTACACATAATTCAATTGGAATAAGTAGTTAGTAATGTAAATAAATTTGTCATAAAAAGCAGGTTATATAACTACAAATTATTTGTTATATTGCATTTCTAGATAATGTGCAAGGCACTAGAAACAATAAATAAATTAAAATCACACTAAGCAAGAAAATAACATAAAAATATTAGAATACAATTTATGCACACCAAAGTTGTTGGACTGTATAAACAACAATCATAACAACTTTTATTGCCTACACGAGTTATTACACTTAATGTCCTGTATTACATTTGTATATGTTACTGTTACTATAGTATTTTGACATTTGCATTCGTAAAGGGCAAAATATACAGATTACAATATAATATGCCGAATTTCATTAGAATAATTTATAAGTCATTTCACCACTATCAGGCATGAAACGTTATATAGTCAGTATTTCTATTCAACAAAAATACTTTGAAATAATAATAAATTACAACTTTTGTTAATTATTAGTCAAAAAGGATTATTTAAATGTAAATTGAATTTTTAATTAGAAAATTTTCGATATTATACCAGCAAAATGGTTAAAATAAGGCAATTACTGAAGTAAAAAATGTAAATAGAAAAAAGTTTTAATCAAGGATTCAAAGAAGGCAATTTGTTCAAGCCATTCTAAAAATTTTAAGCAATATTCAACTCTTTTCAAACGCGTTTTTATCACGAACACGAGTATAAGAACATTAATTTTATTTAAACCTTTAGCTCCTGCTACACTTCGCATACATACAGCTTTTTCTTAAAATGCAAAAAATGGTAAGATAAAATCTAAAGCACAGCCCTTGCTAGAATTTTTGTAAGTACATACCTACATTGTAAATATATTTATCAGTTACATTAGATCTTCACCTCTGCGCAGGACATTCTGCTCGCTTAAAATCTTGACATTTTTAATTTAATTTTAATACTGATTGAAATACTGCAACGCAATTTAAAGAAAATTTATTTTGTAAGAAATGTCATAACATGATAACATGTGTTGAAAGTGGAGACCATTTGCATTCGAACAAAAATGAATCCAGAACATAATATGTAATACATCTGATACCGCTGTCTGAATATATAGGATAAACATGCAGTTTAAAATGTTTATATTATAAAAAATATTAAACATATACACTTAAGACTAATTTTATATCACAGGGCTAATCTTGTAGTTTTTTTTACATACCAAATCAGAGGTGCTCAATATGCCCCCCAAGGATGCACGGCATATGTCCATATGGTAGCCAAATTCGTCCCAAACTTTTGCGAGCATATTTAGATCCACTGCTGCCATGGCTGCTGTTATGAGGTTCCGCAGTTCGACAACTGTAGTTGAAAGATGGGGCACATAACCGCAGTCTTTTATAAACCTCTACAAGAAAAAATAGCTGAATCGTTAGATTACATACGGTCGGTCCATCGTTGTGAAATCTGAGTATTAAAGAACTCTCGAACTGCCAAGCTCAAATGTGGTGGTGACTTGTCCCGCTGGAAAATAAAGTCATCCTAATTGGTTTGTAAATGTGGGAAAAGCCAGTTTTCAATCATATCTAGATATGTTATTTCCGTGACAATGTTTCCTAAATGAAAAAGAGACCACCGTACACTTTTTCCCGAGAAATTGCACAAAGAACATTAAGTTTAAAAGGGTCTTACCCATACTGTAAAATTTAATGTGGCTGTTCCGTACCCCATATTCTAACATTATGGAAGTTTGTCTTACCACTTAAATAAAAAGTAGCCTCGTCAGAAAATACCAAGCGTGCTACAAAATTGTCATTTTCTGTTATCTTTTTAAGAATTAATTTATACAACTCCACACGTCGTTGCTTGTCATCTGCATAAAGACCTTGCATTAATTAACTCCTGTGCGGTTTCATAATCAAACGTCGCCGCAAAACAGGGCAGACAGACATTGAGGAAATGTTTAGTTTTCTACCAGCACGACAAACAGATTTTTGAGAGCTACGTGCAAAACTCAGTCTGACACGCTCTATATATTCGTCTGTCTTGGAATTGTCTATATCATCGCCTAATTCTCTGTGTGGTAGGAGGTTTAACACCAAATTGTCGCCGAAAATAACGCTAAAGAGTTGTTACGGACTCACGCTTTGCGAAGCGTAGAAAACGAGATTATTTCTGTTGTCCAGTTGCTATTGTGACAAACACTAAAGTGGGAGGTGAACGAAGCGCGTTGGTGCTGCCTATCAACAACCGTGTGAAACAATACATATGAGCTGAATAGTAATGACTTTTTAAAATTGGTAATTTTTTAAATTGTAAATCTTTTTGAAACACCCTGTATTTCGTGATATTCGCTTTGATAGTGTGTGTATTTGCTGAACTCCAAATTTTTTATATTTTCATAAAATATAACACAAGCCTGCGATGGTTGCGTTTTTTAGTTTTTGGTAATTGATTCTTATGTAGTTTTCAGCACAAATCCAAAAATGATCTTCATTTTTCACCATCATAACAAGATTTGTAAAAAAATGCACATTTTAAAATTATTGAAAAGTCAAAAATTGCAAAAATCTGATACTATAAAATAGACAAGACTTTTTTTATAATAAATATGATATATATACTTTTTTGGCCTATACTATGCATTCTTATAAAAAAAACAGTTGAGGAGTCGGATAAAAAGCAGAGAGTATTCATTGACCCCTTCACTTTTCAAATGAAAATTGGTGTAAATGGGTCTAATTTTCTATTTTATTACATTTTTTTTATTTATTTCTTTAATTTTTAAAAGGTACATTAGGCTCTTGAAATCCCTCACCTTTCCTCTTTCTTCCTTCTAAATCATTAGATAAAGAACTATTGGCCAAAAAGAGCTTTATTAGAACTTTGAACCAAAAATGGGCCCTGAGAAGCTTTCATAGATCCGAATAAAGTTCTCCTTCCACTGCATATCAAGTTAGGCGTGGTGAACCAAGTTTCTAGGCAATAAAAAAGATCCGAACTTTAAATAAATCGTTAAGAACATGCTGCAGAAGTAAAAACCTTTAGGCTGTTTCAGGAGCTTAAAGGTTCACTTCCTAAATTCACATTTGGACAATTTTCCTGAAAATCTGGGAGGCGTTAGCAAAGATATGGGTAAGAGATTTCATCAGGACATCAAAGAAATGAAAAGGAAGTATTACAAAAAATGAATTACTATGATGATGACTAACTACTGCTGAATGTTATACCGAAATGAACCCTATAGAGTACATAACATGACGTACCTCATAAAAAATCAAATAAATAAAAATAAATTAATCTAAAAATCCGGTAAAATAGAAATTTAGGCTAATTTTGTAGCAATTTTCATTAGAAATTAGAGGGTCAATGACCCCAACCCCCCTTTCTCTTGAGAACCCTCAATTTTAGCAAGAAAGCATATTATAAACCAAAAAAAATGAATATATATATATTGATATCTCATATTTTCACAATTTTTCTACTCTTACAAATTCTAAAATTTTCGATTTGCAAAAAAACCTGACATGATCGAAAAAATAAAAACAATTTTTGGACTCAGCGCTAAAACATACATAGGAATCAGTTATCAAGAGTTAAAAAACATGACAACCTAAATTTTAAAGGATTGTGTAATGAAATCGGGCAAACAAAAAATTATTTAATTTGAGAAGTCTAGTCGCAAAACGCGTCAAGTCTATTTTTAACATTAATTGAGATTTTTACGTCATCATACTTCTCATATGATTAGTAGTCGCCTACTTGTCTGAGGCTAAAATAATTGTTTATTTTAAAGTTTTGACAAATATATTATTGTTTAACTTCAAAGACAACTAAGTCCATATTAGCCAATGTGGGACGACTTTGGTGTATATATAACTATATAGAATTAAATAAAATTAACTCTGTTTTCCGTGGAATGTTTAAAAATAATTACTTAGAGTTTCATTTAAAAATATGTAATGCTTCAGAAAGGGGGCAAATAGGATTAGGTAAACCTAAATTTAATTGCCAAAAATCCCCCAAAAAGGAAACCCTATGCTCAATACTGGGCGCCACAAAAGGCTGAAAAAAAACCTGAACGGGCTGCAAACCAAGTAATTATAAGTAAATTTAAATCATGTTTTAAAATTAACTACTAAGTTCTTTTGCCATTCTTATTAAGGGACTATGTAAAATTAATGTTATATCCAACATACATCCATGATGTTCATTGTTTAAAATCCAAAATACTGTAAATAAACGCCATAAAATTTCCAAAATCTAATTAAAACTAGACAAAATTCCAATATTACCGCAAAACGTTTTCGCATACGAAATAATTTAGTAGGAAGCAAACAACTATTTTGTATTACGCAAAAAACTACGGCACTATTGCTTGCATGTGCACCCTGTTTTGAATTTTAGGTAAAGATATGGAACACCTTGTAGAAGGGTAAGGAGCTGATCAAAATGAGAAAATGATGATAAGAAGGAGGCAATTTCAAAATTCATTCAGAATTAAAAGCGCTGAATCATATTATTACAGAAACACTACCTTAAATAGAGTACTTTTATTTTAATACCAGTAAATAGTTTATTAATTCAAAATCACCATCGCCACCATTATCATAGCTGTATCATCCATCATCGGATGTAAGCCTCTCCTTGCATTATCCACCGTTGTCGATCTCTGGCCTTTTGCATCTAATATAAACCTGGGAATTTCTTAACGTCGTCAGTCCACCTTGTTTGTGGTCTCCCTCTATTCTTCTTGTGACTTCGGGGCCTTTATTTAATTATCTATTTGAGACGTAGTTCAGAAAGAAGTGTATGATTAGGACGTCCTTCCTTAGTGATGGGGATTGTTTTGTACTCGTTATTGACAGCATATTTTAGGTAAATTATTTTAGTGTTATCAGATTTAAAATGACAGGAAAATGCAGAAAAGAAATGAAGATTCTTGTCGTCTTCTGTGCCAATTTTTTTATGTTGCTTAATTCATAATAGTCAAACTAAAGGGCTGTTTTTATACGATTTCCTTATGAGTTGGTGCTAATCACCAGGAAAATAGATAATTGGGACATACTTTCTGTGACGCTTTTCAATGAGAGCAAAATCTCTATCCGAAAGCAAATGAATATGCCCCTAACAAGAAAGTGATGTGTCGTAAGTCTTGAATTTTTTTCTTTTACAAGTTGCAACCACAGAGGCATAAAAAGCCAGTTTTTATTTGGCCAGGGAAATTGTCCGTAAATATAACTAAATCTTCGACTCCAGAATTTTTACACAAAAATTTCAGAAAGATGAAAGCTACTTCAACACTGCCTCTTTTTGCAATGTCCTCCGTCCATACAAACATATGTCCCCGACTTTAGTGCAATCATGTGCTCCAAGATTGTACATCCATAACTTTCGGCACTAAAACGAGGGTTCAGTTGTCAGCTTCGAAATAGGCATAGCCTGTTGCAAATCAAAAGAAATCACACATCTTTTATTCTCCTTGGATTTTCTTAGCTGTAGCTTTATGCAAGTTAAGTTCTGTTGTCAGTCTTGTTGCTTTAAGTTCATTATTTGGCAATTTTGCAATTTCCATTTTAATATTAATCTCGTCACACATCTTGCGTGTATCAGATTTGGGTAACTTGAAACCAGTATTGTATTGTGTAGAAAAAATAATTCTATAGGTATGTTCTAAAACTGGTGTGATACATTTTTCTTGGCACCAAAGCACGTATTTTTTTGTGTAAAGTTTTGATATACTCATATCGCAATTGAGTTACACTTTACCTATATTTTGGTTTCGGCTGTAGTGGTTCTGATATTTAGTAATAAAATCTATGTGGTTCTTGACGCTCTGTTTTTGTTGGTCGTTTATTTTGTTGGGTCTGTTTTTGTTTCCCTCGTTTATGTTTTTCAGGAACTGCTATATATTTAATTAATACAATATTATTTAACCTACCCTTTGAGGCTCGCAATCCATGAACATTTAAAAACTCATTTTTGCATACACATATTTTCCTTACATTTATGTTTACTAAGTAGACTGCATTTGACGACCTAGTAGACTGCTGCCGCTTCTGCTTCTTTGGGTAAGATCTCTTCTTGTTAAAGATTTCAATGCAACCGAAAATGTAACTATTTTAAAGCTCCCAAGAACTCAAATCCAAGAACTTATTAGAAATTTCTATGCAGTTTTTCTTACATCTACAAGGCGGTCCAAGTTCTCGCATGCTAACAGTTTTGTTTGTCCTGTCACTAAGATATTCCTGTTTAAAATTTCTTGTAATTTTTTTTTATGTTGAAAATAATATTCTATATTTTGTTTTTCCACCTGTTTTTCGTAATACGTTCAGGAGAATTCGGTTTGAGTCTTTTTGCTACAAATGGGCCACCACTCTCCACATCATTTACTCTTAGAATAACAATGCAATAATATAACAAGCCACTTATATTTATATTGGACTCTTCAAGTGCAAAAATATGACAAGCCACACTATTAAAAACAAATCTTACCGGCTGATTACTGCGTTGCATTTCATCATTACTAAGATGATAGTCACTATTAAAAGCACTATAGTCCATAGAAAATTCTAATTCAGATTAGAAGTGCTCATGTTCGGATAAAACATTTAAGCATAGATCATTAGGATTGACTATTTTGTCTTGTTACTATTTAACACACATAATTCTCTGAAAAGTTGAAAGTTACAACAAGATGATCTCTGGATTATGACGGCATCTGCTGGCCAATTGCTATACTATCAGTTGAAAGGCTTGTTATATTATTGCAGTGTTCAAATATATAAAATAATAGAATTTTAAAAAATGTGGCTTGTCATTGTTTCACGTTAAACCCTTCAAATGTGGTAGAGATCCCAGTTTCACCGCTTGCCAAAAATTGCCAAATACACTTACTAAATGTGTTGCGAAAGTCTTTGTATTGTATAAAAAGATAATTACTCAAGAATCTCTAATGAACATATAATAATTTCTTAGCATTTCTACGAAATAGGCAAGCAAGTTTGTTGAGACCATGGAACGATTATTAATGTCAAACTTCATAACATAGATCACGTAAATCTACTAATTTTATTAAAAACTAAATTTATGTTTTCCACCTGCTTCGATACTTCAGTGAAATTCGTGATCATTGATCGTTAAAATCAATAGCATATTTTTAACATCTAATAACTAATATAATCATTCATTATATACAATCAACATATATTCTACACTATTGAGTAAACATTAGGCAAAATTATTCTATTTAGAATATACAAGATGATAACGTCTATTAAAACTATTCATAGAAACATATGCTAATTAGACATGAAGTTATGACGGTATAAATAATTGTAATTTAAGATCTTAGAAATACTATTTTGCCTTGTAATATCAAGAAACAAATAATTTCAGAATGCAATGAAAGTTAAACAAAACCTTGATACTCAAAAATACAAAAATATTCTTTACGTATCAGTTGTAAAATTGATTACATATGCATGTTAAACTAAAGTAGTAACAAATTAATATACACACTTTGTCATAAAAGTCAAATATTTTACGAAATCCCAAGTAGCGTAGTCCCAAGATGGTCAGCTTAAATATAATTTAAATAGCAAACTTAATAAAAAGTGAAAGCACAGTCCTCCAGCTAAAAACTAATCTCTAATTGTTAATCATAGCATCAATATATTGTCTTCCAGGGTATTGCGCCTCTACAGAGAAGTAGGAACAACAGTTCGGTAATGAGCTGGAACGGTAGATTACAAAGCAAAACATATAACATAGGGACCACTGCTAAATACTCCAATATAGCGTTGCTTGCTATTAAAAACTCAAACTTAAAATGTTTGTTAACAAATACACCAACATAATATCCTAGCGTACTTAGTAAAATTAGTGAATCATTAGAATTCGGAATTTTGAAAATAATAGCTAGTATTTTTTTAACATCTATATTAATCTAATTTTAATCACTCATCTATCATCACAAGTTCAAATGGCAAAATCGAGAAACATAATAAAATAATAATGAGTAAGTTATACAGATCTCGTACAAAGAAAATACTATATTTCCTATGTACTTAAGTAATTTCCGCATAATAAATAGCAAGAAGCAAATAAACAAAAGCAAATAGAAAGAAACAAAAATAATCAAAGAATAGGCCAAACAATATTACTGTTACGGTATAAAAACCAGCCGTTGTAAATATTGCGGTATTCACAAAAGCATTTAACACGTAAAGTATTAAAAATTAATAATATCACACTTTGTCATTAAGAAAAAGTCAAATATATTGGAAATCCAAGGTTCTGCCGGTCGTACCCAAGCATTTTAAAATATAAATTTACATATATGCAATTCTTAACAATATAACAAACAAATTAAATTTAATACAATTAAACAAGGCAGAATACTAAATAGTCGCTTATACCAAGTTTTACAACTTATATAATAAACCAAATTAAATTGTTACTACTTTATGCTATACTAAACTAGAGCCTTTTTCTTGATTGGACATTAATGTTATTCAACTTTTTAAAGCCGGGTTTTATTATATCACCAGATGGTATGGTATGAGTTATTAAAATTTTTTCCTGTATTTCCGCTCGATGACCCCTCTACGAAAAAAACCTGAAATAGTAAAAAACGAATACGGTCCCATTTAATCAGTCATGACTTTTATACATTAATAGCTTTATGTAACGGAATATCGGACCAATAGCTTACTTTCTAGCAGAGTGGCAAATAAGTTTGTTAAATATTCCATTTTAAGACTTTTTAATGTAACCAACAGAAGTAGTGTCACATTGATATAATTACGTTGGGCATAATCACTATGAGTAATGTAGATGGTTGCAAAAAACAGTGTTAAAAATGTTCATTTACACGGAAGTTATTGCTGAAAATTAAAATTTGCTATTTTCGACTTGGCCAGACAGTTCATTTTAAGCCCTGTATTTTCTGGCACATATGTCAGATCTACTCATATGTAATATGGTTTAAAAGCCCTTGCTTTGCTTATTATTACTAAATAAACATCGGCAGTGTTTAGTATAAGGGGAGTATGGGGCATTGTACAAATTATACCTGCTTTACCATCACCGAAAAAATGTGTTAACCGACACAAAACTTATATTACTCAATATTTTGAAAATTAGAGATGGGCCCACTTCTTCACGGGCATACCTTTTCATGAACATAAAGCACCAATACTTGATGATCAATTGAAATTATAGGAAAATGGAACAATAAAGTCCAAATGGAATTAAAAAAGTTATTATTTCGAAGGTCACTAAAAACTATTTCTAACCAAACTTGGCCTATGCTACCAGCTATTCAAATTAGGCACCAAATTGTTAGTTTTTGCAGTTTGTCATGTAAAGTCTAACGTATTATGGTTTAATTGCGCTCGAGTAACTTGCATATTACAAAAACATTTAATAGTATTTGCAAAAAGTTAATGTTTTAACCCAGAATATTTAAAATATTGTGCATATATAGAACCGGCTCTTAATTAGACAAAAACGTTTTTATCATTATGTTTGATAATTAACTAGTTTACGTTTTATACATTTTTCAGTTCTTAATTGATTATTCTCTTGAGTTACAAAGATAATAAAATACAAAA
This sequence comes from Sinelater perroti, assembly GCA_036346155.1. NCBI lineage: Eukaryota > Metazoa > Arthropoda > Insecta > Coleoptera > Elateridae > Sinelater > Sinelater perroti. Next base: position 13,455,163 of record JARFIY010000035.1, read on the forward strand.
ATTAATACTAAATGTTCATTGATATTAATTTTTATTAGGTCTGTATTTTCCAACTTGTACATAGCCTGTTTCATTTTTATTGGAAATACGCAAGGTTTTTCTATAATCTTTTTCTTCAAGGCCTCAGATATCTTTGAAAAACTTCAAACACGTTCTGCTAGATATGAGAAAGCTTCCATTTTATCAGAAATTTCATAGATTTTATTTACTAAGTTACGGCTACAACCGAAAATGTTCTTAGCTTTACTTGTTTTTGTTACAGTTGTCGATACAATGTATTTCATTCTTTGGTCACATTCTTTAAATTTTAATTTTGCTTGATCAAGTAACTAAACCACACATCCAGTGGGTGAACCCACAATATTCCGTTTTGTCATTGTATTCAATCATTTCTTTAGTTACTTGTTTTCACACGTTGATACTTCTCAGAAACTTCGCTTTTTGATTTTACTAGAGATACGTTAAAGACATCCAGTTTCTGGCCAACTTTATAGGCTGCCTAATATTCTTCCACCTTACTTTTAGAACTTTCGGTGGCACCAATGCATGTCACATTTGTGCTATCATTGTCGGTATTGGATAAGCTTTTATTTTCAAGAATGGATATATCTTCATCGTATCTTGAACGTCTAGCCGCAATTTCTTCAAATTTATTTTTACTTCCTTCTTCTAAAAGCTGCATTTTTAAAATTGTAAATCATCCTAGCCCTGCATATATTACAAATAGGGCGACCCACAATCAACTTATCACGTGATTGTGGATTTGTTTAATTTTGATAGTAACCCATCGCTTTTCTCTGATGATAATGGTGTTTTTACAAGTTATATGGATTTACCTAATGTCTTTGCTTTCAGCTTTAATGTTTTATAATTTAAGTATCACAAAAATATTAACCAAGGGGTAACTTTTTGCAAAATTTCCCTTGTGTTAGTGGACTGATGATTGTCGAGACTAAAAGGGTTACAGCAGGCATTTTGGCAATCTTTTAAAACTTCAAGCTGCTTTCGACAATATTCACAAATCTACAAATCAACACAAAGTCCACTACAAATCAAATTAAATTTTATTACAAGTTTCTTGGAAATATGGACTACGTTAATTGCAGATCTACAGTGAGACAAATGTTTTTGACGCTTCAACGGATTGGAACACTTTTTGCCTCCAATTGTGGATTTGAACACATATTTGGCTCAATTAATAGACGAAAAAATTTCTTAAGTTTTACTTTTAAGTTTGAGTTTTTCTTTGCCCCCATGGTACTTAATGAAAGCAATGAACACACACAACAGTAATTTTACACAACTAAACTCAATAGTTAAATGATTAAAATCAAATCATAACAATTCGCTTGGTTGTCAAAGTAGCAAAATAGAAAAAATAACTGCTTTGTTTACAGCTGTGATACACATAAGACTATAAACTGTTTGCAACTTAGAAAAAATGAATAAATGGCTTCAAGCAAGCACATAAAATGAAAATATAAAATAGAAATATTTACGTTTATGTAAAATATAATGCATAAGTTATTCGAGCCCTTTACATGGCAAATTGCAATAAAATGTCAGTTTTGGTGCATAATTTGCATTGCTGGCACTATAGGTCGAGTTTGGTTAGAAATAATATAAACTTCAGTGACTTTCAAAATAATAACTTTTTCAATGCAGAGATGTCATTGAGAACAAATATTGGGAAAAATGTAATATAACAGTATTGCATCATTTTGGTAATATAATAGGACTCAATATTGAAAAATTAAATATAAATGTCTGATCAAAAAACAAGTCTCTTACATATTGCCTTAAATTCTTCCCGGCCAGTTACCAGCTAAACAACGAAAATGTGTATAAGCACTAAAGAGGTCTTTGAATATACACAGAATAAATTCTGAACGTTGGCACATTAAATAAATGGAAATTTTATTAAAACAAAAAGCCTGCTCAGTTCCTAGGAATAACGGATTTGATTGTCTCCTCTTTTTTTACAAGTCTCATCTTACTAATTGATATATCTGAGTTAGCATACCCTTCTGCAACTACCCGGCGCGACATGCGCAAGCTTCAAGAACTCCAGATTGTTACGGAAAGCCATTAAAGTACGTATATGAAACGTGGTTAACAAAGAAGTCGTACTTTGAATGTGCCTTAAAGTGTTTTTTTTGTGATAATAAATACTGTAGTCATTAGTGCTAATGCTTTTTATGATATTTTTATTTTTTGTTCTTTAATAGAAGCTTTTGTTGTAATATTTTTCAAACTTCAATTTTTTACACTTGCACCTTTCTTCTAATTTATACCGCAATAAAACATTTTTACGCCTTCTACAACTTAACCATATTTTTAAATTCAAAGCTATTACTTTTCTTAGCTTTGATTCTAATGCAACGCATTAAGATAGTCCAACAAAGTTAAAATGTTAAGATTTATTTTTATATATTTCACAAAAGTGTTTTAGAAATATGTATGTTTCTAGAAATCTAAAAATGTACATTAGTCTGATTAAAGAAATACATTTTCAACACTATTAAGTAGAGAATTCAAACAAAAATTCTTAATTTTAAGTAACTTTAAAAGCAATATAATTTTCTTTGGGGGGTAGGCAGATGGAGTTCTTGAGTAAAGTATCGACCTAAATTTCTTAATAATACTATCAAATTGGATGCTAAAACATCGAAGATTTTTCAAAAACTGATGCGATTTAGCAAGTGAACCTAATTGTTCGTTTATCTTGAACCGCAAAAACCTTTCTGAACAAAATATAAAATTATAGGTCTCTCCGGGAAGACACTTAACTAAGCTATATTCAAAGGTAGTTCTACGTCAAACAAGTTACCCGTAGGATTACAATTAAATTCTATCAAAACTTCTTTTTCATCTCCCGTGTCCTTAAAAGTCACATTTATCTCTACTCAGACAGTCCATCTAAGAAAACTTGTTCAAACCAATTCTAAACGTATGATATCTTCTCATATTCATCTTGTTTTTTCACAAGAATAATATACCATAAAGCATAATATACATACACATATATATATATATATATATATATATATATATATATATATATATATATATATATATATATATAGAGAGAGAGAGAGAGAGAGAGAGAGAGAGAATGCAAAATGCAAAAATTTATGTTTGGTTAAACTGTGCCAAATTTAGTACTTTTTCGTCAGTAGTCCCTTAAAAAAAGTTTAATTTTACTTTGAGTAGTGTCTTTATTGAACATATTACATTCGAGATAAAATTATCTATTACCAATTTTTCCAAAAATACAACCAATAAAACCGTGACAGATATAGATAGTGCACTACACGCAGCCGTGTTATTTAAACCCCATATGAAACATTTTAATTTAAAATCACTAAAATTTCTAAGACCAAATAAAAACGTTAAAGCTTACTCACACGCAAGGGCAATGCTAAAGTTTTTCTCAACAACCCAAACTGTGTACTTAGCCAATGTGGACGATTTACTCATCATAGAAATATTTCCAACTACATAATAACCTACTTTAAAAAAATTAAAGTTTTTATTTCCAAACAAAATATGTCTCTTGATACCAGAAAAATCCTTATATCGTGAGCAGAATTCTCAAGAATTCTGAAATTACACGTTTTTCAAAAATTTACGAGAAAAATTACAACCTATTATCAATGCTTTTGGTTCCTCTATGCACAACGTAGCGAAACACCTGACTAAAATTCTGCTTACAGAATCTTAAATCCTTATCTATACATAAAATAATATAACGGCCAGCTCTAATGTTGTCTCTCTGTTTACTAATATGCCCATCTCCGAGACTTCGCAACTTCTTCAAATTAATTAACAATTACTTATCCAATCACTATTTTGCCTTCTAAAACAAATTTTATAGCCAAATAAATGGTGTTCTTATAAGTTCTCCACTTTTACCTGTCGCAGTAAACTATTTCAGTGTCGATTTTAAAATAAAAGACCTTACTTACCCCTAAAACTGTTGAATGATGTACGTTGATAATTTTTTTATCTGGCCTCAAGGTTTATATCCTAACATCAAGTTTACGATGGAATGCAAACAAAATAATTCTGCCTTTTTCCTGAGCACTCTCAAAATTCTTCAAAATTCTTCCGATGACATGTTCTGTTCTGTTGTGTACGAAAAACCGTACTAACCGTTATCTAAAGCTAAATTCTATAATCACTTAGTTGCAAAATCCTTTACTACCAGAAACTTCCGACACTAACAATACATAAAAGATATAAAGACCATAAACTACCTAAATAAATATTACAATTCAATAGTTTGTTGAATGTTGAACACATTTTGCTTTGTTCGATTTCAATATTTGATTTTTTGTTCAAGTTACTAAGATTCTTTTGAAAGGAACGCATTTGGCCATGACCAATTGCGTGAATGTTATTTCACTAATATGTTTAGCATAAAATTTATACGATTCTTCTACCACTTCCCTAGCATAGTAATCCATATTTATGGTTCCATAATCACAGATAATATTTGTTTCGCTCTGAAAGAAGTTACATAGTTTTGATAATGGTTTTATTTCAATCTTCACATAAATCAGTGCAACATTTCAAGGTTTTTACGTTACGCCTTGTTTAATCGTAATTACATATAATCACTCGAAAAATCTGGAGTTATGAGGATAGCGTGCTTTCCTGAATATCGATAATAAACTCGTTACATAATGATGCATGTAGCGTGTGAAAGCTTTTGTTGACCACTGGCAGTAATACTAGGTTTGGGGTTTCGGCTGTTTTTCAAATTGCCGGGTGTAAGCGAATATTGATTGCCGGGGAAACACGGCGACGCACACGCAAGTATGAGAATTTTTGGCGCCGCTAAGATTCTGCAGCACCCCGCAGCCTCATATTAACGACACGGCTGATTTCGGGGGAGATTAACCCTAATGAAGCGATTTTATACAACTAAGCGTCCGTCAGCTCCCATTCCGAACCACGTTCACATCGTTCCGCACCAATTTTAATCTGTTCTTTATTTCCTGCGCCAAAAGATATACGCCAGCGCTCGCAGACAAATTATTTCCTTTTAATTTTGCTTCGAATTTCGCAGGCGGCGGATTTCGGCTCGCAGACACACAGATTCACGAAAATGAGTGTAATTAGCCGGTATCAAGCGAAATGAAAGCAAAATGCTGTTGCAGAAACATGCAGATGAGCATTGTTCTTGAAAACTATTCGTAAACTCCGGAATTTGTTCCCGGCGCATTTGCATATTTATAGTGGGAGTAATTGCGAGGAGATTGTTTTAAAATCCCGCAGATTAAAAGATCAGACGGAGTCAAATTGAGCTTGGATGGAAATAATGGGATTTTCTGAGCCGCGGGCGTTTGATAGTTCGCAGGTTTTTGCGCAATTCAATTTCCATTACGACTGGAACGAATTTCACATGCAAAAACGAAGAAACTCGTCTGATCGGAACAAAACAAGAATCAACAGGGTTCGCTGCAGGAAATAAACGCAGAGCTCCACGCATCTTGCCGTTTGCAGTTCGGCTTTAGGGGTATTCGAAAATTCTAAATTTCCATTACAAGCAGGCATCGAATTTCTAAGTTGCATTAGCATTCGCCTTTCTGCTGAACGGCTCATAAAGTGGCATCGAAATTCATCTCAGCGGCTCAATATAGATCTTATAAACTACAGTGTGCGCTTTAATGGCTCTGCATTATTATAATTAACCTTTCAGCACGCACTTGCAACTCTTTGTAAATTCACTACGTATTCTACTGTCAACTGTGACAAACTTGCGTGTCTGCACTATACCAGCAACTATTTAAAATAAATTAATTTAATTCTTACTGAGTGTTAATGTTATTTTTTATTTATTTATTATTATTATTATCATTATTATTATTATTATTTATTAAAATTATTATATGCAAAATTACTATTAAGGTAAATCTAGCAAATGAATAAACTATGAAAATAACATTAAAATACATGAAAAACTAAATTTGTTGATATGAAACTTATCACAAGTAATATAAATAGTATTTACATTCATATACTTCGATGTAACCTCCATCGGCAGCCACGATCTTTTCAAGCCGGTACCTAAATCTGCTGTAAACTAACTCAAGTTTTTCCTTGTTTGCATATATCCTTCCCTCCATGATTATGACTCTTATACCAACCTCGACAAGGGAACTACAGTCAGATCTTCTTTAAATTATGGCCTTGAACTGAATTTTGCTGGAACTAGTATTCTCAACCAGCGGCTACCTCCTCTATCCACAGCTTAAAAATTTTTTCCAACACGTTGATGTAGCTGTCTGCGGTCTCCTTCAGGGCTTCCTCAAAAAAGGTATCTACTTCGCTGCTCACAAACCACAGTACCATCACAGAAGCATGACAGTAGACGATTAGGATGGATTTAGCGATGCATCGTCCTGCCCTGGATAAAGTTCTTTTCGTCCGAAAAGAATTTCAGGAAACTAGTATTGCCGTGATTGTCGTTCAGCAGTTAGGTTTTTAAGTTCTGTGTCCATCTTGCTTTTGTCAGTCAACAGTTGCTGGTTCTTTGGGATGAAAGGCTTGCAGTGCAGATCTTGTCAGGTCCATTTCCTTTGCCAAATCAGCAATGCTTTGCTCAGGATTCTGATCCTTCTTTTCTTTCAATTCGCGGACGAATTCATCACTTCTACTGCGATCAGATCACTTATTGTGAGTTTCCCTGTCGGCAGTTACCTCCTCCTGCTGGTTACGTCGTAAACTTGTCCCTTTTTATAGCCAAACTACGTAATAATCTTCTGGTGCAAAGAAATTTAAGTACAGCTACTCTGCGGTAGTATTCTCGTCTCATTTTGTTAACAGTGTCGGGTTGTCGATTACGTGAAGTTAACTTCTGTTACCTTATAGGAGAGTGAGCACACGCCTTTCGGCTTTCCTAAAAAACAATTTAAATTATTTTGGGTTTTTATCGATGACCCTATAAATAAATATAATTGTTTGTAAATTACATTTGCTTACATTTCATGTATTTTTATTGTTTACCATTATTTAATAGTTAATATATTTGCTACATGCAATACTAATGATCATTCTTTTTGGTAACTTGTTTTTCTCTTAACCTTTTTTTCTATTTCGGTCACTGTTGTGGAAAGAGCATTTGATAAAATGTTTGTCCTGATATTACAACTGTATAAATTATAAATTTCTGCAGGAACTAGATTCTTAATTGTAGTATAGAAACTTTCAGTCCCTTTTAATATATTATAAGCGAATTTTCTTTTTCATAGCCTTTAGTACCTTATTACGAGACGCGCCGTTGCAGTTTTGTGAATCGATAGAGATATGTAAACTTTTGTTGAATCTAATTATGTATTTTCAATATACTTTTGGAGGCAAATACGAAATTTTGTGTTTGAGTTAGATGTCTTCTTAAATTTTTTTTAACTAGAAATAAATTAAGGCGAATATAAAGGATTGTTTTAAATACTGCACTTACAAATATAAAAAGACAAAGAAATAGTTGCATACTACACTACTGTATTTATGTGAATTTAGCACTACATAAACAATTGTGTTGGAGAAGTTTTAAATACCATATTATACTTTTATTTCCAAAAATGCATTATCTGGTATATGACCAGCACTGGCATTTGAAAAAGCTTAGAAGTTAGTTTAATAGTTTTAACATTTTAACAATCGTATTAATTATTTACTAACTAAAAACAATATATTTGCAATAACTATAGCATGGTAGCTCTTATCATTGCTACCGAAAAATTAAAAGGTTATTAAAGAATTATTTATTATTATTTTTTATAAATAAGCGAGTCTATTATCTAAGAAATAAATATACGTTTCATTAATAAATTATATTCAGACACTCGAACAAAATGTTTGCTACAAATTTTTTGAAGGATTCTCATTTCCTTCGAAAGAAACTTTAATTAAGAAATTTTTATTAAAAAATGTCTTTACACAGAAAGTATTGAACGAGAAAAATGAATCAGAAATTTCTCATGGCCTTGCTGAATCTTAATTAAAGTGGGATCATTTCCAATCGTTCTTGAACTGCGTTTATCTTTTATGTTAGTTTCTACAACCATATTCTTTATAAATATTTAAAATATAGCAATTAAGCTTACATATGGTGTATTAGTTTATAAGGGTTTTAATGTCAAATTAAATTTATCTCTTAATACATCAAAATTTTGCTGATGCAATCATTTACATCTTTTAATTCATGCTTTCAATTAGTATCCTAAATTTGAAAACCACAAATCCTTTACTGATTTAAACATTAAGAACAAATTTAATATAATACATAAAATACAACAAAAAATATTTATATTGTATACATTATAGAAGAAAATCTTCGTAATATATTTCATTAAATATTACTATATTAGTTAATTAATATTTGAGAAAATTACCATAGTTTCAAACAAACTAAATAGTAATTACAGGAATACATAAAAAATTAACAAAAATAGACCATTTACTATGTAATTGAAATAATAGCTTCTTAATTCTTAGTAAAATAATTAGGACACACGACATTTGTAGCAAGAATAATCGTAAAATACATTGCACTATGAAATAACACTACAAAAATGTACTACCAAATAAAAAGGCGCAATTCTAGTCGCCATTAAATATTCCAAATTAAAGATGCTGTATCAGTTTACCTTTTTCTAGAAGTTAAGTTCTTGTTTTATCAATTTCTTATAGTGGTAGAATATTTTCCTTTTAGAACAAGTAGGAAACGAGAACAACGACCTCCAGTAATTGTTTTTATTAACTCCTTTATAATCAATAATCTGCCTTACCTAGACAATAAATTCTTGTTTTGTACAGTTATTGATACAGACTTGCAGAGAAAATCCCTGTTAGTGTTTTATTATTTAACCTAGGCTATTGTCCTACGCTATCTATAACAAATTATTACAAATTTTTAAACAGGTAATAGTTACATAAACTTATTAAGTTGATCTAACGGTTTGTGTCTTTTAATCGCCTTAGTTCTTTGTTCTGGTCCATTAACTGATTGACTAACTTGTCAATTATAAATAACAATGCACAATTACACAAGCACTATATCGCACAAATCTTTTTGTATCACCACATCAGGGACATACCAGGGCGTATCCATTATAGTACGTAGCAACTTGTTTTGAAATTTTTGTATTATTTCTATGTTGCTGTTTCTGGCTGATCCCCAGCGATGCAGCCCATAGGTCCATATAAGTTTTACTTTGTAGATCAATACTTTATTTTTGAGTGTGACCTTCGATGTTCTGACAAACCACCAAAAGAGTTGCCTTAATTTCAGACTTAATTACTTTATCTTAGTAAATATATGTATACGCCATGTAAGTTTTTGATATAGGTATATGCCTAGATATTTTATATAGTCACAATGCTTAAAGTGGTATCCATTTATTATTACTGGTGGGCAATGATTTTTCTTCATGGTGAAAGTTATATGCATAAACTTTTCTGCATTTGCTTTCAGCTGCCAGTTTTTCAACTATTCATCCACTTTGTTTATATTAGTTGAGGTTTTTCGAGGCAGTTTAAGAATTTGGATGGGAGGAAAGTACAGCCATATCATCAAATGTCGCATTTGTTGTCATTCTAGTTTTTAGTAGATCAACTTAAAAAGCAGATACAATATTGGACCCAGAACACTTTCCTGTGGTACTTCAGATTTTATGGTTTAAAAATTAGTTGTTACTTCTTCCTGTTTGACTAGAAAATTCCTGAAGGTGAAATATAATTTTATTAGCTTGTAGTAGTCAGGAGGTAAACTTTTCTTGAGCTTATAAAATAGGCCCTCATGCCCCATCTTATCGAAAAATTGGCTAATTCCAATAAATACTGTAGAGCAGTGCCGTTTTTTTTCAAGGTCATTGTTGATTTTCTTAAACAATCTGTGTATTTGCTCTATTGTTTCATGACTACCACGAAAACCAAACTGATGGTCGGGAATCAGTTTTTGTCCTCTATTATTATTTTCAATCTGTTTGATATTACTTTCTCAAATACTTCTGACAATACTGGTAATAAACTTATGGGTCTATATGAGAATACTTTATCAACTTTTTTTGCAGTCGAAAAGTGGACTGTATAGTAATTTTAAATTTTGAACAAAGGGAAATTCAAACAAAGCTAAAGCTAAAAACACTAACCTGTGAAAGCGGCGTTTTCCCGCTGAAATCGGTTCCTGTATTGTTGGATCCTGTGGGATGCAGAAAAATAAAATAAGGGTGGGGGTAAAAAGATAACAAGTTACCCCAATCTTCACAGCGGAGCCGGACGGTAGCGTCTTTCCTGGTGCAAAAGTTCCTTCGTCGTTTCTTGCCGAGTCAGAACAAATAAAATAATAGACCGAGTTTTACCAACAAACATTGCAACCCCGAAATGCAATCGGGAAACAAAAGGACCTCCGAGAAGAGGTTAATCTGGTCGGAAAAATATCGAATTTGCCACAAAATTAGCTTTTTACAAAAGCCTCGCAGAAACGAAAACTTCCACTGCATATTAAACACGCCGGCGAACTCTCGGTTAAAATGCTGTTGGCTTACGGAAAATTTAAACAATCGCAAACTAAATTCAAAAACGAAGCCAAGCGGGCCGAAAGCAAAGCCAAAGGCCAACGCAGGAACATAGGAAAAGGCCAAGCCCATTTGGGGCACCTTCCAAGCTTTCGAAAAACTTCTCTTGTCTAATTACAGCATTGAATATTTGCATTATGGATTTTTGCCTTTGTCGGTTACTTCTTTCAATATTTTACCTGTTATCATGTCAAACCCAGTTGCTTTCGTAGGGTTAATTTCTCGGTTTATAATATTTTGCACTTCACAAAATGTTATTTTCTTTAGAGGAAGCTTTATTTAATAAGGTACGTTTCGAGATTATCAAATATTATTCTAATGTCCCAAAAATGATTCCGCAGTTATTGGATAAAATACTTCTTCTATAGGGTGGTCTGCAAATACTACAGCCTTTTCTTCATTACTTCTGGCCCAATCCTGTTTTCCATTTTATTGGAAGAATGTGCTGCTATGGCCTCTTTATCTTTTTTATTGTCTTTCACAATGAGAAGTCCGTCGCTTCTGTTGCTGATTAGGTCCTTTAAGTAATTTGGTTCAAATTTATTTTTTAATTCCAGTAATAATCTTTTTAGTTTTCTTGTCGCCTTCTTGAAGTTTTTCTTATCAGATTTCAGCCTAGTTAGTTGCCATCGCTTTCTTAATCAACGTTTTTCATCTATTTTTTGCTTTACTTTGACAGGAATCTCACTTCGTATTTGAAGATCTATTTTCTCTAGTGTGGCTTTCCAAGTTGCAACTTGAATGGATTTAGTTAGTTCACATATTGCGTTATCTACGTCATCGGTTGCTCTGAATGCAATGTTTAGTTCAATGAACTCTTTACAAGTTCATAGTTACTGCTTTATATAAACAACATTTTCTAATTATTGTTTAAATTTAATGAGAATAATAAGAACAAATTTATAGACACAACAGCCAGAGCAAAAACAAAACATTAAGAAATATTTAATTATTTTACTTTAACAACATAACAATGAATAAAAAATTGGAAAAATCTGGGTGACTGATTTATAAAACCTAAGAAAATAGATAGTAATAATGTATTATGAAAAACTAGCAAAATTATAAGAAAATATCGGTATTACAACAGTTAAGTGATTCCGCGCTTGTATTTTGAAACAAGAAGGCGTCTGTAGTGCTCAATTAATCAGTGTCCTAAACGACTAACATTTTACTTGCTGATACGTGCATCTGGAGTCGAGCGACATGAGAAAGTTGGGAACGGCCGCTCGCTCGTGTTATTCAGCAATATTTACTTAATCTTAAGGTCAAGTTTAACATTCCAAGCATATCTCAAACGAAACAGTAATAAAACTGTAAGTACATTTAAATTTATTTTAAAATGGCTTACATGGCTGCCCAGCCGAATGTAAAATTTTATCAAGTTTTTTCTTTAATTGAAATGCCAACAAACATGGCATTCTCTCAACCAGTGCCATTATAGCAAGTATACTCACAAACGCGCTAGTATGCAGTACTCAGCCGCAGAATAGCATTCGAGTACCTACTACAAATACACTGTATTTAATTAAAAAATATCAATGATAATAAGTCACATAGCAAAAAACAAAGTAAAGACAACGAAAAATTAACAAAGGAGTAAGAATATTGTCTGGAATATATAATAACAGTGAACAACAGATGTATTGCACTAGCAGAAGAAAATATTGGAAAGATCAACTTCAAAAGATTCTGAACTAAAGCCTCCCCTATATCAGGTATTAAGAAGATCAAACTACTAGTTGAACTTCTGATTACAATTTCCAAATATAAATCTATATTAAAAACAAACAATAATCAAGTAAAAGTGCAACTCCTGGAAAATACGTCTACACTACAATTATAAAAGCACTAATCGAAATAAAAACAAAAACATTTTATATTTTTACCTAGACTTATGACAACTCCAAAAAGTTCTATGGCAATAAAGAACATGTGAGTTACAATAGGAACAGACAGTTTTAGTTTGACTTTTACAATAAAACAAAAGGAAACGAACATCAGTTTATAAAATTTATAAACTAGCTGGAAATCTGCAACTTTTTAAAATATATATAAGTACCTCTCGCCTTTTCCATCTGAAGATTGAATAAATAACCCAAGCTGGCCCAAGTATCATAAGAACGGTCACAGCTGGAGAGAGAAATGGCGACTTATATATATGCAGAAATACCTCACGGAAACAATTAGTGCATTAAAATTAAAAGTTTAAAAACTACACAAAATTCATTCATTTTTAACAATAATAAATTGAAAATTAATATAAACAAAGTGCTTATGACAAGGGTTACGCAAAATTTGTTTGCCTTTATACATGGGCTGCAAGATATCTATTGCGAAAAACCAATAAAAATAAATGTTTAATTCTGGAAACTTTTTATTGTTTTTCAATACCCTGACGGTCAATAAATTGTTGCATACGCTGGAATCAATTGTCATAGTATTTTTTCCATAGCAAATTAGGTAACTCGGAAACATGGATTTTGAACCCATCAACAGCTTTTTCCGGTGTCGAAAATCGTTGTCCACGCAGTTTGTTTTTCAAGTGTGGGAACAAAAAGAAATTGTTTGCTTAAAAAGCAATTATATACGTAAATGTGTGTGAGCTCGTAGTGTCATAGTGGAAAATGAACCGACGTCATGCGTTGGTTTTTCTTATTTCTCCGAAGATTTCAGGCAAACTAATGATTGTATCCATTAAAAATTAATCATTTTGCGATTCTCTAACTCTATGATTGCGACATGTCCACTTTTTCTAAGAAAAAACCGTTTTTTTCAAACACGAACGAGCTTCATGTTAAGTATGGCTTATCTTAGAAAAGCTATACGGTCGATTGCTGTTTACTTTCGAGCTCATACGCATAAATCCAAGATTCGAGTCACCTGTGATGAAGTAAATGGTATTTGAAGCACCGCTATCAGATTCCTTGGGCATTTCTTTCGACCAATCGACACGAGTCTATTTTTAAGCGATCGTTAACTTATGCGGAATATAACGCACACAGCTTTTTTACGGTTAAATATTTATGCAATATTGAATGTATACTAGTCATACTAATGCCTAAGGCTGCCTAAATTTGATGACAATCTTGATTTATCGGTTCACCCACGCCATTAATGTTTTTTGGATAGCCGATTGTAGACGACCTTCTTTCAATTCGTCCGCTAGCGAACTACGACTACAATTAAATTCACCGAACTAACGATATTCAGTGGTTCTGTATGGAGCTTCCTCATTAAAAGTCAAAGTAAATTGAGCGACACACTGTTGTTGAGATATTCATTGTTGATTTGTTAATTTTATTTTTTGACCAAAGGGAAATTTTCAACTTTATGACAACAAAATAAATAACGTTTGTATGACAAAAAGTTCTAAGTACATATGCTGTCAAAAATGTCAAATTGTATTATACAAATGTCAGCTCGCACACAGCATATTGCAGGGTTGCCAACTTACAATAGATATCGTGCAGCTCACGTAGAAACTAACTGCTGCAAAAATAATCTTATAGTTTCCCCATGACAAGATGTATGATGTAAAACTTCTTAAAAACATCAGTGACAGATATATTTCTTTTTATAGGTAGTACTATAAATAAATGAATTATACAATTTTCTTTATTGGAGGTCTCTTAGTATAAATCTAGTTTGCACTTTACTACATAATTTAAAAAATACCAAATTTTTGTCGTTTTAAGGTACTTCTATCAAGAGAGACCAACCAATTTTTAGTACATAGGCCTAATAAAAATCCATCAAAATAATCTTTCCTTTTTGAAACAGGAATAAAAAGAACAATATAGATTGTGTCCAACGATTATTGTACCATTATGTAGAACATTTAGGTATCAACCAGCTTTCAAGATGATCTTATGTAAATGTTTTCCCGCACAAAGAATATACTCCTCCAGACTCGCTTTAAACTTCCATATTGCTTCTCGAGCTATTTTTACTGGTACTGCTGCAATTGCGTTGTGAATAGCATTCTTCAGTTCATCAATAGTCCGGTCTGTGTATAAAAACCTTGATCTTTAGATGTCTCTAAAGTAAGAAATTGCAAGGGGACAGGCCTGCTGAGCTAGCAGCGTGAGATGTCACTATGCAATAAGATAAAGTGGTCTGGAAACATTAGCCCCAGAATTTCTCGAGAAACTTCTATTATATGTGCGGTAACGCCATTTTGTTAGAACTAAAGTGGTGAATTTTTATGTTTGTTGAGTTTGAGCTTTAGGAAATTGGTTTATATCGAGAATTTCGTGGAGTTCCATACCTAAAATCCTGCTTATTGATGCAGATTAATAAATATAAATAAGTTTCGTTACTACTGAGCATAGGAGCATCAACTGGAACATTTGCTAACATGTTGTAAGCGGTCTGCAAGCGTACCAGTCATATTCTTTAAGTTTCTGAACCATCAACGTGTATGCATGGAACATAAAATAGTAGTATAGGATTCTCATGCTTAGCAACCGAATATCCGAACACTATTGTGTTGGGTGATTTTTGTCTTAATACTGAACCAGTCAGTCGAAATTATGTATTTAACAGTATTATAGTTTTTTGGGTGAAAACTCTTCCGTGATAACCTATTCTAAAATAAGAACGAAATAGACACTGAAACACTATTTTCACAATAATTCTTCAAAACAAACCTACGGTGTTCATTACTCGACGCTATGACTCGAACACCAATTACCAATACATTGCGCACAGCTGCCAATTCAAAAAGAAAAGGTAATTTTACGGAACGCTGTACAATTAGTGAATGACCATGAAAACTAAGAAAGTACATTCAAATTAAAAACTGATACTTTAAACAGTCATTAGTGCTTTTTGCTACTTTCACTATATTTGTGCAGAGAATATTAAGATATTAAGAAAACAATTTCTAACATTCATGTTATGCATTACATAACTGTTGTCTTAAATAACCTTATCGTGCGTTTTTAGCATCTTATTGTAATGTAAATAAAATTTATTACGGTTATCATATAAACAAACATTAAGTATAATTGTTAATATTTTTCTTCTCGATTTTAAGATTTTATGTTTGCATTTACCATCTAGATTGAAGACAAAAATTGAATTTATATATAATTTTCTTCTTTTCTTCTCTGCCGTCAAGGGATTGTCAAAAGTCTTTTAATGTCTATAGATAACTATAATTCTGTTTATGCATCAAATTCGCCAACAAATTACTTAATTATGTCAAGTGCAACCCAATATAAGACACACGTCATAATATTAACTAGATATTTGACATGCTGCACTGATCAGTAATATAATGTAAAATTCTGGCATGAAAAACAGTATGCTTAGAAAATGGTTGAAAATAAGAAATATGGTAGAACAAATAAAAGTATTAAATTGTAAAACAAACGGAAATGAGCTACTATTGATTGTACAGGCCGTCTAGTTTAATCGGATATGAGATTTTATATGAAATGATAACAAAACTAACATACAAGGTGGTTTGAATATTACCAAGACTAATTTTTTTACAAGAAAACCATATTGCTAAATACTTAGTTACACATGTCAGTCTTCAACGTACTCCTCTTCGAAATTAATATATTTTTCCAATGTTCTGGAAGTATTCTGATGCTCTTTTCAAAAAAGCCTTTTTGTTGGCGGCGTGTCCACTCTCGAATAGTCTGGATGACGGCATTGTTGTCCGCAAACCGCATGATTTACGAGTCTGATTTGACCCTTCCTAACAGGTAGAAATTACTTGGAGCCAACCGGGCTATACGTTGTTTGTGGCAGAAGGTTTTATTTTAATTTCCGGAGGGTCTCTACTGTTGTTTTGGTCATATAGGAGCGTACATTGTCTCGAAGGAAGACTACGCGCTTTCCACCTGTCTTTCACGTGAATCGGATATTTTCCTTCACGTCTGTTGCCAGAAAGTTTGAGTAATAAGCCCTTTGACTGTTCTGGTACCCATCAAAAAGTCTACATGGATAACTCTCTGCTAGTTTCAGAATAACGTTGCTTTCACTTTTTCTGCCAAACGGCTTCTCCGCGTTTTTTTGGGTTTGGGGAACTGGTATGCCGCCACTCGAGCGATGACTGCTGAAACTGAGAAATAAAGTAGTGCACCCACGTTTCATAGGTGATTACTATAGACTTTAAAAATACGTCACCTTTGTCTTCAAACTGCTATAGGAAACGACTTGCATGCAACTTGCATGCGTACCATTTTGTTCACGTCTGTTAAAGTGTGTGGTACCTACCGTGCATTCACCTTGCGATAGTGCAGCTAATTTTTTACGATATTTTTTACACTATCAACACTAATGGACAATATTTTTCTAAGTTACTTGATAGTGCTGCACCTATTCTAAGCGCGTTTGCACAATCATTGTTTGGCTCGATGATGAATTTTTACGGCCAATGATCGTGCAGTTCATTCTAAAAACCGACACCACTCAAACACACGAGTCCGTGAGAGACACACTTCTCCATATTGTTGTTGGAGTCTGTGGTAAATTTCAGTGAACGGAATGTTTTTTCTAACAAGAAATTTGACCACAATGCGTTGTTCCACGCTCCGCGGTACGTTTTGTTCGCTCATCACTCTAGCAACTCTCAACAGAACTGAACAGGTTCTAATCTACGCAGGAGGGTCGTACAGCTGCAGTGCATTGCGGCTTTTTTACACACAAATCATTTTAAGCCACTTTATAAATGCAACCAATTGATGGATTCAAGAAAAAGTCTTCCATCTAAATTCGTAACAAAATACATTAGTGAACTAATAAGAATAAATATTTACAAAATAAAACATTAAATGCACACAAAATCAAAAATTAATTTTTATATCCTGATATATTTCAAATCACAAAATGTTGGAAATATGACAATACAAAAAGCTTTATTGGTAGGTAATAATTTATCTACTAACTGCCGAAAAAACAAAAAAAAAAGTAAAGATGTAAAATGCGCACAAAATGTGGGGAAAATCACTCAGCCAACTATAAAGTTTGCTTTCTTTATAAACAATTACAAAATAACAGATATTGTAAGAAAAATCTGGTGTGAACATCACACGACTTTCCGGGTCTAAAAATTTGTTGATTTAAAAAAGGACGAGGCGCGAGTCCAACACTCGAAAGCTGATTAAAATAAACAGTACAAGACAATTGCCTCGTACTTAAAATTTTGCTACGTCACTGAAAGTAACCATGCGAGCTCGGTCGCACGGCCTTCCCCATTATCGCCTGCGTGCTCGGCCAGGAAGCTCTCTGAGCGCGCTGTTATTGGCCCGTTTAATTAATTTTTAATCGGATATAACTTATTTATTTGACCTCAAAAAATTTCATTGTAATTTTTTGTTCGTCTCGGTCTGATCTATCCGGTAATATAAATTTCCCGAAACATTTTATGAACACCCGGTATATTAAAAATCGTGAGCTTCAATTTTTTTTCGAGTTCGTATTTTACCAACTTTTATTTTAAATTCATGTTTATCACATGATAACAAATCATTTTTATTCTCATGAATTTTTTGTATCTTCAACCGTTTAGATTCGCGACCGCTTTGCGACCGATTTTGCGACCTTTCGACTAAACGGCTAGGCCGATTTTTACCACTGCGTCCCCTGCCTACAAGTAACTTGCATACCAAATTTCAAGTCTCTAGCTCTTACGGTTCTCGAGATATCCTGTTTACTGACAGACCGACAGACAGACCGACACACACACACACACACGAACCAATGGCTCAAACCAACTATTTGGTGTCCTGAGGCTATATTTCGTCCAGAAATGTGAAAAACTGGGTAGGTCAAATTTCCCGCCGATTACATTACTTTCCTTATTATAGGATAAGGAAAGTAAAAAATGCATGCCAATCAAAGAAATTAAATAACGACTGCTTAACAAAATTGATCAGAAGGAAGAAAAGTATTATATTTTCAAATGACCAGAGAAAATAACCAACTTGCAGATGATATACAGATTTTGCAACAAGGTATGTTTTCAGATTAAACAGATGACATTTTTGAGTTAAAAATATGTTAGCACAATTTATGGAATAGATATAATAGAAGATTTAGCTAACAAGGGTATAAGCAAAAGTACTTACATATATTAAAAATGTAAGATAATTACCCAGACAAAAAACATGGATAAACTTGTATATCGTGCGGTTATAAAATTCTTGGTTTGGGATGGATTAACCCATAAGGAAATTCCTCCGAAGTTGACAAAAGTTTACGGGGACTCTGCTCCTTCCATGTCAACTGTTAAAAAGTGGGCAGCTGAATTTAAACATGGACGCACATGCCTCAAAGGTGACCCAGGTGAAAGATGGCCAAAAACCGCAACCACACCGGAAATCATAGAAAAAGTGCATGATATCGTGTTGGGCGATAGGCGAGTGAAGGTGAGTGAGATAGCTGAGGCTGTGGGGATATCGGAAGAAAGGATACGAAACATCTTGCACGAAGAATTAGGGATGCGAAAGCTCTGCGCAAGATGGGTGCCGCATTTGCTGAATGCCGATCAAAAGCAAATGTGCAAACGATTTTCGCAGCAATTTTTGGACCGATTCAACAGGGATACGACCGATTTTGTGCGGCGATTTGTCACCATGGATGAGACATGGGTCCACCACTACACGCCAGAAACGAAACAGCAGTCCAAGCAGTGGGCGGAAGCCAGTGATTCAGCGCCAAAGAAAGCGAAGTCGATCACATCTGCCGGAAAGGTGGCCAGCGTGTTTTGGGATGCGAAAGGGATCCTGTTAATTGATTATCTTGCAAAATACAGAACGATTAATGGCGAACATTACTCAAACCTTCTTGACCAGCTGGATGCCAAAATTCGCGAGAAGAGGCCTGGATTGAAGAAGAAAAAAATCATCTTTTACCAGGACAGCGCACCTGTACACAAAGGTGCGTTGGCGATGGAAACTGCGAGATTTGGGGTATGATTTGCTCGGCCATTCCCCCTATTCTCCTGATTTAGCACCCTCAGACTTCCATCTGTTTCCAAACTTAAAAAAATTGTTTCTGGGAAGCGCTCCGCTTAAATGAAGAAGCTGGGAGGGCCGTTGATGAATATTTTCACTTTCGAGAAGGAATACTGATGTTGGAGAGGCGCTGGATCAAGTGCGTTGAAGTCAAGGGAGATTATGTAGAAAAATAAAATCATTTTTAACTGAAAATCGCAGTCTTTCATTGTCAGGCCGAGAACTTTTCACCTTACCCTCGTATATATATATATATATATATATATATATATATATATATATATATATATATATATATAGTATGTATGTATTATATGTATATATATATATATATATATATATATATATGTATATGTATATGATATATTTATCTCCATTGATAATACTATAGCATTTGTTTTATTAATGCATTGTACTAAAATAATTATTTTGTTATGTGCCTGTATTGTAACATGGTTTTCATATATAACATGCTTTACGGTAAAATAAGTTTATTGTGATAGAAACAACAATTATTTTATACCAAATTACATAAACTGAATAAGTATATGCGTACATAAAGGAGCCCCCTCTACACAGAGTTATACAAATGAGTCCAACGACATCGAGAATATTTATTCTGACAAGAACAATATTGAATTCAATTTCTCTTGTAAAATATAAATAGAACCGTAGAAAGGAATGACAAATGATCGCTGCTCTCCACAACGACAAAGGCAGGTAATCAGAGTAATTCATTTACGAAGTACCGTTTCATCAGTAGTGTGTTTGAACTTTTTGCGTAGTTTGTTTGCATTTAAATGCTGCCTCAGAGTGGAGCAGGGAAAAATTTGCCAACGCCTCACTTTGCAGAGTTCGAGCGCTGGAAAGGGGAATTAGCAATAATCCTGGAGAAGAGCAGGGGAAAAATGTGAAAATGACAACCAGCGACCCGTAAATTTTTGACATGTAATGCGTTTTCAACGAATTTATTCCCGTCTTGATCTGAAAGACGTGAGCCTGGGTGGGTCGTAATATAGATGAGGAAGCGCTCCAGATGCATTGATACGCTTTACAACGCATTTCATCTTTTTATTTCGGTGTTTGATGTGCCCGTCAAGTGTTTTAGCGGAGCTTATTTTTATTTTCGCAAAATTCTGCCCCGTCCGGGCTGGGCCGCTAACGGGAGGGATTTTTCTTCATCTCGCCTGTACTGTGCGGGTTTTATCCTTCATTTGGCTATACATCAGGCGTACAATGATTTGTTCACGTGCCATTTAATAACAACTCCCCCGGTCGTTAAGCGTTAGTGAATATTATGCGTTCTTTGTATAATAAGGCGCTTTGTATTCCGAGTATTCGGGTAAGAGCGTCGAGGACCTCAGCAGAATCGCAAGAATATGTTTATTGCAATGTTTGAAGCAGCTGCAGGCGGAACGGGTAAGGGCCATTGTAGCCAACTTTTGGGAGCAATCATTGTAATTTTGCTATTTATTGTCTTCGCGAGTACGCCTACAGCTAATTAACTTGAAATTTATGTACCTCCCGCCTCACCTGCGGGAGTTGCAGCGCGGCAGGCCGACCCCTGACGAAGCGCTTAATAGAAAAGGCATATAGACGAAAATGTAATATTTTATTCGGTTCTTGTGAAGCTCGGAAAGTTTTGACCAGCTGCACGTTTTACGTGTAAATTTTTCACATGTAGCATTCGAAGCGCTCGAAATTGGACCCAGATTTATAAATAATGCATTAAATTTTATAGCTTCGGATTCGTACCTTGAAATATCTTAGTGCTCTGGTTTCCATTAGATTTATATGTGAGGGAATACTAAACATTCTGTTGAAGCGCATTGCAAGAACCTACAAGAATCCAAATACATTTCTCGATAGCGTCCTTAATACGCTTTTAACTTCAATATAAATTCCTACGGCGTCTGGAACACCACTTTATATCATACACACTGGCAGCTGAAACGAGAGAAAACACTCGTGACAGACTCAGATTTATTATTTGAATTACTACAGCCTGCAGCTGGACGTATCAGACAGTTATTGTGACAGAAAACGAGACAACGCGACCACTGCCCGCTGGTCTGCAACCAAATATATCGGTGAAGAAAGTTCCAACAAGAAACAAACGTAAAGCTAAACGCCGAGACCGACTTAGAAATACACGATATATCACTTCGCCGCTTCACCAAGATTGTTTTCTTATTTCAAAGTTTTTACAGTATTTACTTAATCTGTCTAACGTAAAGCATGGGACATTTTTATTGCTAGATTACCTACAATTACAATACTAAAAAATTAATTAAGTTTTATATACAATAATTATAATAAGTTTCTATTTTTAACAGGCATTTCAATTATATCAAATCTTTACTGATTTTAATTTTAATAAATAAACATTTTTCTAAATTATTTATATATTTATATTATTTATATATTTATTTAAATTTAAATGTGCATCAAAAACTGTATAGAATACAATTTATCTAGTATACCTATAAATACTGTTACACACTGATTAGAATGACAAAATAAAACTATTAACTATTATTACACAATATTTCGTCTTTTATTAAATATTATTGATAAATATAATTATAACGGATTTATTCAGGATGCCTACTCTTGATCTCCCTACAACCTTTAAGACGTCCGGACCACTTATCTATGATATTACGCACCACATTCATTGGAAAAGTATTGACTGTAGCCGCCAGAGAATAAACATTAGGGCATTTTTTAGAAAGCTATGCCTTTTAAAACTGTCCATAATTTTCATTCTAATGGACTGAAATGTAGGCTATAAGAAGACCAATCCTCCACTGTCAAAAAATGACTCGTATTGTTGCTCAACCACGTTTGAGTTGACCATGCTTTGTGAACAAATGGGGAGTATTAATGAAAGATGCTTCTAGAGTATAACCTGCCATTTTGTTAGTTGTAGGATTCCTGTACCAGAGACTCATTAAACAAAATTATAGTCCGATACACAAGCATACCGCGAATGCGGAGAGGATCCACTTTTTTTGGTTCCACACTTATGAATGCGAAGATCGGAAATGAGATAATCTAAAGAATTAAATAAAGGTTTAATAAAGAAGTGCTTAATCAAAATAGAGAAATGTTGATACAAGCGTGTGCAGACAACAATTTAGAAATATGCAACACTTACTTTGATCTGAACCTGCGATACAAGTATACATGGAATCAAAGAGGTGGGGACCCGAGGTGGTTACAGAATGCGAGACGCAGACATAAAAATAGTATGTTATGCTGACGACGCAATATTAGTTGCACAGGATGAAAACTAGTTACACACGATGTTAATGAAAATGATCCAAACCTGTAAAAGATTCAATATGAAAATATCTACGAAGAGGACCAAACGTATGACAAACAGTAAAGAGTCCATAAATTACAAACTACAAGTAGAGCAAAACATAATTGATGAAGTCAAGAATTTTCTCAAAAGAGACGCGGTTTATCCCGTGATCTAAGTTGTTTAATATATATATATATATATATATATATATATATATATATATATATATATATATATATATATATATATATAATTTAGTTTTGGATTTTAAATCTCAATCTTCAGGAGTGGTTCAAACGTGTTGAATATAATTTTCAAATCTTCTTCTGCTAGCTTTTCATTAGATTTCCTGTAGATGCTTATTATTGTGAGATATTGTTCACTTACTTTTATTTTAATTCCAATTGTTTCTAAGATTACGTTGTCAATATTGGGAATGGGATTGTGGATAAATGTTTTTTGGACAAGTATAGCCACTCCACCGGCTGCTGTTCGGACGTATCTGTTTTTACTATACATTTAATATCCGGATATTTTAAACATATCTGTTTCAGATAAATGGGTTTCTGTGATACACACAACATCTATGATGCGTCTGTCAAGAAATGTTATGAGGATTGGTCTTTGGGTAATATACCGTTTGCATTTTAATTAAGGATTATAAGTTTGTCTAGGGCTTTCTGTCGGTTGGAATCCATTAAAGAATAAGGGAAGGGGTTGTGCTAATAATAAAATTTTTAATTAGAGAAAGATAAGGAGTTAACAGATCGATTTTGACTATATTGATTGTGTCGGGTGAAACCGCCGGATTGGTTGATTGGTTTGTGTTATTTGGATTGGCTGTTGAAGAACTTTGTGTTTAGCCTGCATATGAACGGTTTTGGTTGATAAAATCATTTCTTCCGTGTCTTGTGTTAGGCTGGTTACTGTTACCGTTATTTTTTATTCGTTTTTGCATTATCTCGCTGAGATGGCTGCAACCGCGGGGGTGAAGTTCTCCGCAGTTAGCGCATTTGGGTGGATCTTTTGTTTTTTTTTTTTGTATTGTAGATGTTAGTGGCTTTTTAATCACTTTACGCATTGTGGGTCTAACGTGTAGTAGTTTTTCATATGACGGCAACCTTGGCATCAATGATACTGGGGAGTGTTTGTTTACTTTTTCTCTGCTCTACTGTGACAACTGAATGATTAAGGCTTTTTAAGGAGAAAATTTTTTGTAATTTTTATTGTTGGTTAGGTTTATAGCACAGTGTGGCAGCGGCTGCTTGTTTTTAGCTAGAAGGCGTGTTACGTAGTGGTACTATTTTACTAAGTTCTTCAACTATTTCCTGCTCTGTTAGCGATAGCGGTTTACTATTTGGGTTCTGAAACGTATGATATTTAATGCTGTTATCATTGAAGTATTTTGTTAGGGTTTTGTAATCATCCTCTTAAGTTAAGTTTATTTTTATTGTGTTAGTGTTACAAAATGTGAATTTACTGGTTGCTAATTTTTTGTTACCTGCTGTTAGTGCTGTATGATTTATAGCATTATGAAGGTAAAGGGGCGGTATTTTTGGTTTTGTATTCATCATTTTAGTTATATTGCTTGCACTTTTAGGTTGGCTGTGGTTATCATTTTGGTCGCCTTCGAGGTTGGATAGCACGTAGTATTTGTTTTGTGTTAGAATATTTGGTGTCCACGCTAGCGCTTTAGTACTTGGTTTAGCGGAAGTGTTAAGGATTTTAATTTAGGTTTATTTTCCGTTTCAATTGTACAAATAACTAACAGTTTTGTTGCTTTCCAAATTGTTAATTCGAAACTGCATTTTGAAAGTAAAATGGCGACTCAATATTTATCTTAATTGGCAACAAAGAAAAATAATAGCAGATATTAAAACCAACACAAATTATTTTGAACTAAACAAAAATAAGAGATTTTAAAAGCATGGATTTTAATGAGTACCATTGAAGACAGATGGAACAAAATTTGAAATAACGAAAACGTAGAAAAGATAACTGTAAAAAAGTAAAAATAGTTTTAATAAAACACAATTAAATTTTAAAAATCATAAATTGATTGTAGGTTAAATAAATATGTAAAGCTAAAAAAAGATGTTAAAGTAAATAAAAAAATAAGAACAAGATAAATACGAGTATTAATAAAAATAAGAAATCTGAAAAAACCTTTGTACTTGCATAGAGTAAATTCAATAAATTAACTAAACTTGGAGTAAGAAAAAAAATAATTAAAAAGTAACGACAACAAAAAAAAATGAATGATAATTTTAAAGAATTAACACGAAACGAATATAAGAAATAAAAAGAAACTTGTAAAAGAAGCAGAATTGTGTTATCAAAATTTAAAGAAAATACTCAATTTCTGTTTGCCAAAATATTAAGTAAAACATATTCCCCAAGAAATAAAAAATTCGATAATCCAGCATGATAGAATACAACATAAAAGGAATAGAAATCATCTAGTGAAATAGTTAGAGCTTAAACTTAGATATTATGAAAAAATAAACAACGAATCGAGTAACAAAAAAATGCAAAACACACAATAAAATATAAACAGAAGCACTAGAAAACCAATACGTACCAATAAAATGTGTAACTAAAAATAAGGCTCTATATGGTAATAAAAAATTAAAAAATAATATGGATGTGAAAGGAAAATAACTTTAGGTAAAAAAAAGAGTTAACTACTAATAGCTTTTTAACCAGATGTTTTTAATTTTCTTTTAGAAATGTGCGATCTACGCACTGCACTACTATCCAGCTTCTCCACTATAACATCTGTCACTGATGAGTCCAACAATCAGTTGGAGGTGAGCTGCAAGCCAGTTAACACAACCAACAAGATTGATTTTCTCG
The DNA here is from genome assembly GCA_036346155.1 of Sinelater perroti. Lineage (NCBI taxonomy): Eukaryota > Metazoa > Arthropoda > Insecta > Coleoptera > Elateridae > Sinelater > Sinelater perroti. Next base: position 13,480,890 of record JARFIY010000035.1, read on the forward strand.
CCAAATGCGAGTTGCGCAGCGTCATTTCCTGCCTGCAGAAGGAAATAGCGATGCAGAAATTCATCGGGGAATGAGCTGCGTAAGACCTTGTTCAGTGAGTTGACCAAGTGGTTCAACAGAGACGAAGATTTAGCATTAGTGAATTTTCTAAATTTCAAGGTCAGCCCTGTGCATGATCGTAATGGAACACCTGCACTACTGAAAGCCTTGTGCAAGTTGGGCTCCCAAAATGTTATCTGAAGGCCACAAAACACGACGTATGGCATAAGCCTTAACCTTTCCCATACGTTACGCTGATTAGAAGAAAGAGTTTTTAAAACCAATCATCATATTAGATAAAACTTGGATTCTTTATGACAATCCAGAATCTAAAGAACAAACCAAATAATGAATGCATTCAAACTCATCAACAAATTCAAAAAGCTTAAACAAACGTTCACAAAGGCTATTTCTGCCGTTTTCTGGAATCAGAAAGGTGTGCTACTCGTGGAGCATATGGAGCCGGGGACTATGATCAATGTGTATTGTCAGACAATACGTCAACTGTGGAGAACCATTCAGAACAAAAATGAGGGATACTATCTTCTGTGGCAAAGTGTTTTGATCTATGACAATCTTCCATAAAGAGGACACTAGATAAGCACGGCCACTAGTATGACTAATGTCTGAATGTTTATGGTGACTATATAGAAAAACGACATGGATTGAACTCGACTCCTGACAATATAGTACATTACGATACGAGTGCGCAAAGTAGGTCGGGATGACTTACGAGCGCACGAGTATCGTATACTATTTTTCCTATTGAGTGCGTAAAGTTCTATACTGCGGTGCTGCGTGGGCGGGGAAAAGTGGGTTCGGGGGTGGGGGGGGTGGGGGGGGGGCGAAGCCCTTTCGATTAAAAAAATGTAAAAAGCTGTTTCAATATTTTTTATAGACGCCATACTTTTCACTGAAATAAATATATGAAGCGAGACCTGCCTCGCGACCTGACGTTCTCTGCTGTACTAAAAAAAGCGAGTGAGAAGACAAAATATAGATGTAGGTTTTGACAGTTGTACTTAGTAAGATCAAGCTAGCGCTCATCTACTTTCCCGCACACTCAGGTGTAGGGATAAAAGCGTGCGGGAAAGTAGTACTTTGCGCACGCAAATATGTGCGCAAACTCGAACTTTGCGCACGATAGTAGGAAAACACCATTTTGTTATTTACACTTGTTGTTATTTAATGCCAAATCGGGGTTTAAAAAAAACCCTTGTATATGGGCAACCCAATTGGAAAAGTTATGAACGGCTAAATAGTGAAACAATATTAATTTATATTTTGCCGATGATCGAATGTTGATTGGGAAAAGCAGAATTTTCTTAAATCATGGGATTGAACGTTTTATTTATAAAAATTAAAAGTAAAACTGGGGCTACATTATAAAAGATTCTTTATCAGATTGAATATCCAAAGATCAATAGGTGAAAAGAAAAAATTATTAAGTATGGGCGGTAAAGCTTTTGTTTTATGAAGAAATAAATAAAATTAATCTTGGTAATTTCTTTCCGTAAAACCAATAAATTTGAATGGAAAATACTACTTCTTTAATGCAAGTAACAAATTATTAAGTTTAATATATACATGTGAGTTTCTTTTGAAAGAAATTTAGTATGAATAATTTATATAATTTTTTTAGTAATATTTTATATTATATTGTATAAAGTATCTAGTAGTTAGTAAAACTTTATTTTTGGAAACGTAAATCTTGAAGTTTTTATAAATATTAATTTTTTTATTTACAAGAAGTCCACTATATTAAATTTTGCGTTATTGCCAAGATTAATTAGGGACTCAAAATTACTTAAACCAGTTTTTGTAGTGGTAATAAACTATACAGCATTTCGAATACAGTAATGAAAAGGCAAACGTTTTTCTTTATTACGTAGATTTGAATTTATGAAAATTACTTTAATTTTTAGAAAAAGAAAATTTATTCACTCAAATATAATTACCTAATTAATATATTTAAAAACTAGAATCAATTTTTAAAGATGTTTGGAGAGGCAGGCGTGTAAATAGCCGCTCTCGTGGTGCGGTGTGGGATACGATACCGATCCGGCTCGTAAGGACCAAAAAAGTGGAGAGGCAGGCGTGTAAATAGCCGCTCTCGTGATGCAGTGTGGAAACGTAGTACGGCCCGTAGTGGAAGGTCAGCCGATAAGGCCAAAATCGTCCCTTAAACGGCCGTCGCGTTAGCGGATGGGGGCGGCTACCGATGTCAACCAATGAATTGCCAAATCGCTCACCTGAATCGGCTTCGGCTTCGGCTTCGTCGGCGATTCCAAGGTGGCGACCTCTGCGTTGCGGATCTGGTATCTGCGGGATGTTGAGACACGACCAAATTGGCCGAGCTGCGATGCGTGAATATTTGCGGGGTGTTGAATATGCGTGAATGTATGCGGATTAAGACACGACCGTATTGCCGCGCTGCGGGCGTGAATGCTTGCGGGGATGCGAAATGTTTCTTGCGGGTGAAGACAGACCGTACTGGCGCGCTGCGGGGCGTGAATAATGTGAATTTATGCGGACTAAGACACGACCGAACTGGCCGCGCTGCGGGGCGTGAATATGAATTTTGCGGGTGAAGACACGACCGTACTGGCCGCGCTGCGATGCGTGAATGCGGGGATGCGAAATGTTTCTTGCGGGTGAAGACACGACCGTACTGGCCGAGCTGCGGGGCGTGAATGTTTCGGCTGAGCAAAGCCCATGCCGTTTGTGTGCGACGGCAAAACGTAGCTGATATCAAAGGTCCGCATGCCGCCGCGATATAAAGCGGTTCAAGGGCGAAAAGGCCGCCACACCAATGTTCATTAATCTAAAAAACAAAGATCTATACAATCAAGCTTTTAAAAATATGTCTTAATAATCCTTCCCCGAAATAGACACCATTTTATGGAAGAAAATGTGGCAAATTTATATTATCTAATATTTATTCTTTGTTAAAACTCTCTGAAAAGTAGAATGCTAAATCAATGGCTTGTTTAAAATTTATCTGCGTTACATTATATAATATTGAACAATAATTCGCTCATTATTTCCCATTCTCTAAAATCATCAAATTTTTAGTGACTGAGTATGAATGAACCGCCCCTCAACCATGGGATCACGCTGGCTGAGCTTATATATGTATATATATATATATATATATATATATATATATATATATATATATATATATATATATAAATAATTTCAATCAGCATTCATTTGAGAAAAGCAGAAAACTAGATAGTAGTTAGTGATATATATAGGTTATTAATTTTTTGCCTATACGACTGAAGTTATGTATGTTAATTTCAAATTATTCAGTAATAGATATATATAGAGATATAGTAATGAAGTATTTACAAAAAATCCTACTCCATACTAATATTTAAATATGCTAGTACCATAAATGTACTCTTGGAGCCACTATATTTTACAACATCACTTTCAGTGTCCAGGTCTAGTTCTAGATAAACTTCAAAATATTACCAATGGTAAATTCTAGTAAGTACAGATCTGAAGTTTGGAAAAACACCCATAAAATAACAACCTGTTCCAATGCAACTAATAATTCAACCAAAAGATGGAAATGAAGCAGCTTACAACAATATAATTTTGGGTATAAATGATTTTTTTGATTTAATTAGGAATATCAATAACGTAAACGTTGAAACAAATTCATAAACAACGAAAAAACCTTAAACGATTGAATTTAACAAATTTCGTAATTACACAACAAGCAAATCTAAACACAAATGTTAAAAGACGGCTTCTTAGTATTCAAAAAGTCAAAACAAATGCAGTTTTCTCCAACTAAGAACCAATTTTATTAAATTCTATTATTAAATTCTTGTTAGCGACAATGTAAAACTGCAAAATATTAAAAAAAAGTCCTTAATGACAAACAAATTATGTGACATACAAATGTCCTTCCCAAAAAGTATGCTCTTTGGATTTGTATTAAGAAACCTACAGAGTCGTCGAGGTAAATTCGGAATTTTTAGGTTAAATTTCGGAAAATTAAAAGGGCTGTCTTATGCGCATGTGCAATCTTCTATTAGATAACACAAGTTAGCTTAAAACAGTCAGCAACCTACGATGGTCGACAAAATAAGACGACAGTACAGCCGCAGAGCTATAGCATTCGAAGTTTGTGACGCAGCGACTTACAGGCAATTTGACCAGCAGGAGGGGGTAACTTTTGACTCCTTGATAATGCTGTGATGTTAGGATGTTATCGCGCTCCATTTCTTTAAGAAATGTCCAAAAGTAACCGTCGAGAGGTATATCAACGTGTCAGACAATTGTCAACCTTTGGCTAGAGGAATTGGTCTCTGTACGTAAATATGTGTTTTAGCAAGACTCCACTCAGACCATAATACAAGAAAGACCCAGGTATGGCTACACAACAATTTGTATTACTACCAGTCTTCCGAATTGTGGCTTGCTCAAAGCAAATGACACATATGGACAAGGATAAACTTGTGTTGGGCTGCAGCAGGTTTAGGTTCCGGTTTGATAACGTCCTGTCCGCTGATGGGGATACATTAAATAATATAATTTTCGATACTATTTACTTTAATTCTCCTACGTTTAATATAAATGAATTTAATTCTTCTTATATTTTAATATTGTTTTCATTGTACATTCATTTTCCGGATTTGTTTCGACGACCCTGCATATTACAGCACACATATAAAACAGATATAATGGGCTCTATAGGGTTTAGGACATAACTTTAAAAGCATTATGAGTATAATCAGCATAGAAACAAAATACCCTGAAAATTAGTTTTTTATCTAACCTCACAAAAAAATAACAAGGACATATCTGAAATACTATTAAATGCTGTAGTAAAATTTGAACACTCAAATAATGCAATGTAAACAGTACCAAGTATACGGTTACACATGTAACCAATAGACTCAGCCGTATAGGTGCTGGTGATCACTATTTAAGTCATGCATAAAAACTAAATTTAATAGCAAAATGTGCACTCTCTTTAGGAAGACACCCTACCAACTACAGGGGTTATAGGGAATGCTAGAAATTATAACCAAATACTCCAAAACCAAAATAGAACATTGCTAAATAGACAGAAACCTCAGCGCTAACAACGTCTTACAGGAAATAAATCTAAAAATAAGGTCAATATTAAACATTCCAATCAAAATTTAGAAACTGCCACAGAAAATCATTAAAAGCAATCGTTAAATAAAATTTATCTCTAGCTATCTAACGCAAGTTATATAAACCTAAATATACAACAAGTCACAAATGCTCAATAAAAAACAACATTTTCACAATATAAATACCGAACAACTCCATGAAACACTTACCAAATAAAGGCTCCACTATACAAAATAGCGTTGTGGAATGCAGACGGTTTTACAAGTTAAAATATGAAGTAAATACATTTATTCAATATAATGAAATAAATATTACTTTAATTAGCAAAATTCATTTCGCATGTCACATTTCTCAATTTCTTGGTATGTACTTTATGACACCGAACACCTACTATTGAAGTGGAACGACTATGTACATTTAAAAATACATAAAGCACTACAAAATTTCCAAGTTCTGTCAAAATCTGCAAGTAACGAGTATAACAGTCACTGATCAGCTAGAATTGCTTAATATCTCAGGTCATTCAATTATAAAGCAAACAAAAAGGTTTCACAGAATTTTTGACTCGCTAGGACACCAATTAATAGCTGATGGTAGTTATAATGCTAAATATATTGAGTAGTGTTCATTACCTATACCGCATGGGCGAGGTCGGGTTTCTGAAAGAAGTAGTGGAACAAAAACAGTTAGGATTTTGTTCCACCTTTGAACTTCTAGCTAAAAAATTGGACAGTAACAAACTCCCAGATCTGCTATACTTTTTCGTTTTAAAAGAAATTGTACAAGGGTACTCCAGTTTTGAAACTTTCTTTTACGTAACCTTTAAGCATACGCTCATAATAGAAAAACTGAACATTACTTTAACAATAAATAAAACATTATCATCACTTTAGAACAACAAAATAGATCAAATGTTTCCAAGTATATGTAATAGTTGACCACTTCAAAACCGCCAATTTCTTTTAAATCAAGCCTGTTATTATTTGCTCCATCAACAAACCAGCGTGGTCCCGTGGTTGAGGGGCGGGTTGCGATGCTGACGGACTCGGGGTCAATTCCCGGTGCTCTTTGATGCCTGGCGGGTGGCCTACTCAGTCACTAAAAATAATTGAGTACCTGCGTTCACCCGAACAAGGGGTAATAATGGCGTCGTCAAAGGCGCGGTGCTTGCCACATCACCCCGCACCAGAGATAGTGCGAAACGACCGGGCAGAGAGAGCGAACGTATGAGAGCCTTAACCTCTCAGTTCGCAGGTCGTGCTCCCACGCGGGGCGTAGAGCCTTACCATTATTATTATTATTGACTATGAGGACGTTTGTTTTTGTTTTATTTAAGTTCAAGACACATTTTGCACTGTCGCGTTGTTGAGAATGCTAAGTAAAAAATATAAGTAATTTGTGACTGATACATGACCAGTTAAAATTAGTGGTCTCAGGATATGGTTACAAGCTTCGCCATGAAAAAATTGCCAGTATCGTTTAATAGAAGCTTGAAAAGAATTTCAAATTGGGAACACGGCTGAGCGCGCACGGCTCGGATTATCCGGGCATAATTCACGGATTTTCAATGGTATGCACATGGCACATATCGAATTAAAGCTATAACCCTGCTATATTATTTTTACTTGGACTATTTTTGTCCCGCTGTTCAACTCAATTTGCTATAAATTCCGTTCGCGGCTGCGAGCTGTGGCATTTTATATTTGGCAAATTTTTGTCGAGATCGCGTGACCGGAAGTCCTCAAAAAGAATGAAATATATTGATTTTATATTTTATTATAATTTCATTCTGGCACTTAGCTTAGAGTTATACGAGTTTAAGTGTAAAAGCATACTTTAAGCGATTATAGCATTAGCATTCTAGAAAGTGGCTCAGTGATATATCGAGAATTTTCTTGTTAATGGACAAAAATGCATGTTTCAGAAATTTACTACACCTCTTAATTTTCTCTTATTTGGTTTAATACTTCTACGTCTAAACAGCATTCAAAAGTATATCAAATTGGGAAATTTTAACACACGTATAAATTATGATTTTAGTAAATATATACGAGTATAAGAACAAAAAAAAATAAACTACGTGTATTATATTAAAGTAAGAATTTTTGTTCTTTTTCTTCTTCTTCCATAGCACTTTACGCTTATTTTTGAACATACGTCTCTTCCATCGTTCTCGGTTGCTTGCTTGATGAATTAATTTCGTCAACGCATGCGTGATCTACCCCTAGGTCTTCTAAAATTATAAGGTCTCTATGTTAATACAACTTTGTGCCATCTATCTAAATCGCTTCTTGCCACATGTCCTGCATGTTTATTTCAGTTTTGCGGCTTTTTCTCCCATATTTGTTATTTGGATTACTTGTCATCCAGTTATTAGATTGTCTATCTTCTAATGTTATTACCACCATAGTTCTTTCTACTGCATGTTGTATTGTAGCACATCATAGGTAAAATATATGTATGAATACTTTGCCTTTAAATCTGTGGAGATCTTTTTATTTTCACTACATTATTTAACTTTCCAACTGCCGCCCATGTCTGGTTCACCCCTTTTTTTATGTTAACAGTTTTATTTTTTCTTGTTAATATGATTTTTGTCCTAAGTAGATATATTCTTTCTTTGTTTTCTAGATGCATGCTATCCTCCTCTTTAAACATTACTTTGGTCTTGTCGAAGATCATCTTTAATCCTATCTTTTTTAATTTTTCATTCAATTCTGTTATCATTTGCTGTAGTTCTTCTCTATTTTTGCTATCACCTGCATACTTAAGGTTATTAAGACATTTTTCATTGATATTGATACATCTTTCTGACCATTCTAATCTTTTAAAAACATTTTCCAAGACTACTGTAAATTAATCTTCCTGCCTAATGCTTCTTCTTAACGTTATTTGATTGGTTTTTGTATGCAGATGATAATGTTGCCGTTGCTTTATCTGCTATTCTTGCAGTAGTTGATTATATCTACCACCGATTTTGCAATGTTTTAATGTCAGTTGTATAGTTGCGGGTTCTAATCCCGCTTTCGCCAATTCGATCACTGGCATTTTTACGGTCCAGTTTGACTCAGGCTGAAATAAATGAGTACCTGAAACTCAAACTTTCTAGATATTCTAGATAATTTAGATATAGAATGAATTATTGCTCCAGTAAATGTTTTTAACACATTTTGAGAAATTTTTTAAACAGTATTTCTGGCCTTTAAGAACAAATCTTTGTACAAATTACCCAAACAAAAATATTAAAGATAAACAAATGTTCAAGTAATGTTACTACGTAGTCATTTGATCTATTACATTCATTTAATATGCCATAAACGTAGTCAATAAATTCTCCTTATTTATTCTACAAAAACAAATTAAATAAATAATTTATATATTTTTAATCTAAGTCAGCATTTTTCATTCTTAGAAGCAGAAAGAAAAATGCTATAAATTCTATATTCAATAGAAGGGTTAATCACGAACATTGTTTAATATTTAATGTACATGCAAGTAGTAAAACTTAATATATATAGTGGTAGGAGATAATTTTACAGTTTATCTGAGATTGATGTATCTACTAAAGTTGATTTACTTTTGCATTAGCGGTTGATAAGAATGTTTCACAAAAAGTTAAACCGAGCTAAGCTTAAATACGGTAAGGTAGCTACAATTCCGTAAGAATACAGTTTAAAAGAGATGTATAATACGTTTTTCCTATTTGTCCATATTCTACAATTTAAATTTGGATTTTTGCTTGTTTTCTTAAAAAACTCGACCTTAGGACTGGCTATAATGAAGTTTCTTATTTGTATTTTTTTAATAGATTTAACTGTTTTATATAATTGTTATAACCACTACTTAAATTAAAAATAATTCTAGTTGTCTCGGTTATTTTACTAATATTAATATCTATCAGCGACACACTTACCAGTAATATTACCCTAGAATTCTTACACATAATTTACTCAGCTCTCTGCAAGTATTCAAATACTCTTTCGCCATGGTTTCTTTTTGTTTCAATTGCTCGTTAATTATTTAACATAGAAAAGTTCCAATTGCACATTTAATAAGTTTTAATTAGTTCCATCGTAATATTTAATATTTATAATGCTGCCAAAGTTCATAAACAATTGATAGCCCGACCTTGCTAACGGTTTTTTTATTTTTTACTGATTTGTTGGTTTTGTTTTGTAAATAGCGTACCCATTATTTCATGTTCTCCCTTATGTTGAGTGCATTTTTTTAATAATCAATTACTAAAAAAAACATTGCTTTGTTTATTAATTATTTTACTAGAAACTGCTGCTTCTATTATTGTGCTCTTTACCTAAAATTGAAAATGTTTTTAGTACATTTTTTAAACCAATTTAATATAACTATACTAAAAAATATTTCACTTAACTCAAAGTGTATCAATCTACTTGTAACTATTAATTTTATGTAAGATTAATATTATTTAATGTTTTTTATACCGTAAATATTTTTACTTACTACAAAAGTGTTATCTGCGTATTCTCACTTGGAACATTTACTATCTGCCTAACAAGAACTAAATGCGATAACACATTTATGGTTTGTCAGGCATACGTCCACTAATATTTCGTGAATAACTACGCATCAAGCAATATATTGAACAGTATGAAAACAAAACATTCACAAGCAATCGATAAATAGCGATTGCCTATCAGTAGGTCAATACCAACTGCAAATCAGTAGATGCCAATTAGTGACAGCAACCCTGTCATAGCCGTTCCGCAGATGTAATGGGAAATAGTGGCACAAAGAATTTATTCTGTGATATTGTATGGTAGGCTCAAATGTTAATAACATACAAAAATATTAAATCAGTACGTTTTTTGGAGGGGGGGTTATAAATATAGTAATTTTGTATTTCCGACGCGCATGGTGTTGCATAATTATTAATGTACCGTTTATGGCAAGAGTTTATCCTATTTGTATTTAAAACGAATTCTTTGCCCGTATTTCAGAAATAACTAGTTTGAATATGTTCTTCTTTTATAAGGAATGTTCGTTTGTAATAAGCATGATTTTAAATTAAAATTACTGATATATAAATAAAAGATTAATTAACCGTAACCACGTTATTACTCTATCTGCCTTTAATGTAAAAACTTTATATATTGGAAAATACTGCTAAAACCATTTTTTATCTTAATATACCTAATTAGTTATAAATTGGCTATTTTTAATAAAAATGTGTTCAATAGAAATTATTTCTTTTGTTTTAAAAATTTATATTTATTGCACCATACTTAACTTATAAAGATAATTTGTGTAATTACTACAAAGTGGTCATTATTTAGTCAGTTAATGTATGCGTGTAAATACAACAATTCTGTAAAGTGTGCAATTCATTAAATCATATTCACAAGCATGCAACCACTGTTACGTAATGTTTCAAAATAATGACAATGAATGTTTCACGTGAACTATTGAATGCATTTAACGTGGAGTTACAGTCTGTTCAAAGTGGTTGCTGAATTTTGAAATAATAAAAATGTAAACGATTTTCTTTCTTTTGTTAAAGTATACATTATGAGCTATTTGACAATTACCTAATAGTTGGTCCAGCCCCTTCAATTACTGATTATAATTTCATATATTTTTCTGTGCTTCCGATGAGGTTTTCGGCATAATCATTTGGAATTTCTTAACTTGAAATAACAGCTATTTTACCGTGTGCACTGTCTCTCCTTTAAGCCTCGTTTTCCTGTACCACCACATGTTTTTAATGGTATTAACGTATAAGAACACAGGATACTATTTCATTATAGTGACGTTATTTCTTATTTTCATATACTATTTAGTTTACTGCTTTAACAAGCATTTCTAGTAGATAGTGTATATTTTCTCGTCGTTTAAATTGTCCGCGCGCAGAAAGAGGCAACCAAAACCGCATTTATAGAAGCATTTTTGAACATGCCCTTTTACAGGATGTTTTGCTGTGCGTTAAAGAGGCCTGTTATTCCTTCGTGAAGATAATATTGTCTAAATTTCTTGTTAAAATTACTCTTTTCCAACACCAGTCGTGTTTCTACGTGCTTTTCTAAAGTTTTAAGGTTTCTTTAAAGTTGATCAAAAAGAAACGTATTCTTTAGCCGGACTACTCCAAATCGTATTTAGAGAGATTTGAATTTCTTTCTTGCGGGCTTTCATTTGCACACAGCGGAGCAGAAAGCCTGACTTGTTTTAAAAGAGACGCACGATTGCTTTATTCTTCTTTGTTTTTGTGGTGCAGGCTATTTGGCAGATTATTTAAAATTCAAACTTCTAAGTATATACTAATTCCTCAATGAATACTTCTGACTTCCACATATATTTTACAGCCGGTCTGTACGCCAGTTTCGATCCTTTTGCTTGATTTGCTAAAACAATTATTTCATATAAAGAATTTTGTACTTATTGTAGAAATAACAAATTTACTGATATCAATAACACAATATATCAGCAAACTATGTACTACACAAAAGAGTACAATAATCAAATTCAAATGAATTACAAACTGTATAATTAATTGGCATGATCTAGTTGAAGTATTTATCGAGCACTACCTGTGGCTCTAAGTGCCACACCCCGGGAAATTGCATTGACTTGCAGGCAAAACTAGATCAAATCAGTCAGGCGTAGGGCGGCACAGCTGCTTCAGTATATGGATGAGACGAAAAGGTATTACTTCTGGCACGATTCATTAAATAAGAAACATGGGCAGATGGAAAATTAATTCTATCAACGACATGTCACTGCGATGAGGAAAGTAACGAGAGAGTACCTTTTTATAATCCCTTGTAGGCTATCATAATTGAAATTTATAAATAACTAGCCTTCAGCCGGTCTTAAATAACTAGAGTGCGAATAATCCTCGAGTGCCCTACTTACAAATTGCAACGTGGAATTTAAATAGTATGTTCCAATACAACAAAATTCATAATATAACCGTTAAAATAATAATAAACTAATAATGTTCTCGCACGCTGATTGAGAAGTTGCAGGAGTGAGTTGTTAAAATTGCGAACGTATTATTGCATAAACTGTCAAAACAGTCGTCGAACCTTTTCCATGTTAAGTCTATGGGAACTGGATTTGCTAATTGCTCTAAATCCAGTTGTCCGATTTCGAAACAATTTATCAGGTTACCTCACTCGCTTCGAGTTCTATCATTGTGAAAAATTTCATAGTGATCGATTTCGTAGTAAAAGCGTTACAGATGCAACAGACTGACGGAGATTATCGCATTCACTCACTGTACACCAGTGTATAAGAGCATAATTAATTCAGACATTGTAGGCATAAGCAATATTCAGTAACTTGAAAATAGAAAATGTGAATTCAACAACGAGATGATGTATTACATCGGACAAAGCAATGCAAACATGTATAATAAATTTATTCTAAATATGATAGAACTTTCTGAAATTTTTTATTAGAAGAATTAGCATTATACATATCCATGCTCCAAGAGGTGAAAAGTGGAATGGTGAAATTGACGACTTCTGTCAACAATTAATAATATTAAAGACTAAAAAGAGTCACAATGACACTATAATGGCTTCAATACGAAAGATGGAGAAATATTAGTAAATGACAGAGTTGGAAAATATGGTTTAAATGCAAAAATGATAAAGAAGAAAGACTCAAAATTTTGCAAAGAAAAAACTTTATTGTAACTAACATTTAGTTTAAACTGCCTAAAAGATGCTTATATCCTTGGACATCATCGAAACATACTAAACATAATTTTGTAAGAAACCAAGCCGATTATATGCTGATCTTACATCTATCAAGACACATCAGATATTGTGTCTGACCATAATCCTGTATTGTCCATATTTCAAGTAAATTTGAAAAAGTACACGCTACTTCAAAATCAGAAAAGTTAAATCTGTAAGCATTAAAAAGAAAACATTCAACTACAAATTAAAACCGATATTAGCAAGAACCTCAAAAAACTTAGAATAACATCTGACTTGGACAATGATGCAGATTAAAGGTGGCAGGAGATAAAAAATTCATTACTTGATACAACAGAAACTATAAAAACAAAAAATCTTAGATGAGCATAGAAATTTAAAAGATCATTGATAAAAGAAGAAACATAAAGGTGCGTATAAGCTGAAAAATAATAAAATTAATAAAATGAAGAAAAATTTGGTCAGAAAAGAACAACGAACTAGAAAATCCATAAGAAATCCATAACAGTTTTAGAATTTATAAAACTATTAAGTGATCTATAGAAATTAGAAAAAAATTGTGCAAATGAAACAAAAGATAAGAAAATTATTTTTGATAAAATAAAAAATTAAAGAGACGAAAAGACTACATAGAAGATTAATGATAATCAGTGGGAAAAAATATTAAATACATAAAGTGACAAACTCATAGAATTAACGTGTAATGAAATAAAGTGAATCTTAAAGAACGTTAAAGAGTGCAAGGCTATAGGACCGGATAAAATACTAATACAATTTGTAAAAATAATAAACGAAACTATAACATAACTATAACAAATTTATTTAATGCAATATGCCGAAACATTGGTTAACATCAATATTTTTAATATTACCTAAAAAAATGTCAGAAAATGCTCCGAATACCAAACTATAAGCTTAATAATCCATTTACTAAAGATACTTCTAAAGATCATCCATCACAAAGTATACCAATGAAATTTTATAATATTATATATATATATATAATATATATATAGCATAATAACAAATTTAGTTCCAATTTTGAGATGCCATGGGAACAAGGAAAGCCCTATTTGAAATCAACGTATACATCCAAGCAATATTTAAATGTGAGTGTTATTAATATACAAATATGTTTTGTTGACTACCAAAAAGCATTTGACAGTGTAAAACACAAACTAAAGATTGATATTCTAAAGAGCAAAGACATGAATCCACGACATATAAGCAACACAAAATCTATAATGGCAACAAACAGTACCAGCCAAAATTAATGGTGAAATAACCAGAAAAATAAAAATAAAAAAAAAGGAATACAAGAATGTGACCTATTATTACCTCCTTTATTTAATTTGTAATCCGAGGTTGTCTTCAATTAAATGTTAACTGAGTAAACATATGAATAGAGACCAATAGACAAATAATTAATAATATACGCTACGCTGACGATACTGTGCTACTAACAGATAACATTAATGATTTACAAAACCTAAAAAAATAAAGAAGTTGACAAGGATAAATACTTTGGAACATGATTAAATGGAAAAAGTGATAACACACAAAAAATAAATATAAAAATTTAGATGGCCCATATAGCATTTGTAAAAGATGAGATCTATTTTCTAAAACAAACTTAACGATACATTACATATTATCCATATCAGTATATGGGGCAGAAGCATGGACCATGAAAAAGAAAATTTTAAAAAACCAGAATTCTTTGAGCTTTAGATAGAATTATTAAAATAAATGAATAAGTGATGAAACGCATGAATAAGGAAAAAGAACTAATTTTTGTGATAACAACGAAAAACTCAATTCTGTGGACATGTTATGTACTACATATTAGAGTTAATAATCCAGAGCAAGATAGAGGAAAAAAATTAGTTTGAAGAAGAAAGATACCTTGGTTACAAAACTTACAGGAATTGTGTAGCTGCACATCATTACAAGTGTTCTGCCGTAGCGGCATCAAAAATCAGACTAGCTATGATGAAAAAAGCACCACAAAAAGAAGAATCGTGCAACGACATGAAAATTATTGGCATGTGTTAAAAGTGACGATTATAACTTTACAAGGTTTATGAAAAGTATAATTCCATAAAAGTGTATCTAAAATAAAAATGGGAACTTTATTGAAGTGTTATATTTAAAAGTAAGACCACATAAGGCATATGATAGACCTAGTTTTGCTTCCGTTCATCTATAAATGCTGCTAACTATTTTATGTTAAACAAAACATTATGTATACTCTTATATATTGCAATAGACTTCTTCGATCTGTATTCATCAATATTAAGACGTTTGATACTTTTTTCTTTAATAACCTAAAGTGTTTTGTATTACTGAAATAAAAAGTTTAACACATCTTAAAGCGCTTAAGCCGGACTCCAAGCTACGTGGTTACAATTTATAGTTGATAATTAGAACATTAATTTAAGCAACTATGACCAGCGCTGCGATGAATATATTTTGCGATCATCAATCAGTTTTTATTCAACATTTGCTAGAAAAGTTTTTCAATGAGATCTTTCAAAATATTTCACTTATCATGATCGTTAAACCACTTAGTTCTTAGAGATCTAAACACGTTATCAGTGCCCTTAAGATTTAGAAAACTGTACTCATTTTAATCTACTTATTACGTAAGATTTCATTACCTATTGCAATACTGTTGATATAGCAATATTATATATTAAATTTTAACTGAATAATAATAACACCACAAGATGTATTATTACATCTACTTGTCGGTTAAGGCATGGGGTAGTAAAGTGAATAAACTTTTTATAATTGGAAAGTATTCATACAAAAGACACGAACTGCGAAATACTTGATAGGCTAGGAAGACCCTAATATTTATCATCTGGAACTCTCAGTACCACCTAACCATAGTTCCAAAATGAAGATAATAATTTTCTACAACAGGGGCCATTTTATCAAAACACTAATCAACGCTCAAACTGTAAACAAATTTGTAGCGCAAAATATTTATTTCCACTGTCACAGATCACGGACAACTAACGTATAGAATGCAAAATTGTGCAGTACTCTACATTGTACCCTATTTTAGAAAATAAATTACAATAAATAAGTTTGTTTTTAACGTATTGTTAAAATGATCATTTAGTTTTTAGTGTCTTCGGCTCTTGTTCTGTAAGACAATTAAAGGAAACATTACCTTCCGTAGCAATTTAGAGTTATAAATGTTGAAACAATGCTCTGTTCTTTTTAAACTCAATTTAAATAAATTTTTATTTATATCAAATATACTACTCCAATTATATATTTCCATTTTATTGCTTCGCATGACTTACGTTGTAATTTATAGACTTTAAATTTTATCCACCGTAATTTTTCTATTATTAAATATTATATTAATAGAGGTCTATTACTTAAAGTACCTCTTGTTAAATTAGGAAGTTTTACCTTAAGCTCCAAAAGCTTTAATAATTTGCTTTATTTTCTACCCGCCTTTTTTTACCTGAAGCTACACATAAAAAACTAACATCCTATATCAACTTAAATATTTAATTCAATCGTTTCACTTCTTCTCCATCGCTTTGCTTTTAATAACATCAATGTTTGGCCAGAAAATTTTTCGCATGTTTTACAAAGTTTTAAATGATTTTTAAAATTATAAAAATGCCAAAGGTGGCTGTGCGAGTTATAAAAGATTAAAAAATAACGGCTTTCTTATACTAACAAATGATTTTAGCATTATTTTAAGATGACAGTACTATTGTGAGAATGCAATAATTATTCTAGTGCTCATGTAATAAACGTAACATAGGGGAATGCTGGTGTTGTTAAAAATAATGGCTAACTCAAAACGCATAAATAGATTTAAAATCTTATTTTAATTTATTACAAGAACGGATAATATTGTTAAGATATTACAATAGCATATTTTTGTTCAAGTCAAAGGAGATATAAAATTTATAAGCATTCTTTAGATACAAAAGTAGCACCGCTAACATCATTCTTAAATAAATCCTTTTTGAACTTAAATTTATTATATCAGATGCAAGCAGTCCCCTGAGGAGCAGTTTGGTCACAAAGTGCAGACAAAATCCTGTAACGTCTTCTTTCTGGGAAATATTAAAGTTATAACACATCACCCAAATTGTCTATACCTGTACGTTTTTTTTTTGAGTCCACATTTTTACTTTTGAAAAGATTACAAAGAATACAACGCAATAATGCAAATACCGGTTTTCATAAGCCAGTGCATGGTTTTTAAACTACTACTTATTTTTTCTTGTTCTTTGTCTTGCTTCTGTTAGTTGGCTCCAATAATCACTTACATGAGAGTTAAAATAAGTACAGCTTAATTATTACACCTTACTACAGCAGCCTATAATTTTTCTATGGTTATAAAGTTTTACAGATAATGTGTCAGCCTGTTTAATAAATCTGTCGCTCCTTTTCTAGTTTGTCTACGATTTAATAAGAGCCTTCAATAAGAAATAAATAATGGCACTAGTTTTTTTTTGGCATATAAGGTGAGTGGTCTAGCAATTTTTACTAATCAGAATTGTGTTCCAAATAGAACGGTAATAACGGGAACGTTATTGTGGTGTTGAACATTTTTTGTGTTTAATTCGTGGTACAAAATTTATTGCATGTATATTTTTATTAAGATGCGCTCCACATTTTTTGTGATCTAAACACTTAATAGAATATTAATGTAAATAATTTTAATAATTTTTCCAACGTTCTATTTGCTTATTACTATAAAAAATTGTACGTTGGTAAATGTACATCCTTTAGTATATTTATTTAGCAGATTTAAATAATTTAAATTTAAATGAACATTTTAGTTATAAATTTTGCCTCACATTGCTACTATGTATACTATGCGTATTTTACATAAATTTACATAAGAGTTTTTTGTTACCAATTACTTTTAATCTACTGTTTTCGTTGTATGTATTTTTTAGTTTATGTTATATGATAACAATATTTTAAAAATCGTGACTAAAATATCTGGTAGTTTCTAAATAAGCCTTAAATGTTGCAGATTGTAGATAATTAAAGTTAAGTCAATTTAATTTTAATTAATGAAATCCGAAGCACCTTCAAGTGTTTATCTTGTACATATCCTCTTATAAGCAAATCAAAAAGAATCACATACTTTTAGTTGGCGATTATCCATTTTGTCGTGTTTACCAAGGAACAGTATTTGTTACTATACTTTATATTTATGACCAACTTTGGCAAAACTGTTCTTGGACATTTCTATTTGTTTACAACAAATAGGTCAGTATATATTTATATCCGTTAAAAAATGCAATAAAGTAATGGTTCTTTTAACATATCAATGGGTAATATCAATAGGTTCTTTACTTCATGTAAAAGACGTACTTAAAATCCAAAATCTGCGATCTGATCCGAAAGTATCAAATCACACAATATAAAAAATTACAATTGGTGTAAAAGTCTTGCATTATAACACATATCTTTCCCACATTGTTACACCAGTAATCAGTAATATCCATTTTCATTACCCTTAAAAATATTGTTAACAACTCATGTAATTAGGGGCAAGAAAAATGTTAGTTTAAAATGAAGAAAAATAAGGATAGAATTAAGTAAATTGTGTTTCAAATCTACCAACCTTAGTGTATTATAAGGCAAAGATTATTTGCTTATGTCCTAAGAAATTGTAGAAGAAGAAAGAAGCTACTTGTTATCAGCAAAGTTACCATGATTTGCAGTAGATTAAATAATATACTCTACCATAAACCTGTAGTATATATATATGTTTAATATTTCTTCTTTTTTACACAGCTACACAAGAAACATTATACATAGCACCAGTCGTCTCGAAAGTAAGAAACTTGATATTGTTTTGGCGACGTTGTATTCACTGCCACAAATATTCCGCCCCGAATTGTAGACTGACTGAGTCATCTAATGTAGCTCGGCGATTTGATGTTTTTTCAATAAATTTGTACAAAATGCGATGAATGGACAAACCCGTTATTGTGAAGCCGCCAATAATTAGTTGATTTTTGTTTATTCTGAACGTTTCTCACAGGTTTCTAAATCATCCGAACAGTTTCTGCGCACAAAATTTGATGCAAAGTGGGTTACTTGCAAACTCACTTAATCGTTACAAATGCGACAGTCTACACGCTCATCGATGTTATTTCAAAACTGAGCTGGCCAATGACGTCGTCGTTATCCACACATTTACATTAGTGTGTTCTCATCGGGTGCTAACTTACATCGCGGCCACATAAACTATTTTCGTTATATTAACATTGGCACGATATTTCAGGGTAAATTACTTACATTGCTGCTTATGGATTTGTTAGGTCATACTACAAATAGCTTTAATTTTGTATTTATATGAAAGCGCTTTGTCATTACTTTATTACTTACTTACTTCCTCTTCTCCAATTGTACCTCACGCTGTTGGGGATTTGAACCATCGTTTGAAAGATTGTCTATCCTTTGCAAGAGTTCGGATTGTGTTAGGCTCTGTCCTCTTTCTCTAATAGATTCATAGATGTTGTCTTTCCCTTTTCTTCCTCCATCACATTTCATTTCAAAAATCTTTTTCAGATAGCGTTGATTACTCATTCGGACCAGGCGTCCATACCATTGTAGTTGTTTTATTTTTATGTTTTCCACTAGCGGTGTAAGTTGTAGTTCACCTCGTATGCTTCTGTTGCATACTCTGTCTCTTATTGTTTTGCCCACTACTCGCCTTAAGTATCTCATCTCTGCAGTTGTTATTTTGGATTTTTATTTATCTGTTATCGCCCATGTCTCGGATGCGTATAGAAATGTAAGGATATATATTGTCTTACATAAATGGATTTTCGCTTTTATACTAATTTCTTTTTTTCCTATCAATGTGCTATTTACTTGATATTCTGTTTCCTTTGCTTATTCTATGTTTTATTTCTTGGTCTATTCTTCCGTCCTTATTGATTAGCACTCCCAGATATTTTTAGGTTTGTACTGTTTCAATTTCTTTCCCGTCTATATGTATGTCTACTTCTTCGTTTTTATGTTTTGTGATAAGTGTTATTTTTATTTTTTCTGCATTAGTAGTCATTCCACCTTCTTGTAGGTGTTTTTTCAATATGCTTATGTGTCTCCGTAATTGACTTTTGTTTCTTAACATAAGTAATATATCATCGGCGTATATTAGATCTTGTGTCATTACTGGATTTAATTTGTGGTATCCTATATGGGTGTTTCTTATTTCTGTTTTACATTTTTGTTTATGTAGTCCACATATATCACAAATAGGAGCGGGCTTAGACTGTCTCTTTGTTTGATACCCCTTTCCATTTGAAATTCTTTTGATATTTAGTATCTTGTCTTTCCGATTACGTTGTTATTCATGTTCTTAACGATCCTCTGTAGTTTTATGATTACTTTTAAATCTTCTAACGCTTTCCAGATGTATTTGTGTGGTACCTAGTCAAAAGCTTCTTTTAGATCTAGGGAAAGTAGGTAAATATCTTTTTCCTTTTCTAACAGGTTTTTGATTTTATATATATATATAACTATTTTTGGGTATCCATGCTTTATGTTATTTCTTATATGGGCGTTCCAATCCCTCAAAAAATCTACTTGTCTATTGTTGTTTTGCATTTTCTCTATAGATCGTTGCAGCTGCATTTTTGTGGGCGAGTATATTTGGATTATTCCAATCTTCTCTTGAAGTTGTAGGTTTATTTTTATGATTCTGGAGTTTACAGTCTCCCATTTGGTTACTTTCGTTTTATCTCTTTGCTCAGGACTATCCCTACATCTTTTTTGTTCTCTTTCCAATTGGTGCGCCCGCATATATAAGAGTATACCCTCTGTCCATGTTTTTAAACCCATTTCCTTTTTTTAATTTCTGAGATTCCTAGTATTTGAATCTTATATTTCTCCACTTCATCTATAATCGCGCATTCTTTTCCTGTAAGAGATGTGATGTTTTATGTTATAAATCTTGTCCTATTTCCCTCCTGTCGTCTTCGTTGTGACCGTCTAGTTCCGAAACTCATAGTGTTTCTCTGAATCATTTTATAATGCGCGAGTAATTAGCCCAGCCGCATCAATCCCCTTACCTCGGGACAACTGGTATCAGGTTATACCCCCCGAGGCTGGTTCCCCAGAACCCCGTCTGTTATATGGCAGAGTGTACCAGATAGGTTAGTTGCCATTCGTGCAGGTGGCGTTGACATTTGAGTCCTAGTTGTTGGTGGACACCCCTTACGTTACGTTTATATATGTAAATTATAGTTATTCCAATATTTACAATTTTATAATTAATATTGTACTAATTAAATATATTATTGGTATGGATGAACGAAATATTTTTCGTTAAAATTGTTAGTTATTTTTATTAATATTACTGAATTAGTTCAACATTAATTGTATATTAGTGTTCATTCATTGTATATGGATAATATAATTCTATACATTTAGTATTTTTATAAATTACTTGTTAAAGACGAGCAACTGTTAATTACAAATTTTATATTTTTAGAAGTATTAAATATACAACACTTAAGCGAAATCCAGAAATTTACTAGGAAGGTATTTTTAGTACTTCGTTTATTATAATTTATGTAGACTTCCTTGTTATTAAAAAAGAACTGGTGTATTTAATATCAATCTATCGAAACTAAGTTAATTTGTCACAAAATTGTAGGTTTGTATATCTGTTAATATGTGTGTTCCTAAAAGACGCTCAAAGAGCCTTTGAAACACACACTGAACAAATTGAAATCAATAGGCATCATTCTTTATTCACTAGACGTGTGTGTACTTTCAGGTAGCCTGGGTCCGAGCAGAAGATCAAACAATTCTCAGCCTTCACATGAAAGTGGTAACCCACAATTCTCGTATCAGCGTGACACACGACAACCTGCGTACTTGGCAGCTGCGTATCAGGCAGGTGAAAGAATCGGACCGCGGCTGCTACATGTGTCAGATTAATACCAGCGTCATGAGAATACAGGAAGGATGCATAGACGTTTACGGTGAGTTCATTTTCGGTTGCTGTGTAAACTATTAACTGCAAATCTCGTAAAATACTATAAAATATCTTTATACCCATTAATTTTCTGTTTTATACTTACGACGTTGAAATTTTACATTACAAAATTCTTCTTGCATTATATAGACTGTAATTTAACACACCTTTATGTAGAGAAATTTACTTACATTATTAGTATTTCATTTAATAATATTTTATACATAAAGAGCAAATATGCGTATACATAAAAATGTATGCCAGGTTTTCAAATATTGTGTTCTAAATTTAAATATCTAAAATATAGAAAAAAAAACATAACAACAAAACAAGCTATACTAAATAGTTGGTAATAAAGAAATGTCTATATCAAAATGCAAGACTTTTATAATTGTTTTGGCTGCATTTTAAAATAAGGATTTTTTAAAGTGATTCAAACTTTTGTTTAAAGTTTCCCACACACTCTCCTCTAGATATGACTACTTATATTTAAAAGAATTCTTATTCGACCTTAAAAAGACATTTTTGTAATACATAAAATTAGTATTTCGATTTAGTTGAAACACATAGGCGTTATTAGTAAAAAAGGTAATTCCAAGAGACTTTACTAACATCTCTAAATTTTCTGATTGGATTTAAGTATGACATTACATGGTAACAGACAACGAATACCCTTCTTACAAGTGATAGTCCTCTTGCAAAGGGTGTCCTAAAAGAAACACAGGATTTATTGTGCACTATTTTTTCCTGTATGATTGGCCGCATTTTTCTGAGAGAAATTTCGTGATAAACATTTAATCAATATGGAGCGCTATTCGACGAAAGAGCGAGTGACGATTGTTAAAATTTACTACAAGCACGGCATATGTTTCGTTGACACTATGTGTAAATGACGTGGATTTTCGAAAGAAAAAATGCAGCAAATAAAACAACCGCGAAAAAACTAATTTAGAAATTTGAATAGGTTTGATTGCAGACAACAAAAAAGGCCGATCTCGCATCGACCGTTTAGCTGCCACTGCGGACGATAGTCCAAAAACCACAGTTCACCGCATGAGACCAAAATGAATTCGATGCGATTAATAATTTTAGAGATATCACGATAGATTTCAGGTACAGAAAATTCATAACTTACTTTGTGTAATGATCGTTGTCTCATACAGTATTTTTGTAATTATAATTAAATTTTCTCCTCGTCATTTAGATTCGGAATACGGTTTTCTTAATATCGTTCCTCTTCGTGTTGAGCCACATCCGAAAAAAATATGAGATCTGTAACGTCATGTGACAAGGATTCATTTTCTTTATAAATAGGAATTCGCCGTAAATCAGCTAGAAAAGTGTCTGATGCAAGTAATAAGCTATTTAATAAGTCTTCATTTGTTGCCAATCGACACGTTTTACTGGTATTGTGTTCACGGAAGTATCGCATATCTTTATTACGAGCTTCATGTGCTTCCTTAGATAAATTTCCAATGGGCAAAAGCAAATGATTGATTACTTCATGCCCATGCAACAAAACTGTATGAACGAATGCAGGCATATTCTACCATGGGTACAACTTAACAAAAAGTTCAGCTGTTTCATAAGTATATCTTCTGAATTTTTTGATATTTATAATAGGACCACTTGACAACACTTGCAAAATTGTTGAGAATTTATTAATTATGGTTACATTAAGTCCAGTAATTGACGCAGACACTTCCGGGTTTTTAAAAAACCTGCGAGCGGTATTTTCATCGTTAGTAGATCCGAAACCTTGCTTTGTTTTGTCTACCAACAGTCCAGTTTCATCTCTAAATCTTCTTATAATCTTATCTTTTTTTCTGTTTAATAATGTTTTGGTCTCTTCACCCCTGACTTGCCATTGCTTTATATCCAATCGATATGACACGTAAATAAGACATTCGAAAAACCTTCCTTATCCATGCGTGAAGGGTTGATAAACCAAATGCAATTGTTTCAGTTTTTATTGGTTTCATTTTTACCATTTTAAGGTTGTTTATCTCTGATGGTTTCGCATTACATAGATAACAATTCTGTGACGATGTATTTGTTAATAAATTGCATATTTTCCAATCGATAATTATAAATTAATAATTGTGGTAAATGTTGATCCTAATTTCTTGAATTTTAATAATAGTAGGCTGAAGGTTATCAATTTGATGCTGAATGATTTCTTTTTCACATTTAATTAAAGCAGGGGTTTCCTTTTTGAAATAGAAAGCGAAGAGGTCGACATACCTAGTCGAGTCTGGTCGAGGATTTTTCCACAAAATTAAAGATTCTTTATTTGAATTTGTTGAAAAGTGATACATAGATAATTGAGTGGCCAAGGCAAGTTGATTTGTTGACAGAACTGTCTGATTCCAAAATAATTTGTTCATGTAGCCATTGGGCATATTTACTTTCTAATAGTTTGAAGGTTCTGTGACACTAAATCCAATATCGCTTTAAAACTTTTGTGAAATTATATACATATTTTTTGATAGCAACATTTGAAAAATTTTAACCTCCTGTAGTTTTTAATTTGTTTTCTAAATACTTTATGAGAATGTGACGATTTTTAGTTACAGTCGATTGCATAAGTCCTAATTCTTTTAGGTGAAGAATCATATCTCGCCGAGTTAGGGCACGCGCGCGACCTATATATAAAAAAATTATTTCTTACGAACTGGCAACTAAAGGCAAAAAACTATTTAATTTGTATCAAGTACAAGAGTGTTACACTTGCTTAAAAATACTTGCAATTAGTAACAATTAGTAACTTGGATTTTCCACTTAAAAAAAGCTGATATTATGAATATCAAGATGTTCTCAAATATAAACAATAATTTAAACAACGAAATTGAAATAAATCCGTAGTTTTATACTTACCTTCAATTGCTGAATTTATAATATTATGAATATAAAAGCTTTTTATAACAGCCAGATAATCACAACACACGTTTTGATGCGCTTTATTTCGCAACAAGCGATTGACTATTGCGAAACAATCATGCGACGCCGACGCGACATTTGCCTCTGTCATTTGTTTTATTGTAGAATAAACTAATACTAGAGGTCATTTCATGTCTTAGTAGGATGTATAATACATGAAATGTTCACCAATACTTACATTTTTTTACCTTCAATTTCGAACTTTTTTCCTTCTACTTATACGTTCTGGCCCACTGTGCGCCGACGGTCACTGCAATAGGATATTTGAAAAAGTACTATGTAGAGGATTTTAACAAAAGATCTGCATCTGCACCAATTCAGAATTTAGCTAAACCAGGGAGTAAAGCCAAACGACTATTTAAAAAACCAACGCCTTATCTCTCAAAACAACTAAGTTAATTGGTCGCCAAAATATTGAGATTTTACACTTGAGATTTTACACCTGGAGATTTTTTCCGCTGAAAATTCTTGAAAATAATAACAATTCTTGAATTAAAAGCAAAAATTTTAAGAATTATTTTGCCAGAAAGATTCGAGAGTATCAAATAAACCATAAAGACATTTTTCAAATATACTATTCCATATTAAATGGCAATGTTTACCCTTTACAAAAATGTCATAATTTTGCCAACTAATAAATGAGTAGAATGATTTTTCTAAAATTAAATCCTGCGTTTTTTACATGTACTTTATTATTATGTTTGTTTAGTTATTCTCTCATGATCCTCTTTCTGAAAAAGAAAATAATTGTAAGTTTCACGCTCTTTGCATTAATTTGTATTTGATGGAGATTATTTTCCTGTAATAAGGGTAATGTTTCCGTTCTTTATTATACATTTGCTTCACACTATGTAAATATATCTGTAAAGCAACCAAATCTCAAATATTTAAATCTTACCTGTTTTGATGACTACCGTTATTCTTATAGGAGAAAAACAATATATATATGTATACCGTATTTGAAAGAAAAATCTTACTAGAACTCGTAATTAATAAATCGTCATAAGCAATTCGGCAAGAAATCTCGGTGGCAGACACGGGTAGGTTTAAAATCCTTATTATATATATATATATATATATATATATATATATATATATATATATATATATATATATATATATATATAGTACATTACTTTTTGACGTAATTGCCATGTAAATTGAGGAACTTATCTGTCTTGCAAGGTTCGTAATTCCTTTTTGAGAAAGTTTCCCACGTGAGAATAAAGTCACCCTATCATTTTAAAGCGCAGTACCATTATCAAAGCCCTCCGATAAAAATTACTGTTTTATCCGCATGAAGAACCTGTTTTTCAATTTTCAGCTACTTTTTGCCTCATCACCCACATTAATGTGCCCATCATTAAAGAGACGGTATTATGAATGCACGACGCCTTTACTTATTACGTTTGGTTCGTCAACATTCCTCAATTTGTGATGTAATTTTTTTTAAACAGAAATATGTGTTACTGCACTCACTTCACATTTGATAAGATCTTTTATGATAACGTTCATTTTAAATTAATCTAGCAGAAGAGTAAACTGCAACACAACCTTTTTCTTCCGTTTCGTATTGCTACTGAACTACTGCGTACATTGCCACAGGACGAGGGTCGCCATTTCCGCCTATTTATCGCACATGTATAGCCGAACATTTCTTTCCTAAACCATTTTTTCCATTAACCCTTGTTTTCAAAAAAAATTAAAGAACCATTAATATTCTTTGATTTAGTTGGACAATAAAGTATATGTATGTTTTTGTTAATATGATAAAGCATAAAAACTATTATAGCTGTTTTTCGTATGTTATGATATGAATATTATTGCAAGCAAACAATTTTTTATTAGCATATACGTAAAAGAAAGTAACTAAAAATAAAGTAAATAAAATGCAAAAATTTCCTATATATTTTAATGACCGCATTAACAAGCATTATTTTTGAAATACTGAGTTTAAATGTCAAACACGCCTTATAGCTTGATGTATTTATTAAAAAGAATTATTTTTAATTGCTTTAATTTTAATGAAAACGTTAGCTATTTCTAATCAGTTTATCATATTAAATAATTGTTGGTAGAATTCAAATACAGTGCGTCCAGAAAGGGTAGGGAGTATTTGAATTTACCCATTTAACAACGCAGTTTGGAGGGCGCGGTAAGAATAAGTTGTTGCACTGCTCTTTGGAGATACAGTAGCCATGGAAGTGTACCCGGGAGACCATCGCGCTTCTTGCATACGCGCCTATAATCACAATTCGATAGTCACAACTTAACTTTGATATCGTGCAGCATTTAAAGTATGGAATGCACCAAAGGATGATACGATCAGAAAATGAATTCGAATGTTTGAAAATACCGGTTCGCCTGTAAAAATTCTCAATCAAGGTCGACCGCGCTCTGTTCGAACCCAACAGATGATTGAAGAAGTGAGAGTTCCCGTACGTGAAAATCCATCTCAATCAGTTCGCAAACGCAGTCAAGAACTTAACATTAAAAAATCGTCGTTGCACAAGATTCTGAAACAAGATTTACAATTTACAGCCTACAAAGCTCAGTTTGTTTAAAACCTGAACGTTACCGACTATCCTCTCCGGTTAAATTTTACAAATGAAATGTTCGAAAACATTAGGTTTAGTGACGAAGCGAACTTTCACTTAAATGGTCACGTAAACAAACACAGCTGCCGCTACTGAGCCAACGAAAATCCAAGACACATATATGAACGATCATTACATAGTCCAAAAGTTATTGTGTGGGATGCCATGTCTGGTGAAGGCATCATTAGGCTTTATTTTTTTTTTGAAAACCGGCGAGGGCGAGCACTTACAGTAAACAGTGAACGGTATTGCGACGTGTTAAGAAACTTTGCTGGTTCCACAATTGTAGGAGTTTAAAGGTTTTAATGTGGAAACATGGTTTCAACAAGATGGAGTCACTTGTTTTACCTCAAACCAATCACTTGAGGTTGTCAATCAACTTTTCCCGGAAAAAGTGATCAATCGTCGAGGCACCATTAACTGGCCCCCGAGAAGCCCCAATCTTACACCCCTTGATTATTTCTTTTAGGGATACCTTAAAGAGAAAGTGTATGCAAAAAAACCACGAACTCTACTGCAATTGAAGCACAATACCCGCACTGAATTGGCCGCCGTTTCCAGAGAGATGAGAAAACGCGTGGCGACTAATTTCCGTATTCGGTTAGAGGAGTGCCAGCAGTGCGAGGGTCAACATTTGGGCAATATAATTTTTGGCACTTAATTTTCCAAAACTTTGTCTAAAGATTAAAAATAAAAAAATATTTTTCTGACTTGTAGTGTTCTTTTTATTGAATTTACAAACACTCCCTACCCTTTCTGGACACTCGATACATGAAAATATATCAGACACAGCCTCTTATGAAGAAAGGGGCTATTTTACTGATTTTGGTTTAACTGGAACTACTATTTTAGATTAAATTAAGTCAAAACATTTTTACTACTCCAATATTCATATTCTAGTTTTACCCGCAAAAGAAAATCACATCCTCTCGACTTTGTCATTTTAATACATTTTGACTGTGGTATATTTGCAATTTATTTAATACTTAGTTTGTATATATTGTATACAAGTAAGGATTGAATGGCTAAATTTAGCTTTAATACTAATCCGAGAGTAATTTAACATTCAAATATAAATTAACATGCTCACAGGTAGTTTGCTTACTAATATTAATACAATGGTAGTCTTATATTCTTCATTAAATAATAATAATAATAATAATCTAATTACGTTAAAAGCAAATTTAATAATTAAATAGTTATCCTGCTTCGGCTTCTATAATATAAAACAAGGCTGAACCAAAATTATCGATCGAAAAATTTTGTAGTACAAACTGTAAATTAAAATTATTATGCTCTACCCCGAAGTAACAGTAATTAAACTAGAAACTTGATTATTATCGTAAAGCATAACTTTTATTTCAACATTGGCAAACTACTCTATATAAATTATGTTACTCCTAATTATTTAACAAAATTTGCAATAAAGAGCTGTACCAAGCGTATATAAGCTCTTTGGTTTCCTATTGTCTTGTAAAAGAATGCTCAGATATAATTTCAGTGGCATACAGTAATAATTAAACTCGAGTGTTTACTCACATACGTAATATACTGAGACAATTTATGGTTATAAATGTGAAATTTGGGGTAATCAACAGTGTTGTGTAAATAAATGCATCTGGTGAGCAAAATTTAAAGGCAAAGCTTATTTTAAATAGAGTTGCTACTAATAATAAATTTTGTAATTATATAAAATAAAAGTTTTTATAAAGAAAAAGTTTAAAAGTTAGCGGTTATCAGCAAAATTGTTTAAAGTTCATAGATTAGCTTTAATTAGAAAAAGCAAAATCTTGTGTATAAAGACTCTAATAATGTTAAGCAAGCAGATGATCTCTGTTCGTCTATTGAAAAGCATGATATTGGAATCTTCCAAGTTTTATGGTACTATTTTATTCTGTTCTTGGCCTCTTATTCACTTTTTGGATAATAACTTATTTGTTCCACTGACAGGAAACTCAAAAGTTATCAAGAATAAAATGCAGTTAGATATAAATTTTTTTTGTATTTGAGGTGGATGTTTATAACTATAGTACTAATTATGCTGCACAGTATTTTAATCTGAAATTTCTGCATTACTTATAAATTGAATATACGTTATAACAACACAGTTTCAATCGGTTTCAGTATTCTAGAAATTTAGTTTCATTGGCTTTTGTTTTTCATCAGTGCAAGTTTTTGCAAAGCTTCAATAGGGTTTTTCTGTGATTATTATTTGTATGCTTTCTAGGAAGTCTGTTGTGTACATGTAATATAACATAGGCCGAAAAGTACTTCAGGTAAAATTTGGTATAAATCGGTGTAGGCTTTTTCATGTTTAATTAAAAATGGTCCTTTACTAAGGTGGTAGATTAACAAATAATACTTTGATATGAAACATAACGCTAAAATTTGTAGGGTAGACCAATATGCCACAGTCTTTCAAACTCTTTCTTTCTCCTTTTGAAACCAGATCAATAAATCAGTTGCTATATATAGTTGCTGCTCACAAGCCATATCACAAAGGCGGAAAACTTTGTATGAATGAGGGAAATCACTTCAGAGGCACCTTGGAAAATCTAACGGCGATTTGTCTTTCTGTCCTGGATGATATTCTTTTTGTCCAAAAAGAATCTCAGAGAGTAAACGCAGTTGTGTATTATATCATTCAGCAGTGTTTGAGCCTTTAACTTTCTGTTCATCTTGTTTTTCTCAGTAAATAGCTGCCGAGTCTTTGGGACCTAAGACCTATAGTAAAAGTCTTGGTGCACTATTAGACTGATCGGCAAGTTCGCTAAGTCAATTTCTTTTTTAGCAGGTTAGTCATGCAATAAAATCCTGATCGATCTTCCTTTTTAATGCGCGGACGTTTTAATCACTTTTGTGATAAGGTTTCGTGTAAGTTTTCGTGTCAATAATTACCTTTTCTGATACTCAAATTCTTGGTTACTTGTTTTTTTTTTTGTAGAGATACTACGTAATAATTACTGTCGACAATTTCCCGAATATAACAGCTCTGAGGTTGCATTCTTTGCTTATTTTGTCGAGAACCGTAGGTTATTAATTATCTGAAATAAACATTTGTGTTACCTAATAAAGAATTACACACGCGTAGAAGACGGCCTTTCGGTGTATCCGTAATACAATCTAAAAAAATCTGGGTTTACTTTGACAACCCTGTATGTTTCTTAGAGCGGGTTGACTTGGAAAGAAATATATAAAAATCTGGTGTGAACATCACACGACTTTCCTTATCCTATATATATATATATATATATATATATATATATATATATATATATATATATATATATATATATATATATATATATATATATATATATATTCCAACACTCGAAAGCTGATTAAAATAAACAGTACAAGATAATAATTGACTCGTACTTAAAATTTTGCTACGTCACTGAAGGTTACCGTGCGAGTTCGGCTGCACAGCCTTCGCCATTATCGCCTGCGTGCTCTCTCCTAGCGGCCAAGCGCTCCCCCCCGTCCTCCCGCAGTCGGCCCGGTAGCTCTCCGAGCGCGCTGTGATTGGTCCGTTTAATTAATTTTTAATCGGCTATAACTTATTTATTTGCCACGGATCAAAAAATTTCATTGTAATTTTTTGTTCGTCTCGGTTTGATCTATCCGGTAACCAATCGAAAAAAAAATTGAAGTTCAGGATTTTTAATATACCGGGTGTTTATAAAATGTTTCGGGAAATTTATATTACCGGCTAGATCAAACCGAAATCAACAAAAAATTACAATACAATTTTTTGATCCGAGGTCAAATAAATAAGTTATAGCCGATTAAAGATTAATTAAACGGACCAATCACAGCGCGCTCGGAGAGCTACCGGGCCGACTACGGGTGGACGGGGGGGAGCGCTTGGCCGCTAGGAGTGAGCACGCAGGTGATAATGGCAAAGGCTGTGCAGCCGAGCTCGCACGGTTACCTTCAGTGACGTAGCAAAATTTTAAGTATGAGTCAATTATTATCTTGTACTGTTTATTATATATATAATAGGATAAGGAAAGTCGTGTGATGTTCACACCAGATTTTTTATTTACAGCATCTACTGAAAAAAATATGTAGGAACTTGAAGTATTAAAATACAGTATAACAAGTCTCAGCATAAGTGTCAAGTAGCCAATGTAACAGTAAATGAAGTAATAAATATTATGTGATAAAATTATAAACTGTGTCGATTGCACTGTACAAAATTTTACAGAAAAATTTTATACAATCATTTATATAGTTATAATTATTAAAACTTGAGTTATTGGTAATTGGTTGTGTTAAAACCTAAATAAACCAAAAAAGACCTTTACATTTTAGGGATTGACTTGCATAATTCTGAACTTGGCTTTTAATACTATATAATTGTATGATATGGAATTCATAACCTTATGGAACAGAAAATATGTTCTTATAAATTAATTCTCTTATCTTGGAATATATTTAATATAATTAATAATAAGTTCACATTTTTATCAAATAATCATAAATAGGCTCGCATCGTGTCCTTCTATAAGTATCTGTTTTTTATGATAGATGTGTTTTCCGTTAAATATAAACAAAGTACTCCAATAAAACTAACACCGTAAAATATTAAGGTGAAATTTCTGAGCTATTACTTTTCCAACATTTTCACTTCGTTCGTTTCGGTAACAAAAGCAGCAGCTGCCGCTGACAGGCTTTATAATAAAACTATGAACTTTAGTACATAACTTTCTAATCGTAATAACTCCATCTTAAATGTTTTTACGCCGTAGGACGCCGTCATCTTCGTTCGCTATATTTCTTCTGGTCGCATTGCAGCAATGCATATCCAACACTTATCTCGGAATAATTTCAAAGCAGAATTACGATAAAGAGGAAATAACTGCGGAATAAAATTGTGGATGCGGTGCAAGGTGCTATTTGCCGCTTCGCTCCGGTTAAATCTTTCAAAACACGAGCAGCGCAGCAGCTAAATGTAAACGACTAACAAGAAGCAAACGAGCCTGCGGTAAATAATGGGCTTGCAACAGCAAAGTGCTGCTTGCAGAGCAACGTAGCATCGTGCTTGTGTCGTGTGCTTTCTCAAAGAATTTGATATTTGAGTAAATATTAGCTTAAAACTAGGGATGTCTGAACCGTTTTACATTGCATACAACGGAAATTGTGTTAACTTTTGCTGAGACACATATTCTTTGAATAAACAGAAATAAATGAGTCGCTGAGATTTACATTTTACGTTTTATAGACTTTTTGAACTACAAAAATTTACCTTTAAAAGAAACAATGTTAACGAATTAAACATTTTTATAAGTTTTATATTTTCTTCAAAAACTGCTGCTCTTTATGCTAATAGTAATGCCATATGTTTTTTCCTAAAGTGTAGCATAAAAATTTACTAATATTTTGAGTCTGATCGTCTTATTAATATAATTTTAAAGCTTATTGTATAAAAGAATAAAAAAATTATGAAAAATTGCAAGTCATCATAGAAAATGTGTATTTTTTCTCATACATAAATTTAATCAAATAAATAAAACTAAAATATTATTTAATGCATTTTTCAAACATAACGCATGCTAGATAAGAGTTTGTCGAATGGTCTTGCCAATGGCATATCGGTAAGTCATTAGAAATAGGTAAATTTCAAATCGGAGTGGTCTGTTTTCTGTAGACATTTTCGGCCACAGAGATACTTGGAAAAATATGCAGTAGCTATCACAATTACTAATAAATCTCTTTGTGTTACTTAGTAATGCCTCTCCGCTATGCCAAAACTTTTCTCTAGTGGCCGATTAATTTTACTTATCGATCTTGTATCTGACAGATCATAAATTTAACGATATTGTTGTTTACTCTGGTACTTAAAATAATTTTTGTATTTGTTTAGAGGTAACCCGAAATCAGTGTAACCAATACTCGTCCATCCAAATACATTCACATTCCTTTTTATTTAATTAGTCAGCGACTTTGTGATGTTGGCACATGTCAAGATAAATCGTTAGTAAAACGTAGAGAGGCCGAAAAAGCCGTAAATTCTATAATTATTATTAGTGTTACTTTGGCTTTATCGGGATTGGCTACTACACTATCCACTAACACGATATAGCCGAAACACTACTTGAGACTTCAAATTAACATTTTTCAGTAACTAAAATACTTTTCCAAAAATCATTCCATATTTTTCAAAAGGTTTACTTACTATATTGACCTATTTTTCTTCTTAATTTATACGACAAGTTATGCCTATGAGCTGCATGATAGTTTAATGATGGTAACAATATTGCTATTGAAAAACGTCTTACCAATTGTCTATTGAATAAACATTTCTGATACTAATTTTGAGGGTTATAACACTTTTACACTTTTGTAGTTGTGTTTAAACACAAAAATTCCTTGGCATTTAGTGATTATCTTTACTATCTCTTTCAATTATTGGATTGGCTTTAGAGAATTTTAGAATCATACTCAGCAGGTACTTCAGAGTATCATCTTATCGGGTTTTCGTTAATGGAATATTTTTATTTATAGTTAAAGATCCTGGATTAACGTTTATCATTTTAATAGACACGACGTTTTTCATCTTAACAAAGGCTTTTCTATTACAATTTTTTGGTTGCTCTGCTTATAATCGATTTCTTCTAACGTAAGCACTCTTCTTTGTGTCGTTTTAGATGTGCCGGAATTGTTTCCTCTGAACTATTAGTACAACGTCTTTAATTTTTATTACACTACTGGCTTCTTCTTCAAATTAGTGAGACGAAAGTTCTTCATTATAGAGCTTCAGGACGCAATTTTTTAGATTGCCGTAGTTTCAATTTTCTTCAAAAACTACTTCGAAATAAGCTTGTATGAGCTATCAGCCAATATTCCTTGGTAATTTAGAGCTCATTTACCAGTCCTCTTAGCTCTTCTATATGTAGTCACATGTAGTTGGGGTTGTGTGAGCACTGTTCTATATTACTTCAGAATGTGCAACATTTTTGCATAAGCTTGTGTTGACAAATAATGGAATAGTCAACCGATTAACATCGCTATCTATATATATGCTGTTGGTGATGTAACATTAACGACTATTGAAGCTTTACTTCTGTACAAATAACCGCATTCGTTACAATTCAGTAACTTGGCTCTCGTCTTAACTTATTTCTGCATATCTTCTGGTTTTTTTCACTTCCGTGTTCTTCTATAGCAGCTGTAATACAATAGTATACAAGAACATGCACCCAGCATATTGGCAACATTTTTTGTAGGGTTAAACGTAGTGAGTGTTCGATCTACTTGTCTCTGTATCTGTAATATATACCAGCCGTATTCGAATTCTTAAAAGTTCTCTTAAATTACTCAACGCGGTTTTAACTTGTACATGGTATACTTGTTTAAAATCTCCATCTATCTCCAACTATATTTTATTGCAAATCTAAGAACAGATAATGTATAGCATAGAGGACATCTACATCTCCTTGCGGAGTAATCGTTAGACATCACTCCTTCTCTTTGTTCGTCTATCCACTGGTTATTGGATCTGCTTTCAGTCGTTTTCTGATACGTAGAGCAAAACATTTTCTCATAAAAAATAACATTTGTTTTTTATTTTTATTTTCTTATAGTTCTTAATCGAGAAGATACAATTCGCTCCATTTTAACGTTGTCTAGTATTTCCTTTACTAATGTTTTAGAATTTCCTTATATTTTTTCCTTACAGTTACTATTATTTTCTCTTGTAGAACCACATAATTTTTCGATGCCATACATTCTAATGCTTTAAAATTCTAAAGAGTTTTCAAACTCTCCTTTTAAGTTTATATCCTATTTTTTGAGTTATTCTATAATTCTAATAATTCTATAATACAAATATTTGTTTTACTCTTCCCTACTCATTTTCAAATGTTGTTAAGTTTCCTTTTAATTCTTCTAACAAGTTTCTAGACTGGTTTAGTTTTTTTTTAGGTTCTACATTATTTTTGGTGTTTAAAAGCTTTAAAATGTTTCCATAATTCTTCTCTTATATTGTGTATGAACACATCCGTAACTTTGAACAAATATGTGCATGCTTGGCTTCTTACTATATATTCGACGATTACGACCTGTTACAATATTTCCTGCAGCTTGTTTTTTTTTCTGTCATCTCTTCATTTAATTTAATTTTTAGCTCCGTCATTGTCAGTTTAAATAACTGACATGGCAATTTATTTAAATAGTTTAAGTTTCTTTGATTTTTGGCACCAGTTTTAACAAACTCGGGTATAGGTTAGATTATCTATTTTTACTAAAGAATTATTTATACTATATAGATAATATTTATTTGTATAGGCCATTATATTATAACAACTAAATATTAAAATTATTATATATTAAATAATTAGCTGCTAACTGTTCATACGAAATTTATAAGTATAAATTTACCTCCTTTACTTAACCCTTTTATGCGTGAACGATTAAATGAAAATTGAAAAATAAAATATAAATAAGGATTAATAAATATATATTAATTTATTTTTATATATATATATTATATTATATATATATATATATATATATATATAATACATAAATACATTAAAATTGATTAATATAAGCGTGTGAAATAAAGAATTACTTATTAACGTATACATAACAGAAAATTACAATTTCCAATTTATAACTATATAATGTACTAATAGGACGCGAATAACAAAATAAATGAAAAAAATTAGGACTAATAACTAAATATAATAATAGGAAAGTGGATTGAATAAAATATATGCTCATTAATTCCTTGTATTCTATTTATAGTCTATTGTATTTATTTACTTCTATATTTTCAAAGGTATGTAAGCATTACATACAGGGTATGAACCCAGCGCCTTAAATTACTCAGCCGTACTAACACCATGATTACTCTATAATAAAAATTTATATGTATAAATGGCCGAGATACCTGTGAAACTTTGTTCCATGTTCTTCTAAATTGTAATTTATATTTAACTTCCAATTTTGTAAGTTTAATTCTTTCCATTTTGATAAAATTTTATTTTATGAACAGTTTGAAGCATTGTTGTTTTTGCATATTTTCCAAATACATATGACTTTTTATCTAAGCAATCTTATTTCAATATTAATATTCAAATATTCAAGTGGTTCCTAAAAATGCTGCATTATTCGTCATGAAATTTTTCACAAAACAATAAACACAAGTTCATTGCCTTTACGCCGCTTTTGCAGCACGTCTGCAAAATATCTTATATAACCTTATTAGTTATTACACTAACTAATTTTTTAACATCATGTTAAAAACAAAAACAAAACAAGTTTCCACGGAAACATTATATGTGTATGTAGATTCCATAAAGTAATACCCGAACATTGTGCCTTAACGTAACTACATCAATTAAGTGGTCTATATTAAACATTCTATAGAATATATTGATATACATTTTTGAGAAAAGTTCTTGTTTCACTTTTAAAACTCATAGAAGTGTCTATCGCAGCTCCGAGCGCAGAAAGTTAAATACCTTACTTATAGTGAGTAAGCGAACTGCTAAATCTCTGATTATCGTATCATAAACAAGCAAACAATACAACAAGCTTTAAGTACAAATCTTATTACTACAATAATACAAAAAATGTTATTTCAATGAAAAATTGAATTGTCCCACCAACATGGAAACAGAAGAAGACATAGACCAAGCGGTAACTAAACTTATTACAATTATGGACAGTGCGCATCAAACGACGCTACAACCTAAACCAACTCTAAACCTTCAAACTCATAGTACTCCAAAATATACAATCAATCTCGTAACAAAAGAATTAGAATAAAACTAAAATATAAAATAGAAAGGGATTAATAAAATATATGCTATTAATTTTGTTTTTATTTATAGTCTATTATATTATCAAATATATATATATATATATATATATATATATATATATATATATATATATATATATATATATATATATATATATATATATATATATATATACATTATTTCAAAGTAAAACTACAAACCAACTACATTTTTTTTAATATATCATTTAATTAGCAATCAGAATTACAAGTCATTCTATAGGCTAATATGCTGTTTTTTAATTACTAGGGTAGTCGTGGTTGGTGTAAAGAGGACTTCTCCAGTGAGTTGCCCTCGCTAATTCTGTTTCAGATCTGCTGGCCAGTTTAGTTTCAGTCTTCTACCATTTTGCGCATCAAGCAGTGGGTGCAACAGGGGGTTGACGTGGGTTTCCAATTTGTTGTGATGTCTTGTACTTTTTTCTTTTATGGCGTCCCTCACGTAAGGAATTTTTAGATCATTGTAAATCGTCAGATTGGAGACGTACCATGGTGCGTTCGTGATCATACGAAGTATTTTTGATTGGCACCTTTGAATTTTCTTTAAGTTAGATTTACTCGCACATCCCCATAGTTCTGCTCCATATATTCAGATTGGTTTAATTACGGTGTTGTAGAGTAACAGTTTGTTTTCAAGCGTGAGCTTAGATTTTCGTCCAATTAGCCATTGGACTTCTTTTATCCTCAAGTCAATCTGTTTACGTTTCTTATCTACATGTTCTTTCCACGTCAATCTATTGTCCAGGTGTATTCCTAAATATCTTGCACTTGTAGATTGCGGTATTGGTATATTGTTAAAATATAATGGTGGGAAAAACTCTTTTCGTAGTGTAAAATTTACTTGCACAGATTTTGTCTCATTAATTTTGATTTTCCATTTACGAGTCCATGTCTGTATTTGGTCTAGGTGGTTTTGTAGAGTGGTCGATGCAATGAGTGGGTCAATGGCAGTTGAGAGAATGACAGTGTCATCGGCAAACGTACCCATTGTTGTGTTTTCATTGGTGGGAAGATCGGCTGTATAGAGCACGTAGAGCAGGGGTCCCAAGACGCTGCCTTGGGGCACTCCAGATTTAATTGGACGTTGGACCGACACCTCGTCATTGACTTTGATGCAAAATTCTCTACTACTTAGGTAAGATTTTATCAGTTTGAAGTAGGTGATGGGTAGAAGTTCTTTGATCTTATATAGTAATCCAGTATGCCATACCTTATCAAAGGCTTTACTGACATCTAGAAAAACTGATAGACAGTATTTCTTTTGGTCTAATGCTTGATTTATTTGGTGACTGATTCGATGCACTTGCTGTATAGTGGAATGGTTATTGCGGAAGCCAAACTGATGCATAGGTATCCAATCTTCTGTCATTGGGTCAGAGTTTATTCTTTGCAGGAGGAGTCGTTCGAGTAATTTTGAGATAATTGGTAACAGACTTATAGGACGGTACGATGATACGTCGTTGGGTTGTTTATCTGGTTTAAGGATTAGTATTATTTCGGCAATTTTTAATTGTTTTGGCCAGTAGTTTAGTCTTGCGATAGCATTGAAAAAACTAACCCTTTCCTTGGCATCTCCTTTAACATTTTTGTAGTCACTTTATCTATTCCTGGAGCTTTTCGAAGATTTAATAAGCTGATTTCCTTCTCAATCTCTTTTGGAGTAAAGGATTTGATCTTTGGTATGTTGATAGGGATCTCAGATAAATGACTGTCTATAGCATTGTTTGTAAGGTCATCATTAGGCGTAAATACTTCGGCAAAGTAGTCTGCAAATAGAACGGCCTTTTCCTTATCACTTCTAGCCCACTGTTGATATGCTATTGCAGGGTTACGGAGGGGAGGTATTGGCGCCTTAGGTTTTTATGTTTTATAGGTTCCATATGGAATTGTCGTATCTGTTGAGATTGGTAACATAATCATGGAATGACTTTTCTTTCATTTCTTTTAGTTGACGCTGCAGTTGGTTATTTAATCTGTTTAGTACAGTTTTATCTGCTGGTGCATGGGTACATTGCCACTTTGCCCTGGTTCTTCTTTTTTCTGCTATAAGCCTCTTAATGACCGTAGGTATTATATACTTGTGATTTTCGAATTCTGTATGAGGAGTGGCATGTTGAGCGGCCTGTTTGAGGATGTTTACTAGGGTGGTTAAGACGGTGTCAATTTCCTCTGGAGTTTTCAGACTTACTCTCAAATTTATGTCTTCTTGTATCTTGTTCCTGTAATGTTCCCAATTTGTGTTTTTGTTATGAAGTCTTAGCGTTGGTTTTTTATGAATAGCATATTTACTGATTGTTGCAATTACCGGCGAGTGATCAGAGGAGAGATCGTAGCATGGTGTTACGTTCATATACCCTTGCGAGATCCCATTGGTTACATTAAAGTCCAAAAGATCTGGGATCTTATTGGGGTCTGACGGCCAATAGGTTGGTGTACCCGTTGAAAGGAAGGAGTAATTATTTTCCTGTATGAGATTAGCCAACTGGCTGCCTTTTGTTGTGATTAGTCGAGATCCCCACAGCGTATGCTTACTATTGTAGTCTCCACCTGCAACAAATTTATACCCTAGTGTCTGGAAGAATTCCTTGAAATTTTCTTTTTTGATATTGTGCGGTGCTGGACAATATACTGCTGCTACTGTTAATTCGTATGGGAGTGTCTTTACTTTAATGGCTGTGGCTTGTAAGTGATTAGTTACATATTTTGGCAGTTCGATGTGGCTTATAGAACTTTTTATTAAAATGGCGGTCCCAGCATGTGCAGTATTATCTGGATGATTGGTTATGTAGGTTGTGAAGTCAGGTATGCGAAAATATGATCTATCACTGAATTATGATGAAGGAATATTTCAACTTCATTTTTGTGCTGTAGAAGGCCATTGGCATTCCACAGGGTTATTGTTAGAAATTTAGTGAATTTTACTTATCAGCGTGGTAAGCAGATTCATTACCATGCTGTTCTGTTGTACGAGTTGCTGAAACATAGCCTTAAACTCATCAAGGAATTTGCACAGGTTGATGGAGGGTGTTCCTGTGTGATGTTCGTTGTGTTCTCTATTCTCAGTTGAGCGTAATGTATTTTGTTCGTTGGTTCTGTTATTTTTCACTGCTCCTGCATAGCTTAAATCTTGTTGGATACTATTTGTTTGAGGTTCGTTTTCTGTATAGATGGCTGTTAACGGGTTGTGTTGAATGTTTAGTCTATTGTTAGCATTGATGGATTTTTTTAGTAAGCCTTGGTAAAATTCGCAGCCTTTATAGCTAGCCGGATGAGGACCATTGCATAATGCACATCGTGCAGGTATGTCTTTGTTTTTTGTACAATTATTCGTGCTATGAGTCCCTCCACATTTAACACAAACATAGGGTTTGGTACAATAAGCTTTAGTATGACCATATTGCTGACAGCGCATGCACTGTGATATACCTTTAACTTTTTTGGGTGGTTCAATAGTTATTAGTTGGTTTTGTATTTTTTGTATTTTATAAATATTTTTATTGCTTTGTGCTGGCTCTAGGTCAACAAAGAATAGGTTTAAAGGTTCTTTTGTTATTCGTTTTCTTGCGTTCATAATATTTCTGACTTGATGTCCGTCTTTACTAAGTTATTTTTTAATGCTTTCTGTGCTAGTAGAAAAATGTAAGTGCTTCAGTACTACCCTATAGGCTCGTTCCTCCTTCGGTTGATATGTATGGTGCACAATTTTGTTTTCTTGCATGAAGTGAATCAGTTTTCGGTAAGTATCAGAGGTATTGCAATTCATTTTTATTGTATTGTTAGCTAAATATTTTGTGCTGTACTGCTCTATTTCTATGATTTCATTTAATTTGTTTATCATTTGTTGGTAATTTATTACGCCATAGACAAAGATTGGGGGGGTCGGGTAATCTTGTTTTCTACTTGTGTTGTGTTAGTTTCTTCTTCCATGGCATCAGTTAAATGGCTATATTTATTTTGTATTAAAATGTTTTGACTGTTGGGTATATTTATTTTTCTTCGCTTGGTTTGTTTTACTTTTTGCCATGGGTTTTCTTTGGAGTTTTCATTGGGGTTTTCTTCTGTTTCATCATCGCTGGTTGAGGTCAGTCTGTAGTACTGGCGTTCGTTGTTTGATTGCTGCTGCTGAGTGGCATGGGAATGGGCTGGTGGGTTAATGTTCTGTTGCGGTATGAAGAAGTTGCTACTAGTGGGTATTGATTGACTTTGTTGTTGACAGTTATAGTACTGCGGCATTTGTGTGTTAGCTAATGTAATAACCGGTATAACGTTGTTCATTGGGATTACTTGCATGGGATTATTATATGGTACGCAATTTTGGTTATAATTAACTCCTGGGCCATTGCATGCTGGTAACATTTTGAATTTGTTTAATGAAGTTTAATAGGTAAACACAGTTACCTTTTATTTCATTTCCTCGTAGTTTATTGAGCACGAAAATATTAAGCTGACCCCGCGGTCACGTTATCGTTCACAACAGCCGCTAGCCGATAAAACGCCCGCACAAGTGATATCACCGCGGCTCGGTTCGCGCACGACCGTTCAACAAAATTAAAATTAAAATTTGTAATGAAAAGTAAAAATTTCCAAGAGCGACCCAAGAAAATATAAATTGGAACAGGTAAAATACGGCTGACCTTAAGCAAGGCTGCAGTCGCTGCCGTTGATGACGCAGGCACGGGCTGGCTTGTAGATCCGTTCGTTTTCCTTCAAAGCAGGAGGGTTAGCGTACATATCTACTCACTAGCACGGTCGCAAAGCGAATACCAATTACATTTGAAGCGGTCCCTGCATACATGAAAATGTGATATAATTAAAAATGAGACACCAACTATCCAGGAGTTTTATCTCCGAAAGCGCTAAACTATTACTCTCCAGCATCAAAAACTACAGCAGCCCCATCTTTCTTGATCACTACAACTACGAGCTCAACAAGCACGCCCTCTATAAGGCAGTACCCGGGCAGACAAATACAGGCCAACTAACATTCATGTCAAATCACCAAGGGAAAACAAGAAGATAGTAAGAGGTTGAACTTAGGAATCATCAACATCAACTACAGTTG
Source organism: Sinelater perroti (assembly GCA_036346155.1). NCBI lineage: Eukaryota > Metazoa > Arthropoda > Insecta > Coleoptera > Elateridae > Sinelater > Sinelater perroti. The sequence goes on from JARFIY010000035.1 coordinate 13,523,152, forward strand.
AAGTAAATAACTAATGAGATGCAATGGAACTTAGAGATGCTATGTGCCTTTTCTTTTTCTGTGTACTAATAGTGCTATTGGCAACCATATGGAGATAAAATTATAGTTTTTGTTCCTTATCTACAATTTGGTTTGTCAAATACAGGGTGGGTGTCTGGTGGCAGATTTATATTTTTAAATACGATTATTTCAAAAAGTAATAAACGGTGCGGGGTGAGGGTGGCCCCGTTGGAATCACCGATCGTGCGGATTTGTCAGTCACGATGTCGCAGTGGTCGAGTGAGCATCGCGCGTTCGCTGTAGAGACATTTTTTTAAGAGTAATGATTCTTACGTAATTGCCCGTCGACAATTTTGTTCAAAGTTCGGTATTCGGCGAATACGTGAGTGACTGAGTGTAAATTTAATTCGTTCGTGTGTGCAGAGATTCCGCGCAACTGCCTCGGCTATGAATGCCCCACGGCCAGGTCCCAGTCGATCTTCAAGGACTCCCGAAAACATTGAACTGGTTGAAAGCAGTTTACGTGAAAATCCGCGACTTTCAATACGGAAAAGAGCAGCCTTACTGGGACTTCCAAGAGCGATTATTCATGAAATTTCAAGAAAGGATCTGAAATTCCATCCTTTTAAAATTCAAATCGTTCAAGAACTGAAAGAAAGTGACTTTGATTTACGCAAAAAATTTTGTGAAACGATGTTGGAGCGTTTTAGCACTGTAAATCCCATTTTTTTGGAGCGACGAGGCTCATTTTCACTTAAACAGCCACGTCAACAAGCAAAACTGCCGTTACTGGTCTCCAAGAACCCGCAACCCTCGATTGAAACATCAAAAACCATTGCATTGCTTCAGGGTAACTGTTTGGTGTGCCTTATCCACGCATGGGATAATTGGACCATTTTTTTCCAAAATTCTCGAAGTCAGGCGACGAATGTCAATGGTGAAAATTATCGACGCATGATTACGGATTTCTTTTTGCCAAACCTGCGAGCTCATTCATCGTACTCTTCACACACGTGGTTTAAACAGGATGGGGCGACTGCACACACAGCCAGAGCTTCGGTGAATTTGCTTCATGAAAATTTCCCCCAAAAACTGATTAGTCGCTTTGGGGACATCCCATGGCCAGCGAGGTCGCCCGATCTAACTCCTATGGATTTTTTTTATGGGGCTACCTCAAAGAGAGGGTTTATAATGACAATCCCCAATCTCTTGTGGCTTTAAAGGAAAATATTCGTCGAGAAATCGGCTCAATTGAACCAAGTTTACTGCAGCGTGTGGCGCAGAACACAAGGCTTCGTTTTGAACAGTGTGTGCAACTCGACGGAAGACATTTGGATGACATACTCTTTAAAAAATGAAATCCACATTTCTATTCTATCGTTCAATGCTCTTAATAAAACTTTGTGTCAATTATTACGTTTTTTATTTAAGTTTGAAAATATAAATCTACCACCCTGTACAATTTTTGAAAAACAAAATACCAGTTAGTAAATAATAAATGAAATAAAATGTTTATAACAACGCAACAATAGTTTACCTGGTCTAATAATACATTTTGATCCGGATAGTAGATGATTATATACATATATATATATATATATATATATATATATATATATATATATATATATATATATATATTCCTCTGCCAATCGGTACCTAAATGTAGTTTAAAGCAAGTTTTTTAATTTTTGCTTAATACTTTTTTTCTAAAATGAGTTTGATCCACATTTTATGCTTTAAAGTTTTGTTTTTATAAAATAATTTGCAGTATAAACTCAGCGTTTGGAAATTTTTAAATCTTTAACATACGTTGTTCATATTAAAATTTATATTATGGTACACTTAATCTAAAAAAATATATCTAAGTAATGTTGTTGTCCAGACGTAGGCCAGTCAAGTCTGAATTATATTGAATGGCCTAGAATATTATTATTTATATTTAGAAAAAGCGTAAACTGTTTCCTTAAGTAAATATGTTAAAGGTTGAGAGATTACAAAAAACTATTGCTAATACAAGCACGTGTATGAACAAAATGAAGAAATAAATGTGGCTTATATTGTATCTAGGACTCGTATTCAAACTACTTTTTAAACATTAAAAATGTGTTAGTCTGTCTCTCTAAATAGCAAAATATGCTAGTAATAAATATAGAAAAATTACGACCCATAAGAATGTTAAACAAAGCTTCATAAATTAAAAATACAACTGTAAGAAACATTTCAGTACAAGAAAGGAGAAAGATTAAAAAAAAAGAATAATGGTAAAATGAACTTGTGGTATCACACTAAAATGAAGTATTATATTGTAATATAAATCTTCCAAAATAAAATTGCAAAAATGCTAACAACAAATTAAACACTATTTAAAACCTTATTGTAACTGTAAAAAAAATACCAAATTTAAGAATAAAAACAAAAAATACGGCAATAAACTAAAACAAAAATATATTAAAGTGTGAACAGATATATAATTATTTTATCAACAGTGAATCTAAATTTCGACGTTGAGTCATAGAAAAATAAGTGTAATACATTTGTACAACTGCTAAAAATTATAAAAGACTATCTTTAATTGTATTACAAAAAATAAATCGACTATAAGAGTTTAATAATTAAAAAATAAGTGTTACATAAGTTCAAAGTCATTTTTGGTCTTATCAAAATTTATACCGTTTTAATCCAATATTTAAAATTTAATATTACATAATAACAGTTGAAATTATTTCCAGGACCTAAATATAAAAAAAACTTTTAAAATGTACACTTCTGTGACTTGCAAAGCTTTAGAAATTACGAAGTGCAGTGGCTGACTTTTAAAGCCTTCAAACAGCAGAACAAAATATTAATTTAGGATGAGGCTACTAAACTGTAGAACTGGAAAAGTGGTAAATATTTGCGTGTTGTTAATTCTTTGTTTAACTGGTATTAAAACAGATAGTGCCGAAATTGCACTAAATCAACTTTTTATTAGAAAACAACTTGTTTCAAATGAATATATTCTTCTACAAGAAACCCATAAGAAAATAGACGTTGACAAGTCCGAATGCAGTCTTAAAAGCCTCTGTACAAAGTGAGCATAAAATGGTAGGGGCTGCAATTAAAATAAATCTAGAAAATGAAAGAAATAAAATGGTTAGAAAAAAAGTGGCTCGCATCAGAAAATCAAAAGAAATTTAAAGACACAATCTAACGGATGCTGACAGAATTCACGGCACAAAAAAGAGATATCGAAGAAACTAACGACAGAATATCCAAGGCACCATGGAAAGCCCAAGAGTCCTAATGTTAAAAATGAAAGAGAGAAAAGAAACTATGTCAATATACAAAAAAGCTAATGCAACAGAGGAGAGAAAACTTAAGGCAGTTAAATAAAGAAATATCAAAAGGCGTTAGAAAAGATATAAAAAATCATAACCACTAGAATATCAAACAAATAATAGAAGGAAACAAGAGCATGAAAGTGCTAAAAAAGCATAAAAATGAAAGAAACAAAATTATAACACTTAAAAATCGCACAGGGACAAGGAACAGAGGCAAGCTATTATTGATAATGAAATTTCTACGAAGAACTATATAGAAGTAAACAACAAAAAAAAAAAGAATAAACCCAAAGAAATCGGAAAGACAATCGGAGTAATCAATTAGAAACCTGAAGATATGCCTGACATAAAATTAGAGAAAGTACAATAAGCAATAAATAAAATGAAAAACAACAAGGCTACTGGAGAAGATGAGATAGCCATTGAAGGAATAAAGATAGATAAAGACACTCTACTAGAAGAAAAAAAAGGCCTTTTCAACCTCTGCCTAATACAAAACAACATACCAAAGAAATGGAATACTGTCATGATGATATTAATTAACAAAAACTACAAGCCAATAAGCTTGTTCTCTCATCTATACAAGCTGTTTACAAAAATAATAAGCCATCGTATTAAAAATAAATTTGACTTCTACCCATTAAACAAGCGGAATTCCGATTGGAATTTGGAATAAATGACCATTAATAAAAAATATTAATATAAAACACAATAGAATTTAATAGGCCCCTGGTACTGGTATTTATCGACTTCTTAAAGGCCTTCCATAAGATAGAAACAAGTGTTATATTAGCCTCTTTAAATCAAAGTCGTATGTACTATAGATATACCCGTTTAATCCGCAATATATACAGTCATTGGCATACATAAAATTTCATAAGAATACCAACAGTTTTCTATTACAACGAGTTGTCAGGCAAGGAGGCACTTTGTCGCCCAAATTATTCTCCTTAGTTTTGAAATACACGTTTAAAGCATTAAACTGGGACGAAAAAAATGTAAACATTGACGGTGTAAAACTAAGCAACCTAAAAGAAGTGCAAGAGATGGTCAATGAATTATCTCTGGCAACACAAAAAGTAGACTTTGATATCAACAAACATTAAGCAAACCTAATCATTGGGGGAAACATAACTATTGAGAACGAAACATTAGAAGAAGTCAGAGAATATAAATATCTGGGACACGAATTAAGAATTACCAAAGATAACCAAATATGGGCTACAAAGAGGAATAATCCTTGGATGGGCAGCGTATGGCAGACTAAGAGACTTATTTAAAAGCGACATACCGATAAGTCTCAAACGGAAAGTATACCAATGTGTTCTCCTCGTACAGATTTATGGACCAAAAATATTTATGTTAACGAAAAAGACTCAGAGGAAAATGGAAAGAGGTATGTTAGGTATTAAACTGAGAGACCGTATCCGAAACACTAACATTCGGCAAAGAACCGGCATATACGACATAACCCACCGAATCACTAACTTAAAATGGAGATGGGCGGAGCATGTAGCAAGACTCAGCAAGACGAACAAAGTAGAGGAGACCTCCTACCCGATGGGCCGATGATATAAGGAGAGTAGCAGAAAATTGGATTAGAGCTGCACAAAGCCGAAGTGAATGGAAACGATTAGGGGAGACCTATGTCTAGCAGCGGAGGAAAACAACTGGGTGATGATGATGATAATGTTGATACATATTTATTTATAATAATATTTACGTATTTCTTCCTTCTGTTTTATTTCCAATAGACAAAATCTATGAAGTAATACTTATGAAAATGTTTTGTACTGTTAGTTATAATATTTATAACTAAATGCCGCATTCTTTACAGCACATCGGTATAAAATTACCAAAAAAATTTAAAATTAGCATCGCTTAAAAAGTTTAAAGTGCAAGATAGTCTGTTGCAGACATAACAATGTGGAGTTCGCGAACAGAAATTCAGTTTTACAATGCAGGCTCATTTGTATTCGTGGATGCACGTATTTATATTTTAATGCAGGAATAGTTCGGCAACTAAAACTTCGCCGTGATAGTAAACCAGAAATGTGAGTGGTTATCCCGTTTACGATCCTTCCGTTTTCATAGTCTGGAACTCCACAATTCTAGTAATTTGAATCGAGGATAAGTGCCATTACTGCTGATAAATTAATCTTTTGGCTTTGTGTGCGGGCAGCGTGGAGACATAAATAACTTGAAGTATAATTAAAGTTATTCTTATTTAAAACACAATCAAATTTTTGTTAGTACGAGTTACTGAAAAGTAGAAATTAAATATTTTAAGGCATAACGTGTACGTGTATACCGTCTGCTTTTAGTACTACAAGTGCTTAATAGTCATCATAACAGTGATGGATTGCGGTGGCCACAGTCCCTTAATGATCAATCCATCTCTAATGCGTTATGTGGCAACTCAACGGAGTTATATATTTACTTTGCTTCATACCTAACAATGTAAATTTTTGCTAGACTTTCTGTAGGACAGGGGTATATTCTAAAATTATCGCTCTAATTTTCTCAATAGAAAATAAACTTCTATTTCAATTTAAATATCCGCCGAAGCATTAAAGTTAATAAACCTTCCACAAGGGGTAGACGGTTAATCAAAGTTTCATTAAGCATATTTCGAATAACAAAGCCCATTTGATAAAGGACTTAGGAAGTTGGTTTTATCTACAACGGTGATTGTGCGTTTTATAATTTAACATGCTGTTGGCTTAATATTGCCTTAAATTTATTTTTCGTATTATCGCAGTTTTCAGATAAATTAAAATTACTTCTAATATAATATCGTATTTTTGGTACGGCTCACGCTGTTTTCAATTTTTTATTACCTGTTTGGTTATTTTGGAACAGCACGACGGCTGGTTATAAATTGAAACGTGATATGTTCCAGCTGCATTTTATTTGTCCAAGCAATCCACAACAAATCGTTTGCTAGTGTATTCAAGTGTCGCGTTTCGAGTTTGATGGAGCACGATTTTCATTTCGAACGGCCACCAACAAAGTATATCGCCAGATTTCCTCGGCGCGAAATAAAAAATGTATTATCTCATCTCATATTTCCGTTCCCAGCCGGCAGTTCTCCGAGGAATATATAAATTGCTACCCTTTGACACTTGCTATCATCAATAAATACGGCTCGATTTTTCACCTAGCCTATTTCCCTCCATTAATCATCGGCCAGATGTTTAAGATGCAGACATAAAAATGAAACGCCGCGGCTACAAGGGAAAGATTTTAAAAGGATCTTGTTTTTTGCGAAAAATTAATCTTGAAATTGTCATAACCTACAATGGGAATATAAATATGTTGCCTGCAGTCTGCAGACGGGCTTTTATATCTGAGGGTGCGATTATGTAGCTGGTCTTGCAAGAAAATATTGCAGGGGAGAAATTTATGGATAGATTACCATGCAGCAAGCATAAACGTCTTTTTTGTTGAAATATTACTAATGCAAAAGCGACGGCCCATGTTATTCATTATGATAAAACGACAGGGTTTTCAATACGTGTTTTGTTTATGATCGAGCATATTTAATAATAAATTTCAGTACAAAATGATTGTAAAAATAGATTTTTTTGATATTTTATTAAATCCTAATTTGCTTTTAAATTTTTCCTATGAAAGAATTCTTAACTGCAAACATGTTTGTCTTCTTATGTAAATCTTTAACAAAATGAGAGATACAAAAAACAAATAACGATTATAACGCACATCGTTTGCAGCATATTACGAGTATATAAATGATTGTAAGTTTACTATGGATTAGTACACACATAAGACCCCCTCAAAATAAAATAACGTAGCATTGGTATATTTTTCCAATTAAATGACTATATAAAACTAAGTAAAATACAATACTCCTTACTATGATTGTAGAACCATTAAAAACAAATTACATTAAATGAAAACCTTTATATTAAATTAAACATTAAACAAAAAATCATTAAACTGTGAGAACCATATCTTCATGTCTGTTGGAGATTAGGGTATATCATTTCTTAGGTGTGAGTTTTAAGAGAAGTAGTGATATGACGTATAAAATAGGCATAAATGTATTCTCAGCTATTCATATTGTGTATGTATAACTTATACTGTAATATAAGAATACCTCGTCGTCGACAAAGAGTATATTATCAAAAAACTGACAAATTTAAAATGCGAGAGTTATTTTTGGCCTCTTTATTAGAAATAAGGCGAAAAATTATACACCATAATAGCTCTGTGGCGCTTATATGGAATCAATGGGTCGAAAAAGGTTAGATAAATCAAAATCTGAAGTATTAGGTAGGATAACCGACAGGAAAGGTCGCCATTTTTAAAGCCTTGCAATTAGTTACAAATCATAGCGCAGATTCGAGTGTCTTAGCGCAATAATGGTATACCATTACGCACTACCTAACGTCTCGACGTTAATTATTCACATTAAGATTAACAAACTGCATTCTTATGAAACATAAAGCGTTTACTATTAGCTATAATAGGAGGTTACTTTTAATCAAAGTTAAAGGGGCCATTACCGGTCTGTCTCACAACCTTATCATTTCTTCTTCTTTAGAGGGAGTTTCAAAAAATTTTGTGTAATCGTTATGTGGGACGCAATATATAAAAATTTTTTAAGAAAAATATAGTAAAAGCTATCTTATAGTTCACCAAATAACCTAACTTTCTTTAAACCGAAAATGTCTGAAATATCATTGTGCTAGGCGTCGTGAATATCGGCCTCTAAGGAATCGGGCTAAATTATGAGAATGTGTGAGAATGGTGACTGAATTAAATGCAGTCTATCAAAAACCCATTTGTTCATTGCTTGACTCAATCCCAAAAAGAAAGGAGGCGCTTATAAGAGCCCAAGAGGAGGACAGATTGAATAAATATCAATGTATATGAACAAACCTTTTACAAATTAATCATTTATTTATCTTGTATTATTAAATAAATCGACTAATTTTGGTTTTTTTTGCGCTACAATTTCAATAAACAGTAGTGTCGCTCGCGCGCGCGTTGTGTATGTGTGTGTGTGTGTGTGTGTGTGTGTGTGTGTGTGTGTAAATAACTTCATGGATTGAATTGTTTAAATACTGCTATACACTGATTCTTCTTCTTTCTGTGCCATATCTCAATGGACGTTGGTGATCATTATGGCCCATTTAACCCTATCGACTGAGCTTCTAAATAAGTCTGCAGATGTTTCTCCGGTCCATTGTGTCAGATTGTGCAACTATGATATTCGGCGTCTTCCGGATCCTCTTTTTCCGGCGATTTTTCCTTGCGTAACCAGTTGTAAAATGTTGATGTGGCCAAGTTATGAAAGTTTTCGCTCCTTAACGGTTTTCATTACTTCTTTTTCTTTACTCATGCGTTGCAGGACGGTTTTGTTTGTTACTTATGTGTCCAAGATATTTGTGACAATCGTCGATAAAACCACATTTAAAACGCTTCTAGACAATTGCACGCAGCATCTGTCAACGTCTAGGCTGCAGTACCGTACATCAATATCAAGAACACGTAGCATTTTAAAATACGAGTTCGTAGTTGAATCTTTAGCTTCATGTTGCATAGCACAGTTCTCATGTTATTAGAAGAGGTTCGTGCTTTTTCAATTCTTATTCTTATTTTCTTAGCCTGATCCCAATTTTCGTTGAGTTGTATTCCAAAATATGTAATAAGAATCTGGGAGCCATCTACATGAAACATAGAGTTGTTATTGTTATTTTTGCTTGCCACCATGACATTAGTTTTGCTTATATTTAAACGCATGTTATATTGCGCACATCTCCCTGCTACTTTCTTTGCTGTATCAGCAAGCAACACTGTGTCGTCCACATATCTTAAGTTTTTAATAAGAACGCTATTCATTAGAATGCCATCTTCAGTCTCCTCTAGTGCTTAAGTTAACAATGTCTCGGAGTATGAGTTAAAAAGTAGCGGGGATAGCACACACCATTGTCGAACTCCTCGGATGTTAGAATAGAGATTAGAAAGTATGCGAATATCCCTATCATCAAGATTTAATTGTTGAAGTATTTCTATTAGTTTATTGTGATTTACTTTATCAAACGCTTTTTCAAAGTCGATAAAACAGATAAAGACATCGCAGTTAACGTCACGCGCTCTTTAAATTAGAACATTCAAACCAAATAATGCTTTCTTTGTGCCGAGGCCGCTTCTAAATCCAAATTGTTTTCGCTTATATTTTGGTCCACCTTTCGGATATATATTTTTAGAAATACTTTGAGAATATGGTACAACACATACCTTGAATTACATTCAGTTTACATGGTTTTGCGTTAAATTTAATTACTGCTACTCTATCTGATACAAGCACGAAATCGAGTACCGTGTTATTTATTTCTTTAGTTTTGTTGATGCTCACTGTTTTCTCCTGCATAATAAATTAGGTGATCATCAATCGTACATTGTCCATTGCCTGGCCATCTCATCTCACTTATACCAGTCTTCAATAGTCGCATTTCTTTTATTGTACTCGCCGATTTTCCTGCTTAAAACATACTTTGAACGTTCCAAGTTCTTATTCTCATCAATGTCTCAACTTTTAGGATATTAACTGACCGGGGGATTCTTCGCACCTTCTCCCCACTTAAGGGGCGCCCGGAACTGAGGGTCATGCTAGTTTGTTTTTCAGCCATAATGATATGTTGGGGAATGTATAAAATTATACCTAGGTAGTTTCCCGTTGCTTTCCTAGGTTTATATCAGCCGCCTACTCCGGGTCAGACGCTGTTTGCAGCCGCTCTCTGAAAACAGACGCTGCTATGCTAGTTTTGGTCCACCCCCGGTATTTTATTTCTCCGGTACCCCCATATTTGAGAGGTATTCTCCTATCCGCCATCTGGAGAGGCGTCCGGGCCACTTGGTTATGGTAACACACACTACATAAATTGGAAAAATATTGACTGCAGCGCTCAGGGCTCTTTCGAGAAATTAACATTTAAGTCTATTTTTGAGGAAACTATGTTCTCTAAAACGCTCCATAATTTGTAATCTAATAGATTAAGATCTGAGCTACCAAAAAGCTAATTTTTTACTGTTAAATATGAAGTAAATTGTTGCTCAGCCAAATTTGAGTTGACCATGCTTTCTAGGTGCGGAGCCTTGCTAAAAGATAAAATTCCCACCTAAAATCCCAAAATATTCTGTTGATATACAGCGGCCGAAGTTTTGCCTTCTTTTTCACAAAAATAAATATTGATTATAACGGACTCCCCATAAAACTATTGCAGTTCCTAGACAATCGCCTCTTGAAACTCTTCGTACTAGCCTAGATATTTGTTTGGATTATTAGCGTACACCCGTTATTTTTTTTTGTTAAAAGATTCCTCCATTGTAATAATCTTTCATCTGTAAACAAAATTTTTGCGGTTCTCATTCACAAATTCAGTCAAAAATCTTTTTGCTTTTCTCCCCTATCTATATGTAAAGCAGCTAGTCCTAGATCTCGCTTAATAATAGAAGATATTAGAGTTTTAAAAATTTGCATCTTTAGAAACGTAATATTTTGCTTACAAAAAAGATTTTGTAAAATTTTGGCATTTAAGGCTGAAAGCGGTCTTCCAGATTTTGAACAGTTCTGAACACCTCCAGTCTCATTAAAAAATTTAAATCTCGATATACGGCTAATGCTGAGAAGATGCAGGGAAGATTATACTTTTTTTTAGTTCTACACTTACATAACACTATTGTATTACAGTAATCCGGTTTTCTTTGTTAGCCCACTCCATTGACAAATAACCAAACTTCACAAGAAACATTTTATAATTTACAACTCTAGACTTAACAATTACCACCTTATGTTAACATCACAGATATCTCAAACCAAGTGTATGTATGCTATACTGAGATTTTGAATATATTTTCATCTTTAATTGTCACTATTCTTTTCTTTTTTCTTACAAGTCTTCGATTTCATTCTTTTTAATAAACTGCGAACTATAACAATGTTAACATGTTTAAATTTGTTCAATAAAATTAGTTATAAAAATATTTTTTACGTATTTTTATGACTTCTACAGATTGCATCAAAAAATCAATGAGATTAACAACAAATAAGAAAGATAAAAAATTGTGGTTCTGGAAAAACAAAAAGATATTTAAAACATTTCTTTGTAAATTATGTTAGGTATTGTTAGGGGAGTAATTATAATAGAATGATCTCGGGTAACCCCTTTCTCAGGTAACGGGATCAGGTACAGGTATAAGGGGAGAGTGAAAAACAGATCCCTTATGACCCCTCCCTTCGCTCATAAAGCAGAGGTTGTTTTCAGTTCAGTTTCGTTGTAGCTGTGCGAAGTGAATGTTCGTTGATGACTTCATATTTGAGTGATGTAACGCGCTTTTCTTGGACTTGTAATTCGAATTATTTTCGTGGTGGTGCTGAGTTAATACGCCATCTTCAATAGTGTTAGAACGGTGTTTCATATGCGAAGAAAGTTTGGCAGAACGTGAAGTGTCTGTAGTAAAAAACATGGGGCCGGAGAAGAGATTGCTCTGTAAGCAATCCAGAACGAACTTAAAACCTTTCGTATTTCGATTTCAATTTCGGGAAAATTCGAAATCGAATATCTGTAAAATTATTCGACATAGAATTTTTTCTTCATTTTCGAATTCAGTGTAAAATTTCCTATAAGAATCACATTTAAAATCGTAATGTCGAAAATTTTCCCGAAATTCGAAGTCGAATATCTCGAAATCTATTCGAGATAGAAACTTTTTGATTTCGATTTTGAAATCAGCGTAAAATTTTCTATAAGAATCCATTTTAAAATTTTAAAAAATCCATAATTTTGTGACAGCGACAGACAGACCGACAGACCGACAGACAGACATAGAATTCAGTAACGAACTTTTTAAGTTCGTTGAATATAGGTACAACAATACTAATGTCGATAAAAACTAAGCACTAAACGTAAAATTAAAATTGACAAATTCATTAGAAATGATACAGATGTAGTACGATGCGTATAATAGAAACTAAAACATAATTTGTAGAAGCAATTGCTTACTAAAATTAGGTTAGCTGAAAATCTAACAAGAATTTTTTTTAAAGCACAAAAAAATTTTATTCTGCAGTATTTCTCAACTTCCTCACATTTTTCTTTTATATATTGTTCTTTGGCTACTCTGGCTTCTCTGTTTTACCTCCGGACTTATTAGCTATTGAAGACTTGTCTATATTTATAGGGTTTGCTGCTTTTTTGGGAAATTTTCTATGCGGTGGTTATTCCTTGCCTTCCGCATAATGTCCAATATATATTTTAGTGTATAGGTGATTTTTTAATTTTATCATAATTGTAATATTTGATTATTTATGTGATATAATTCTATAAGCTATAGTTATACCATCAATATGGGGTCGTCAAAGTCTCGTTAGTTGTCTATCTCGGACACCACGGGCAGGTAAGGTTGACGTTTAGGTACATAGATATAGGTGTACCCCTTATTCCACGAATTTTATGCATCCTCTTATAGAATGTCAGTGAATCAGGATATGAACGGTTCGAGCATTAACCAAAATGCATTGTAAAATCTGTGATTCCAATAACATTTGCTACGAAAAAATTAGTGATAATCCGTAAAACAAACTTATCCAAAATACCTATGTTTTGTATATTAAGACTTTATGTATTGAAAACTTATATATTACATAAAAATCACTGGCGTACTATAGAAAACGTCAGAGATTAATAGCAACAAAGTGTTTACTGCAGATTTACATATTTTTTATTATTAATCTAATTGTTAATTTAGAATCTACTCAACTAAAGTAGTAAATAAATCTTTTGACAGTATAGGTATTTCTCCAGGATTCAATCAGAGAAGTCTTCCGGGCAAAGTCTATGTAGTGGTCTTCCTTTGGGCTGGTGCGAGTGGAAATCGGCAACGAGTTGGCTTGTGTCGTTTTAGGTAATGACTATAGTGAAAAAAATGTAGGGGTCTATGTGGAGAATTTGATTGTTTACGTGCCAGAGAATTTTTTCCAATAATACGAATAATTTTTGATTGGTCAGATTGGAGAATTTTTATGGTCGATATCTTGCTGCAATCCCAGATATCTATGCCACAGGACCAAATAGGTATTAGTATAGTCTTGTAGAGCAAAAGCTTGTTTTCAAGAGTCAGTTGAGATTGACGTTCTATAAGCCAGTACATATTTTTTGTCATCGGATTTAATTGTTTTTCTTTGGCTTTAATATAAGCTCTCCAGGTATGTCGGTGATCTAAGTAGTCTTAAGTATTTTATCTCAATTTGTATTAGAAGAGAATGGTCATAGAAAGTAATATGTAGACAGGTAGAGTTCTTGGTGGTAAAAATAATTTGAGTTGACTTATTCTTGTCAACTTTAACTCGCTATTTGTCGAACCAGTTTTGTAGGAGATTTAGATGAGACTAGAGCTTTTCGGAAGCGTGACTTGCATTGGTGTCAGATGATAAAATTTCTGTATCATCGGTGAAAGTTGCGATTAATGTACTATCGGTGGTTGAGATGTCTGCAATGTACAGGAGGTAGAGGAAAAACTAAGTACGCTTCTCTGTGAGACACCAGAGTTGATAGAATGTTAGTTCGATAGCGTGCCCTAGAGTTGGACTTAAAAGTGTCGTTTCGTAAGGTAGGATTTTAAAGAAGAAATAATGGATGGAGAAGGTTTTTTTTTATTTCATAAAGTAGGCCGGGGTGCCACACCTTGTCAAAAGCTTGTTGTATGTCCAAGAAAACTGAGGAGCAGAATTTCTTTCCTTCCAGGCAATCCTTGATGTGGTTGACGAGTTTTGGCATTGTTAGATAGTTGAATGGCTTTTATGAAAGCCAAACTGGTGTGTGGGAATTATTTATTCTAAAGGCGTTGTTTCTATTATACGGTGTAGTAATTAGCGTTCGAATAATTTGGAGTGGAGAGGTAATAGGTTTATGGGTAGGTAAGATATGTAGTTTTGTGGTGTTTTTTTTTGGCTTAGCAATAATTGTGATTCGCGCAAAATTCCATTGAATAAAAAGTGGGAGGTGACAAGTATACCATTATAAATTGTAGCGATGAGCACTAATGCTTTTCTGGAAAGGTGCTTTAGAATATTTCTTATGATAAGGTCGTAACCAGGGGTTTTAAAGAAGTTGGTTAGTTTAATTTGGTTACGTACTTTGGCTTGTGAGGTAAGTTTCAAAAGTAGAGATAGCTGTCTAGCGGAGTTGAGAAAGCCTTTTACTTCTGCATCAGAAGCGACGTTATTGAATGATAATGGGATAAAACACACAAAGATTCTACGTAGATATTGACCTTTCCTTAATTGAGCGAGCCCAGTTTCTATTTGGTTTTCTCAGAAGTGATCTTGGAGTGATAGGCCTTTTAAACTTTTGGTATCATTCCAAATTGTGTGGTTTTCAGGAGATAGATTAGCAATTTAGTGATTAAATGTTGCATTTCTGTTATCTTTAATGACTTTTTGGAGACGGTGAGTGGTAGCATTGAAAGCAGTCTTCTTTCTTGGGTTTTTAGATCTTTGCCCTTTGGCACGAGTTCTACGTGTTTCTACTATAAGTTGTCTTATACGTAGCGGTATATTGTGTATTTTGGGTGCTATCTTAAAGTTAATCATGGCATGCTATTCTAAATAAAGGTAGTGATGTACTTTACTTTATCATCGATTTTGCAAGATGTGTGCATTTTGTGCTTTAGATTGATGTCATTGATGTAGAGTTAAAATCGTTTTCAATGCGTTTTAGTTTGGATGGTACGATTTTTCAGATGACCGTTATGCTTAAGGTTATTACTGTAGAAGAATGATCTGAACTTAGATCGCAGTTGCTTCCAGTTTTACTATAGACATCGGAAATGCCTTTAGTGACCACAAACTCAAGCAGATCAGGGATTTTAGGAAGTTCCGTTGGCTAATAAGTTGGCTCGTCGGTTGATATGTAACTTAGTTAATTCAGTTTTATAGTGCCAAATAGGATCTCTTAGGTGATATCAGCATGTATTCCCAGGCAGTGTGCTTAGCATTTCAGTCTCCTGCTAGCAGAAAGCGAGATTTTAGTGGGCGAAAAAAGCCTTCGAATTCATCAGTAGTAATTATATACTTAGGTGGACAGTAGATGGCTCCTACAGTCAATGACTAGGGAAGTAAGTTGACTTTAACTAAAGCACATTGAATTTTGGTAGTTGCTTAGAATGGTAACGGATAGTGGTCGATTGCTAATTTAATTAGTATGGCCGTTCCCATATATATGCAGTTTTGTCAGGATGATTTGCATAGTATACTTTATAATGTAATATTTTTATATGCATTTAGGGTGTAGAATAGCTTTCGGATATTAGCAGTATATCAATTTTGTTGTAGTTTAAAAATATGTTTACTTTGTAAATGTAATTCTATAGTCCGTTTGAATTCCATACCGTTATTTATATATTGTTTAAATTATCGGTCTTATCTGCTGGTTGGAATTTCCATTGATCGTTTTGTACCCGACTACGAGTTTATGAAAGCTCTGATGATGAGAATGTAAATTGAGTTTTTATTTATAATTATTTAGGCGTAATGTTACAGATACACACATACATTACTTAAAAATAGCATTTAATAAATAAACAGCCAATTGAACTACAAACATTCATTAACGTAACTTATTTTAATGAGAATATTTTTTTATCAATTAAAATAAGACAGTTAATGACAAAAGTATCTTAAACACAATACGTTACAATAAACTAAAAACAATTACTGTTGTATCATTTGCAAATTATTTGGATTAAATCAATACTTATGTGCCAATTCAAATACGTAGTAATATTTGAAATGCGTAGTAGTTATTATGTAGCGATGATCACATTGCCCATAATAGGCAGCGATATTCCTGAACATTATATGTACTACTCCCTCTACAGAGTTCTAATTCTCCAGGCGAGATATGACCATCCCCTACTATACACCTCCTAGAGATAGGCCTAATTAGTACCTTACAAGAAAAAACTTTTAGTTATACTCTGTATGGCTGCTACATTTCCTTACATTATTAAGATAAAAATTGAACTTGATATAACATATGTAAAGCAGAAACTGCTAAAGTGTACTTACCTTAATCACATTTAATAAAAACTTGTATTATAAAGTTAAATGACACAGTTGTATACAAAAATGCTTAATATACTATTATAGATAATGGAACTTATGTCAAACTTGATTTACAAAACTTTACTTATTGTTAGACTCAAATATTACATTATAAAGTTAGGAACATATTTTTCAAACTTAGGAGAGTCAAAATTTTTAAAAATTTTAATAACAATATATATATTTGGCAAAACATTTACAATATGGTATAAAATCCCAATCGACGGATTTTAAATACTGACCTCAAAGAAAACTTCCACTAAATGAAAACATCAAAGCATATAGGACAAATAGTATTTTGGCCTGACCTTATTTCGTCTCATTACTCTGCTTTTATGGTAGAATGAAATGGCGGATAAAAAATCTTATTTGTCAACAAAATAATAAATTGAAATTGCCCAGAATGGTATTGACTAAAAGATTTTAAGCATGAATGTAACACTAGTTACGTGTATGTTTTAGAATCTTTAAGACAGATTAGAAATTTATTTTTAATATTTTTATAATATTCCTTGGTTTTATAATTGGGAATAGTAATTTTTGAATTTTAGCTTTCTCTGCTCTTACTTTATTACCAGCTTTGTTATTCATTGACATCATATCCACCTCACTACCTATTGCTAATTGAAATTATTAAACAAAATTTTAATATTTACTTCAAATAAACAAATACACAGCTCCTCGGACTATCTATTAATTAGTGGTAGATATTTTCTTCGAGTTTTATAGCTAAAAACTTCTAATACGGACAAACAGATACTAGTGTGTACCGTTTCCAGGAAAGTTTCATTTAATATGTGGTGGGCAGCTCGAGAAATCCTTAATATTAGTTTCTACGTTCATATTTGAAAAGCATGAATTCAATACCTATCCGCTTCTTCCAAAGTAGAAATCTCCGCGACGTATAGAAATATATAAAAGACTAATTAGTTCAGAAACTTACCTTTGATCATATTTTCTGATATCTTAGTTTAAACATAGATGATTCGGTGTATGTTACTTAATAGTCATCTAGTGGTTATAAAGACTTGCAAATTACTTTTAAATTATTTTTATACAATTTTAATATTAAAAGAAAATTTATTTTTTGTGCCTTTTTTACATTGCTTCTGATGTATATATATATATATATATCAACTTAAATTAATTTTGCATACATATCTCAATTTTAATTTAAATTACGCAGCACAGACTCGGTGCAATCAATAGCGTAAATGTTAGCTAGGCAGACAAGCACTGATAATATTCAAAAGATGTTTTTCTTGCTTCAAATATACCTGTCACTTTTTCTTCTGTTTTTGGTAATTAAAAAAGAATTAGGTATATCTTGTTCATATGATAGCCAAAAAAAATATTTTATTTATTAATTGTATCATAAAACCAAATATTTAGTAAAAATGTCTTCTCAATGTTCTGTCCTTTTAAAGGAAATTTCAAGGTCACAGTCATCAATACTTTTCATTATAGGAAAAAAGTAAATATATAATATAGAATTCATTGTAACACTAATATGTTATAATTGATCCGATATCTTGCAACAAATGTAGGTTGATTGTACAACATAGGCATATCAGAAGCATATACCCATCAGGAGTACATTGAAAATATAGCAAATCCTGATTTTCGAGCACAAAGCAGTAGCATAAATTTATAAAAAAATATTTGTAATTTTCATTGAATAAATTTTATTTATTACAAGCGAAGTACAATTTTTACTATAATACATATTTTAATTTGAATATAAATCAATTTAAAAAAATTAATTTTAATCTGATGATTTTGTCAAGAATTATTTTAGAACCCAATAGCTGCCATACATTAGAAAGTTTGAGAATATGATATTTGTCCAGTAACTTTTTATACATAACACAAATTTAACCAGGATTATGTGATAAATTCGTACTTCGTTTACGTAATTAATAATTATCAAGTTATTATAGTAAGGGATTGAATTACCATTTTTTCAATTTTTGTTGTAAGATGGGTATAGCCCATAAGAATTTATTAGATTACATAATATACACAAAAAAGCAAGATATGTAATATCGGGTGTGAAGATAATAAGAAGAGCAAACCTAGGTACAGACCACAAGTTAGTTATAGAAGGAACAATATATAAAGCTAGAAAGAAACAAAATGTAAACCATGTAAAAGAATACAAGAATAAAATTTGAAGGAAGATGAGAAAAGGGAAGAGTATGTAAGTAAAATCATAAAACAAGTTTAAAAAACTTGAAAGAGCAAAAGAACTACCTTCTTCTTGGCGATTACATTTCTAAATTTTTCTGTATCTCTTGCCATATTAACTAGTTCCCCTCTTATCCAGTCCATTACCTTATATTTCTTGCCCATGACAGTTGTTTCCTTCTTATTCATCTATTTTCTTCTATTTTTTCTTATAAGATTAATTGCAGTATTCCATACTTTTTATTTACACGTAAGCAGTTTTCCTTTGTTTAATTGTAGTGAACAGTTCTCGGTGTTTGTGCATTCTTAGCACTTCCTCGTTGGCTACTTTTTCAGGACACTCTCAACAGGCGTCTGTAAGTCCACATTTCGAAAGCTTCGATTTTATTGATGGTGCTTATTGTCATTGACAGATGGATATCCCTATTCCTCAAGACTTTTTTATACTTCATAAACGTTACGCATGCTATTTCGGTTCTGTTTTTTATTTCTTCTTAGCGTCCCAGATATTTGTATGGGGTTACTTTTTCAATTTATAGATTTCCTATTTGAATATCCACGTTAGCGTGTGATTCCTTTTTCCTGCTGACAATTATGTACTTGCTCTTTTTGCATTTATGTCTAGTCCATACCTTTTACTGCTCTCATTTAATTGTGTACATATCTGTAATTCTTTGATATTGCTGGCAATCAGTACTGTATCGTCCGCATATCTAAAGCTCAATATTGGCACCCCATTTACTTTTATACCCATTCGTTGTTCTTCAAGGGCTTCGTCAAATATAGCTTCCGAGTAAAGATTAAATGATAGTGGGGACAGCACACATCACTGTCGTAAGCCTCTCTGAATATGGATGTCATTTGTGTTAATACTTAGTGTTGTTAAGTATGATGTTTGGTGTTTCTCAATATACTCATGAGCTTCTTATGATGAACGTAATCAAATATTTTTTTAATTTATAAAACAAAGAAACACGTCTTTGCTTAAGTCGCAAAAATTTTATACCAACACATGTATCCCAAAGAATGCTTCTCGAGTTTCCATTCCTGACCTAAACCCAAACTGATTGAGGCTCATATTACCCTCGCATTTAGAATAAATCATGTTATGCAATATATTTAAAAATATTTTGAAGGTATGTTTCATAAAGTTTATTAGTCTATAGCGATTACATTTCCTAAATTTTTCTTTTTGAGCAGAGGAATAAAAAGAACTAACAGCAGAACAAAATGCATATCGAAAATAACATAATTTAAATAAAATAATATAAACAGCTACGAAAGTCTCGGAAAACAAAATTAAACAAAAAAAATAAAAATTAGAAAATAAATTTTTGGATAACATATGACATTTCTGGGAAATAAGCATAATTGCGGGAAAATAACGACAAGAAGGAATAAGCTTTAGGAATAAAATAAATATAATGATATCTGGTAAAAAAATACCCAATACCTAAAAAAATTACTTAAAAAATTAGAGTAAAAGGGATACCACAAAAGAAGAAGGCAACTTGCAAGAGAAAAACAGAAAAGAAAATAAAAAATAAATAGAAAAAACCATTGAAAAAACAGACTTAGGAAGAGCAGCAGGAAGTTATAATATAAATCTTAAAATAACAAAATTTTTAAATCATCTAACCAAAGGATAGAAAGCCATAAGTACATATACTACAGAAACGGAAAACCGTAATAATTCCTATAGATAACAAGCGAAAATTTGCTTTACAGATTAAGTAGAGCGGACCTTACGCATGAAACTAAACTATGAGGATTAAAAAATTTTTGTTGAAACTAATGACAGTGAATTATATTCAAATGAAAGTGAAAACTTTAGCGACCGGAATCGCAAAATTTGCGGCCTCTTTCGGTCAAATCGGTCTCGATATTTTCCGATCAGGCTGATTTTTGGCGTCTGGACTTGACTTATAATCCTTAGTGGAATACTGAAAACGTTTCTATCTATCACAGATCAAAAGTTATAAGGCGTGATAGACGACAAACATGACAAAAGTAAAGCTGGTCTCCAGCTTGCAAGCTGAGTCCGCTAAAAATCAGACAAGAAGTTGAACACGAGTTACAAGAACAACAAGCAGAAAAAGAACGAAAGCTCATAATCATATGTTTGCACTAAAGATGACTCTAAAAAATACTTAAAATAGAACAAGAATACTATACTTGAAACTTTTAAACTTAAAATCGGTTCTTAACACAGTTCTGACCAAGTACGGAAAATCTATAAATATAAACAAAAGCGGCAATAATTATTAATGGCGTGGAACAAAAAATATAGTCAAAGATAAAGCACCCAAGGCTTATATACGAAAATTAAATTTAAATCTGATATATTTACAAAGTTTAGTTTTTGTAGATACCATAGTATTAGCAGAAAATACAAGAGATTTACGATAATCTCTAGATGCATGGACAATATAAATAGAACCTAAAGATATGGAACTAAATATAGAAAATGGCAAAATACCACATATAACCAAAACAGAACTAAACGAGTGAGAGGAACATAACAAAAAAACGGATATAACTAAAATGCTTAAAAAGCTATAAATAACTAGAAACAACAATAAGCAAATATGCCGGAAGAAACCAGAGATCTTGGGCGGGACAGAAAAATCAAACAATCAGATGAGCAAGAAGGTTATAAGCAAAAGGAAAGTAAACACAAAATCTGAGAGATGGACTATGCAAGAAAACATAAAAGCAAAATAACTGCAATAGAAATGAGATCTCTAAGGAAGATGGAAAAAATGCAAAAGAACAAGGTAAAAAACAAATAAATAAGAGAAAACTAGAAGTACGTCTAGTAATAGAAGCTGTACAGAGATGGCAACTTATATGGTATAGCCACGTAATAAAAATGAAAAAGGAAAAATATTAAAAATATTTCAGAAGCCGAGGTAAAAAAACAGGAAAGGCTTACCCCATGGAGCATGGAGTTAAAATAAGAAAGAAGCATTTATTAGTGGATATAGTTAATATTAAGTATTACTAAAGATATTTAATTAAAACTAATTTAAATATACATAATGGTACAATAAAATATATATTTAGGTGATTTATGAACTTGTAGAATACAAAATTTATCTTTTTGTCCCTATCCCAAGAACAATAGTTACTCTTAAATTTGTATACTGATCTTTGAATAGCTACAATCCATACTTAAATAATATCCAATTGCTTCCTTAGTACTAACTATCGCTTATTATTACGTACTATAACATTTTATTTCATAGATGGCAGAAACTGTTAGAACATATATTATTAATTTTTTCCACAAAGAAATACTATAAAATATTATTTAATATACAGGTAAGGTTCGAGGCTACTACTTTGGTATTTTTTTTTAATATTTATATGAACTTATTTATCTAAATATTAAAAAAAAACAAAATTTATACAGCACCATTAAGGATTAAGAATTGTTTTGTCCTAATATGACAGCATTTATAAAATAAATTATCTTATGCTGCTAAATGACATTAATTAACATGTTACAAATCGTTCAGTTATTAAGATAACTTCCATAAAAAATAACTTTTTTCAAAATAAACTAATAGTTTACTTTTAAATATATCTAGAAAAACGAAATATTCGACGTTGCTTCTATAAAGGTATTTCATTTTTTCACTGGGAGAACGAATTAGGAAAAAACTTAACATAGTGGAGGGTTAAAAATAATTTTAACGTTTATTACTTTCCAATTAAAGAGAACAGATATGCCTAGAATTTATTACGAAATTTAATGCTACGAACAAACATGGTTCCGTTGTTTAAAGTCCCAACATCACGTTTTGCTTGTTACGATAAACTCAAGATCAACATTCGCGACGACCGTTAATCCTCGAGCAACTAAGGCCTGAGTACGGCATTTGCCGAATGGCTTAGAAAACACATTCCGCTACCTGCGAAGCCAGACGCTGTTGATGTACGTAGCTCAATTAACACAGACGCGAATAAGCAAAACTTCTGTAAATTCGCAAACAAAAACTTGCGCAGTTTCAAAGCTCGCGCGAGCTGCTCTCTTCCACCGGAGTATCAAGTGACACTGTAATACAAATTTGCTCGGAAAGGATGGCTTACCCCGGAAGCCTTATGGAATGAGTTTCGTCTAAAAAGTTACCAGCTCTCACAATAACGGTAATTTTGGTTGTAAGCAACAGATGTAGTGTTGTGGAACTTTAGTTTTTACTAAAAAGGCTATCGCAATACAAAAGAGCGAAATGTGTAACGCCAGTCAAATAATGATTTTCGTAAGATATATTTTTATTTATTTTAAAGTATTCAAAATCACTAGCAAACAAGCCTTTTTGGTCACCTGTCGATTGGTGAAAACAGAATTTGGAAATTCCCAGCCGTTCTCGAGTTATTGCTCGGACGGACGGACGGACGGACGGACGGACAACATGAAGTTAGTGACTTCGCTTCGCTTCGCCACTTAATAATTAAGACTTAATTCTTTCTATAAATACAATAGCGCTTTTAAATGAGCACAACTTATTTTAATTCTACAGGGAACTTGAAATCAAATTATACCAAAACATTTCTTGCAAGGTAGAATAAGTGCACTTCAAATTTTATTAAAATTTTATATTTTAATTGGAGCGAAGAGTAGCTATGTTATACTATTTCTGTGGAAAAATATTATCAGTTTTGTCTTTGCTTCACAACAATTCAGTGCGAAAACAAAAGATAAATAATTAATACAAAATAAACTACAAAGAACAATGTACAAAAAAATGAGCAAAGATTAAAAAAGCACTAGTTTACTAATTTGATTATCAGCAAAGTCTAGATATTTAGGCACTAAAAATCATTAAAGTATGTAGGCAAATAGACATTAAAAAATTCGAAAATAGACATTTAAAAAGATGAAATAGGCATTTAAGAAACTGAATAGACATTATTGTTTCTGTAATTTTATTATACAATTTATCACGTTTAATTATACAATAGTAAAAAAAACATTATGTACAAGAATTACAGCTAATCATAAGATGTTTTCTTAAATTATCTATCGTTAAGGATTGTCTTCTATCGAACAATAAATATTTCAGCCGAGAAAAAGATCTCTACATCTACTGATGTTACTAAAGCAAATGTGAAACACGTGATTTCTGGAACATCGTAATTTATGTTTTTTACAGTTGCGTCTCCAGAATTTTTACACTTCAAAATGTTGATTTGTAGTAAATACAGTTTCACATTTTTCCTTAATGGTGCGTCCCTTATTGGTTGAGACACTACATATGTCTCGAATGGTAGGTATTTATAATATTGATGAAATTGCCTAAAGTTAAGTCCCTCCTTTCTAAACTTACTATTGCACTTGGAATCACAGCATAATTAGTTGAAATAAAGGTCAGATCATTTTGTAAACTTTTTTCTCAAAAAGTTTCTTGGCTGCCGAATCTTCGGCTAAACTTCTATTTCCTTAATTTTTGTAAAATTGATAGCGTAGTAACATGCAGATGAAATCTACGTACCCCATCTAGTTAATATTGGTTGAGGTGATAGAGGGAAGTCAACTGCCAGTTCTTTAAAAAGTCTTATCCTAGATGGTGTTCCTAGAAAAAAAATTTTTTACTGAAGATATTTATGTCAGAAAATTGTTTACGTATTTTCTCTGCAACAAAATGTGTCCCATGGACAAGACATATCAAATGTAACATACGTACAAATAATACTTTCAGAGCATTTTCTGCTTTTTTATATATGGGGCAACATCGTTTACACACGTAAGGACGTTGTCATTCAGAATTTTCTTTAATCAAAGTAATGACAGGGAAGTTATGAATAATTGTGCGATTGTTGTGCTATTAGCCCTCTCAAGAGATCATCTGGTATTTAGCAAATAAATTTTAGATTCTTGATTCGGCTCCCAAAATCTAACAATTACATTGGCGATGTGCTTGCAAAAT
The DNA here is from genome assembly GCA_036346155.1 of Sinelater perroti. Classification (NCBI taxonomy): domain Eukaryota; kingdom Metazoa; phylum Arthropoda; class Insecta; order Coleoptera; family Elateridae; genus Sinelater; species Sinelater perroti. The sequence goes on from JARFIY010000035.1 coordinate 13,547,727, forward strand.
CAGGTTCTATCGATACATAGAAGCTAAAGTTTGCAATTTCCGACTTACCTTCCTGTAGCATCTATTATCTCGTCTATTGATACCCAAATATTCTTGTCTTTCATGTTACTTCTAATTGTGGATTCGTAAGCTCTGTCGAGATAATTTTTTCTGAGCGTTGATTCATTTGGTAAATTTTGTTCGACATGCTTTTCAAAAAATGACCCCAATAACGAATTTTGTAGTTTCCATAACGGAATTCCAGCCCTCACAAAAGCTTTACTTAAGTCAAACGAAAACTTATATTGTTAATTGGATGCTGACACAAACGATTTCAAAAGCGGAGTTTTTGGGGCCGCCACTTTCTTTTTGATTGTTCTTTTATGAGAGAGTCTTTCAGTGTGTTGAGTATCAAAATATTTTTTCTCGAAGTTTACTGGTTTCTCACAGATTTTACAAGAAAAGCACAGAACCATCAGTTGAAAAAATATCAGTTTCAAACTCTCGCACAAATTTATTTAATTTGTCGGTGTCAGAAAAACGCATTTCCGGCATTGTGGCAAAAACATACCTTCTTGTAAAATGAAGGAAAATGAATGAAAATCAGTAAACAAATTATTATTAAAATATGTATAAATTTTTAAGTGGAATTGTCGGTAAGGCATTAACAGATTATCGGGAACAAGTAATTAATGTAAGTAATTTATTCCATAAAAAAACCAAATTTATGTGACTAAATAGGCAGTTATAACTGTTATAAAGAAAACAGGCATTTATAAATAAAAATAGTCAAAATAAGCATTTTTAGGCATTTTGCCTGAACACCAATGTTTTAATTATTAGTGTTCGCGCCAATCTCAAATTAACTTTTATCTGAATTTTTAAATTAATACCAGCCGTCTTTTGGTTTCCTCTTGTATATATTTTGAATTTGAGGTATCGGCCGAATTTGCACGAGAACGCGGAATGCTGATATATAGGTCGCGGGCCCTGATTTTTTTCGTTCGCACTTCGCCTTTCGTACGCGCTTTTGTTTGCGCTTGGCCTTTTGGCGATGTTCTCGCATCAAGCAAGGCGCTACCGTTCGGCTCCGCTATGAAGATTGGGGTAACTTGTCTTATCTTTTTACTCGTACCCTTATATCCTTTTCCTGGAAGCCCTAGGGCCAACATCAGGGAACAGATATCTGCGGGAAAGCGCCGTTTCCACAGGTTAGTGTTTTAGCTTTAGCTTTGTTTCAAGTTCCTTTTGTTTGAAATTTATAATTATATACGACAGCATAGCAATTAATAAGTTGTGGTAATCAAAGACTAAAAGCAAAATACAAACACAATCTATAAATGCAGTAAAAAAGTTATACAATAAAATGCTAGTATAGTCAAAACTATAAATGAGTGATCTGATTCTTTTGAGATAAACGAAGAACAAAGTTCAAAGCCTCACTATTAGCCTTTTTAAAATATATTTAAACTTCGCTTTAATATTAAAAATAAGGAAAATATGTCTTATAGGGGTCAAAATACGGTAAAGAAATAAGTATACATTATCATTCGCTAAAGAGAAAATTGTGCTGGCGGAAGACTTTGAAGATGTTAAGAAAGCTAATGAAAGGATATAAGTGGAGCTTAAAATTTATAAGACACAGTATATGGCAATCCGGGGAAAACAGTGAACATATTCAAACAGAATTTAAAAGAACAAAAGATCTGAAAAGTACAGATACCGAAAGCTAATACAAAATGAAAAAGACTGCAAAGATATATTAGATAAACTTAGAAAAGAACAAGATATTACCAACGAATTAAATTATTTTGTTGTGGAGTACACAAATCATAACAAAAGCTAAAACCCATATGTTCAAATCATTAATGAAGAGCAGTGTAACATATGGCTTCTGAGTATGGGTTGTCAGTGAATCTGTAAAATTAAGAGTAAGTGCAGTAGAAAACAGCTATTGGCAAAGGTGTTTTGATGTAACAATAATGAATATATTTCAAAATTACGTAATTAAAGGATTAATGACAAAGTAATATTTTCAGGCACTTGCATCTCTTGGTATAGGTGTATGAGTAGAATGAATGGAATTAGGTTACCAAAGACAGTTTTAAATTGAGCCCCTAACAGAAAAAAAGAGGTTGGCCAAGAGTATCGTGAGCAAACGGTGTAAAAAGAGCAACGGAAAAATAAAATCAAAAGAAGAACAGTGGTAAAATAAAGATGAATGTTGTTTGGCTAAAAGTCATTGTATTTATCTATCTACCTGCATATATATATATATATATATATATATATATATATATATATATATATATATATATATATACACACACACACTTTAATATGTGTATATTACCAAATGGTGTGGCTGGAATAATGGACTGTATAGGTAATTTTAAATTTTCAATAAAAGGAACTTGAAACAAAGCTAAAGTTAAAACACTAACCTGTGGAAACGGCGCTTTCCCGCAGATGTCGGTTCCCTGCTGTTGGTCCTGGGGTTTCCAGAAAGGATATAAGAGTATGAGTAAAAGATAGGACAAGTTACCCTAATCTTCACAGCGGAGCCGAAGAGCAGTGTCTTTTCTGGTGCAAACGGTTCCTTCGTCGTTCTTTGCCGAGCCCGATCGAAGGAAATGGGCTGAGTTTTTTACCGGCAAAAATTTCAACCCCAAAAATTAGCCTTTAATAAAAAGCCTCGCAGAAAATTGAAACTTCTACTGCCAATTAAAGGCGTCTGCGAACTCTCGATTAAAAATGCTCTCGTCTTACGGAAAATTTCTGTCACAAAACTAAATTCAAAAGAACGCCGCCTGCGAAAACATAGCCAAAAGGCCAAGCGCAAACAACAACGCCTACAAACGCGAAGCGCGAAAAATGCAAGTGCAACCCGCGGCCCAAACCGCGGCCTATATATCGCAACGCGTACTCGGACAAATTCGGCCGATACCTCGAATTCAAAATTTGTACAAGAGGGAACTAAGAATTCTACCGGAGCTAAATTAAAAATTTAAAATTAAAGGTAATTTTAAGATTGGCGCGAACATTTCCCCGTCCCTGAAGCCACCGCCTTCAGCACCAACGACTACTGCGAGGGACGGATCAAACTCCGAAGATGAACCCAATAAAATTGCAGTACAACAAACGCAATAGGTTAATACGCACCAACCTGGTCTCTCCTAAAATGAAACAAACAAAGAACATCGATAACTACATACAAATGGCGATGAACCACAAACAACCGCATTATTGGGAACGAAGTGGAAATAGCTTCACCGTTGATCAAGTATAAACCCCCCCTGAACTTTGAACTCGAACCACCCCATGTTTCCCAGGAAATACCTCATTGACCATCCCCAAAGCCCATTTCAAAGGGGGGCCGTTCTTTTGGTCGATTAAATCCCAGGCACCCGGTTTCAAAGGCTCAGTTGTTTTTTTCCACTTCCGTCGGACCTGCAACTCGTGTAAATACCACTGAAATCGGCTTAATCGATTCAGGGGGGTGTGGGTGACCAGCTCCGCCGGTAAATTTTCTGCAGGTTTCAGGTTAAGAAAGTGAGCCGGAGTCAAGACCTGAAGATCCGACGGATCAGAACTCAGTGGCCAAAAGGGTAGGGAATTTAGCAAGACTCGACTTGAGTCAAAACCGTATTAAGCTCCTCGTATGTCAAAATCTGATTACCAATTACTCGTGACAAATGAGCCTTGACGGATTTAATATTAGATTCCTATAAAGCGCCAAAGTGAGGAGCACTGGGAGGTGAAAATTTCCACTCTATCCGATGATTGGCTAAGCCGTCACGTAGGGATCGGCGATGTTCGTCGAACTCTAATAACCGTGCTATTTCTTCCAACTCGGTCTTTGCACTGGGTATGTTAGCTACCCAGTGATCAGTGTTTCTATGTACTACGAAAACGGAATATGTGGCTGTATATCAGACCCCCATATGGTTGAGAAGACTGAGCAAAGATATGAGCGCTTGCGATACAATTCCGATATTGTATTGTGACAACTGGAGCGTTGTGCAATTTGAAAAAAGATCAAAAACATTAATATTCAATAGCATTTCATCAGATAAGGTTAGGCAGCAGGAGTTATTTTGGTCCAATACGTCGATGCTTGGCCAGTTGGCTGATCTCCTGATAAAACAATTGCCAAATGACGCATTGGCACACTTGCTGCTTGGTCTTGGATATTACAGAAGCGACATGAATAATTATCCAGCACTCTCCATATAACAAAAGAACTAAGAATAGGGACATAAAGTGTTAACTCTGATAGTTACTTAGTCATCTAAGTGTGACATATATAACCAATGGTAATTGTAATAATTTCTTAATTATCATTAATAAACTGTTCTTATTATCAAATATTTTGATAATTACTCTAGCGTTTGATTTATAATTACATTGATCTTGTTAATAAATTCACTATTACTAAAAATATCACTCAAAATAATCACTGACGTACCAATATATATATATATATATATATATATATTGGTACGTCAGTGAAATCAAAATTTTAGTCTTTCCAAACATGCAATGTTTAGGTAAATTTTCTATCTAATTCGTTCCAAGATTTTTAATACTTTTTTGTTGGGGAATTGTATCACAATTTAGCTTAATTGGGATACATGTTCCTTGACGCAACATGAATATAACATAATCCAATTTGGTTTACTTTAATGCACCAGATCCTTAAATAGTCTTCTATATACATACATGAATTTTGTTTAATATTTGAGATGATGTGTTAGGATTATTATACTAAACTAACACTACATTGTTATTATTGTAAGTGACTATTATTATCCGTCTTGTTGAGAGAAGACCTGCAGTATATAATAAGTGTAATGCGGACCTAAGAACGCTACCTTTGAGATTCACGAATTTATTGGATAAAGCGATGTTAATTGTTTTTGAAAGCATTTATTGTCTAGGTACCATTTTATATTTAATAGGAAATTAGCAGTTTCTTTTTTATCTCAAATATTAGTAATTCAGCACTTTCTATCATCTATTTCTAGTAATTCTTTAATTACTTTTTAATCGAAAGCTTTATTTAGTTTTAAAACAAAATCTTGCTTTAACTTTTGAAAGGCCTTTGAAGGATAAAAACGACGTTAAAATATTTTTTTAATATTTAAGGAAATTTTTTGCATACAATGCAGTATAATTTTTTCTAAAACAGAATATAAAATATTTCTCAAATACTACAACTATAATGCAAATAACACAAATGCCAAGTACCTATTGTTCGCAATTGTACCAAATATAATAAACAGTTTTAACAATACCAGACTTATACAGTAATATTTAAAATCAAACTTATAATAACAATTATGTACCGCTGTCTCAATTCTTCAAAACTTTAATATTATGCTTACTCAGTTTATATAATAAAGCTCTCAACCTACTTAAAATTGTAATAAACAAAATTTACACTCAAAGTAGCCACATAGAATGTAAATAAACTCATAACACCGCCTTCAAATAAAACCTTTTCTCGCTGTCTAAAAAATTGATATATTTCTAATATCCGAAGCACACCAACACAGTTGTATCAATTTTCCGAATTATAGAACTTGCTATATCTGTTATCTCTTTTCTCTGTTCATGTTAAAGCAGCAATAATTTTGGGAAATGAAATATTACATTATAAAATAGATAAGTGTAAAGAAAAACCACAAGCTAGTTACAAATGTCAAAATTAAAGAGCACGTTGGAGAAATAATAGTGTCAGTAGTATACTGTCCACCCAGACATCCAATAGCAAAAATCAATTTGAAGACTTTTTCTAGACATATGTGGCAGATTTATAGCAGATGGAATTTCAGACTACCTAGTCCAAAGAAAAGACAGCTACATAAAACTATCATCGACAATCATTTTAATTTACTAGTTATATTACCTGGCTCCTCCGACAAAAATCTCACTTTAGTTTAAAAAACTGTTGCTCTATAAGACCATAATAGTTTTAGTATAGATATACGGCATCCAATTGTGAATTAAAAATACTTTACTGTTTTTAAGGTAGAACACTTTTGCCAATCGCAACTTATTGGTCAAGTAATTTGATTAAATTAGCAGATGCTTCAGATTTCATTACTACAAAAAGCTACTCATCTAACTATGTGGACATTACTAACTGTCACTAAATAAACTCAAATTACTCTCCTATAACATGCACGTTAGTCATATTAATAATAAAAAGTTTGTGAGGCCTCCATTGCACAATAGTCGTACATATTGGGATGCTTTTAGGTAACACGTTAACGATGATCTTTTGGGTCAATTGGGATTTAACTCTGCAACTAAAAGTGAGGCGGCAGTAGAGCAACTAACGCATATCCTGCAGCATATATCTTTGGCAACTAAGCTTATACAAATTGCGATGGCACCGCCAAAAAATATCCATTAAATATTAAACAAAATGTCGGTGAGAAAAGGAGAATTTGATAAACCAGCATGACATCATAGTGATAAAATTAAACGAAATTTTCTAACAAACGCAACTAAAAAACTAGCCTCAGTCCTGTTGTAGAAGAAAATTATTTAAACTCTCAACCTCAAGCCGGTATACACCGAAATATTCAAACTTGAAGCAAGTTTGTGTAGTAGTGAATAGTATCGAAACAATTTTGAAGAAAAACCTGTTTACTCACCTATGTTTCGAGACGTAAGACAAGCTTTTGATCTAGTCTGGCTTCTTGGTCTACTAAACCTTTTCTATCAATGCTACCTATTATTTAAGTTGATTTTAGAAAATAGATATTTTTAACTCAAACTGAACAAGAGCCGCAATCCATGCTGTTGAAGCTAATGTACATTATGCCAACTATTTATAGCAGATGTTTCTATTCTTAAAAACGTTATAATTACCACCTTTGTGAATAGCACATAAGTACTATCTACAATATTCATTTCAAATAACAACAAATTTACATAACATCTAGAGGCTTTAAAGAGATGGACAACAACATAGCGAATCAGAATCAACAAAAATATAACCACATCTATAACATTCACCTTTCGGAAAATTTACCCACGTTTAGTAAGCTTTACAGAAGGTATCAAATATTTTGGCATACATCCTAATAACAAACTGACTTAAGAGACACATATATGAAGAAGGTGACCTAGCTCCTCTGAAAAACCCCAATAAAGTTTCAAAAACTATTGCTATACAATATAAGACCATAATAGTGTCAGTATGGACATTTGAAATCAAATTTTGGATGTGGCTTAAAAACACTTCATTGTTTGCAAAATAAAAAACGTCGGCCAATTCTCTAGCTTCGACCAGCAGTCAATAAATGGTGTGCTTGATTTAATAATTACAAAATTGCCCACTCTGACATTTTTCATGCAAGGCTCTTATATGCCAAGAGTTTCTTGTTCTAAACTTACCCAGTTATATGATATAATAAGATTGAAAATAAATAACACGTGTGATTACTTTAATAAAGTTGTTCTCATTTAAACATAAGTAAAAAATGCTAAAATTTAAACTAATAACCTTATATTATTTTAACATTTGCTCTACAATCCTGCTATACTGCCATAATATTAGTTTTGCTTGGAATATTGCGTTAACCTAAGTGTCAAGGTAATTGATGGACGATTTTATTTTTACAACGAGCGCTAGTAATTTTATCGTGTCATGTTATTAAATAGTCGTCAATCTTTCTTTATTCACATGATAAATTACTACTAATAAAGGTATACCAAAACAACAGACAGCTTTTGTATTTTTTATGCCTTCTGCTATTTCAAAAAATGCAAATTGTAAACTATGGAACTAAATATAATGTGACAAAATTAAATTGATGATGATATAAAAAAACCACATGATTTTTTTAAAAACGGTGTATACATAATAGAGCACTGAGTTTAAAAATATATAAAATCTACATAAATATGTGTAAATGTAGGTTTCAAGAAATAAATAAATTTGCTAGGATTTAAAAAGATACATTTTGTTTTACAGTAATTAATAATTATTAAAAATTCTAAAGATATTCAAATTAAAACGTAAATTAGAAATGTTAAATAAAAAATAGAGTAGTTTGCCAATAATAATAGTGTTGCCATAATTTCTGGAATTTTCTATTAGAAATGTCGAATAGCTTGTGGATACATTGATTTTTGTTTCTATAAATTTATCTCCGCGCAAAGAAAGGTGCACTCTACGGCACAGCTAAAATATTTTGTTAATAAGGTTTGGGGTAATAAATCGTCCTCTAAGTAGTACTCTAGCATACGCTTTAATTTGTAATTACATCGTTTTTTAAGTATAATAATTTTTCGTATTTCAGTAATTTTACACCACTTATTTTAAGGTTTTTTTACCAGAAGATCATCAAAGAAACTAACTTTATTTATAGACATTTTAAATAATTCTGCTGTACTGTAGCCAAACTACTCTTTCAGGTATTTTAAGGAGGATATCTTTTTTTCTATATTTTTCATATTTTTTCTTATAATGGCATTAATTGTTTCACGTGTTTCTTTTTCACTCAAAATTTTTTTATTGAAAAATTGTAAAATGAGTAAAATATTGAATAAATCACCAATACAACTGCAAAATAATGGATATAATAAGTGCTAACCAAACAGATCAAAATAGCGGCTGTCCTACAAAATCGACCAGAAGGAACAAGAACATTGTACGTTTAAATGGCCAGAGAAAATCTGCCAATAATACACATCAAACGAATACTTAATCTTTTAACTACATTCTTTGCAAAAATTGCACATTGATTCAATATAGATTAAGAATAATTAAATGGAACAACAATAGACTTTTTCAAAATTGGCAGAAGTTAAAAGCATTTATATTATACAACAGTCTAGATGTTGTATTAATATCGAAAGCCCATTCCACTGAACGTTTTTACCTAAATGTTTATAATTATTTCATCTACAGTACACATCACTCTGATGGTACAGCATATGCGGATACTGTTGTCACTAGGAGAAGCTTGATTAAACATACGGAACTACTCAAAGGCAGATACAACCATATACAGACAATAATTCAATTTAGGAGACTGGGTTGAAACCTTGAAATTTATTACCGTGTACTGTCCACCTATCTAGAAATGTTATAAAACAAGAATAATTTAGCAACTTTTTTAATACTTTTTAGACACTTGATTTATTGCAGCAGGGGGCATACCAAGCACTGCCATTGGGATTCTAGGATGATTTCATCAAAAGAAAGACAACAAACAAAACAACCTTTATGCCTTTATAACAGGATTATTTTTTGATAATTGAAAAGTCGCACAAAGGCTACTAAAACTAAAACACGGAAAACCACTAGAGAAGACATCTTCTTACTGTCCTTTTAGTCTCTTTTCTGACTTGTCAAAAGTGTTAAAAATACTAAAACCTCTCCTACAAAATTTAATACCAGAACACCAGTTTGGATTTAGATACCAACATGCTATTATAGAGCAGTGCCCGGTTGGTTGAGTTGGTGATGCATTTGCTTCGGAATGCGAGGTTCGCGGTTCAATCCCTTTGGGGGTTGTTGTTTTTTGCAGTCTTTTGGAATATATATAAAAAATTATAATAATTTGAAAATTGGTACTTAAATCACTTTCTTACAATCATATTTGACAAACATACATTTAATTGTAGAGCTGAAAGATGTCACGTCACTATTTCGGATTAATTTAGTACCTTGGGGAAAAGTGTTGAACCCAATTATGTAGCTAATCTACACTTTTGATTTTCCAACTATAAATCTAACAGTAACAGGTACATTTACTAATGATATAGATATTATGTCATTTCACAAGTACCCGAATCAAGCATCAGGTTACTTACAATACTATTTAAATAAAATCTAAACTTGGCTCAAAAATGACGCATCTGATAGTAAATTCATACTAACAGTACATCATCGATTCTATGCAATAACACTGCGTGCTGTTGTAAATGCGTTCTAGTATGTACCAAATGGGTTTATCTGTAAAGATTTACATATACTTACTATTACCAAAGAAATTACAAAGCTTAGCATACGATAACAAAAAAGTTTGTCCCTAATGCGATGGCCACGGACCTTACATATGATATAGAGGAAACACATAGACTCAAGAGGTTTAAACCATTATAATTACCAAACAGATTTAGTTCAAGATTAACTCTTTTTATTACAATTATAACTTATTTATTTAGGTATTGCTATATTTCTCAAAACAATTATATCCTTGCATACTACTATACAATATATTTTATTAAATATCTACTTACTTAAGACATATTTTAAATGATTATACGAGTTAATAAAAAAAATTAGCGGTAGGTTCGAGACTTACAAAAAACGTTGGAAATCCAAGTTCTTTATAATTTCGTTTATTGTATTTCTAACAGCCAAACTTTTTGTTTTTAAATTTTTCCTTACATTGTTTACTTAGTTAAAAGAATGTAAATGTTTAATTACTACTCTGTAGGTTTCTCTTCTTTGAATTGATAAATATGGTTAATTACGTTTTTGTTTACAAAAATTTCATTAAGCCTTAGTGTGTGTCGGTTGTTTTAGCATTAATTTTTACAACATTTTCTAATTAAAATTTGGTTAAAAACTAATTTTCTAGCGCAATAATTGTTAAAATATTCAAAAACTTTTAATAAATAATTATCCCATGAACTAATGGGTGACGGTTTGAACACTTAGTTGAGATTTTTTGCGATATTTTAGCATTGTTATTTTTGTTTGGGTTGTTATCATTATTTAAATTACTGAAAGTTGAATGATTGCTTGATTGAGTGACAATAGACACATTTGCTTAAGTATCTGACCTACCACTTGCCATAAATACTCACTTTTGTTACCCAGTTCTGCTTGCGGATTAAAGCCTGAGTGGACGTGTGCGCTGAACTTGCAGTTGTGACTAGGATCGCAATTGTAATTTGGCAAATTAAGGAGCAGACGTGCGAGTATCGCGTGTTCGTTTTATTTTTGATAAATAAGAAAACCTAATAAGAACAATTATCTGTCGCGTTATAAAATAGCAATAAAACATGGCAATTAAAATTTAACTAAATAATTTAGGCATTTAATAAATCAAGTATGTCCTACAATCAACTCGAAGTATCTTCCATTATTTAGACCGGGCCACCTTTAATTAATCAAGAAATAAACCGAATGTACCAAATCCAACAAATGAGTCAACGATCTGTCGTAGAAATCCATAATTATTGTTTAGTTGAACATACATAAGTAAATCTATCTGTAAACATTTTGCAATTCAATAAAAATTAGATTTTTTACAAAACGTCTTTTGACAGTAATAAAAAGTAGGTACAATACGCATCCAAACAAACAACAAAATAAAAATCAATCTTAGAAAGTAAAATACACAAAAAGTGAAATAATTTAATAAATATAAACCGCGAAAATCAAACTTTAATTAAACAATTAAATAACATACTCGATAACAAATCGCAAATAAAAGCCACTGTAGCTTCAGTAATTTAAAACACTTATCTATATAGTTAATTTTTCTGAATCGATAAAAACATTAACAGATATTGTAGGAAATAACCATGGCAAATTATACGGTAAAAATTAAGCGTAATGTCCCATAAACTTACCGAAAACTTGTTAAGCATATAAGAAATAACAAATTACATATCATTCTTATTAACCAAATAATGCGCTGATTTATAGAGTTGTCATAAAAAAATCTATATCACACATTTGACATAAATGATAAAGAAGAACTAACTACTAAAAGACGCAAGGCACGCGACATAATCGATCCTAGACAAAGAAAAGCAAAGAAACCATTAAACTTTTTTTGTCGACCTATAACATTCAAGCAATAAGGACGCATTTGAGATTTACAAAATCCTAAATATTATAGTACAAATAGTACAACTAAAGACTTAATACAATGTATAAAATATCAGAAATAAGAACATACTAAAACGTATAGTACGTTTGCTGGTGTGAAATTCGGGGGATCACATAGTGCTGGCAGTTTCAAGAAAAGTAGGAACGCCCCTCCAAAGTGTGCCTTATGTAAAGTCCACACGCAGCGAAGTATAAGGGACGTAAATTTTGCAAGAGACTTTTAAAATCCAAAATGTGAACAACAAAGTAAATATCCTACCAATATAAGTAGTACTTAATCACGCAATAACTAGATGTTCAGTGCAGAATAGAATTCGCAAACTAGAGTTGATTCGTCAGCTACAACATTAAACAAATTTTTGGAAGAATTCAAATCAGTACTCGATCAGTTATTTAAAAAAAACAGTATGATTTGAAACACGGTAACAACATTTATATAATGGCTAAGTTTTAAGAATAACAACATAAAACACTAATTTTGCTCATTAACATCAAAATAAAATTAATAACAATTTAGTTGATGAATTCTTAATCAACAAAATACATTTTACTAATAGACCTTATTTTAACATACCACAATATAAAATGTATTACCGTAATTAACCAAAAAATGACGTACAAGCTGGAAGTACAATTCTTATTAAAAACAGTTTCAGCTACTTTAAGCTTTCAGAATTTAATAAAAAATATTTGCAAGTACAGTAATGAAATAAAAATGTTAGCGTTTCTCTTGAGGGTAGCATCAGTATACTGCCCACATCGACATAATATTAAAAATAAATTAAATAGTACATACACCATCTATGGATCTCGATTGATAACATAATAAGGCAAAGCACTTTATCAACTACTATTAGGACGTTAAGGACTCGCATTTATCAATAGCGTCTTATACTTATTAACCCATAAATTTAAATAAGGTTTCGGATATCCTAAAAATTTTTGTCATAAACGAACCTCCGCATCACACCTGCATGTAATCCCAAGCTTTGATCTTTGTTGGAACCACACACCGATAATTGCAATTAACAGTACGTTTTCCATAAATAGGTACCCTAAACTATACAACAGATTGACAAATTGGGAAGAATATAAACTTAATGTAAAATAAGCTCTCACAAAACTAACTAGTGTTCTTACACAAGTAGTCTAAAATACCAGAATGGTTTACAAAAGAAATCTAAAACAGATCTATATATTTATAACTAAAAAACTGAGAGCTAAGCAAAATGCCAAAGAAGCCATACGTCTACAGGTAGAACAATATGTAATAAAGCTAGCAAAACTTAAAGCATAATATAAAGAATCAAGATTTCAATAATACCTTACCAGTTTAAATCTATTTAGCAATACTGAATTAAAACCAATCAAATCAACAAAGAAACCAAAAATGTTTGTATCACAAATACGATATAACAATGGAGTTATTGTAGGAATGCTAAAAAGCAGAGTTGTTTGCAAAACATATTAGCAATGTATTCATACCGCATAATAACCAACTTGATCTAGAAATAGAACAACAAATCGTTACCATACTTAAGAATATTCGCCTGATCCGAATATTTACCTCAAAGGAAGTTAAGAAAGAAACAAATCCTTGAAACGCTAAAAAAGCTCCAGGCACTAATAAATTAACACTACAAATAGTAAAAAAAACTGCAACTGCAAGGAGTTACTAGCCTAAACAGTTAAAAACAGCTGAAATCATCTTAATATCGTAAACTGGAAAGGATCCAATAATAGCATCATTATATCGATCAATCAGCCTATTACTTGTAATATCCAAAATCTTGGAGTAGCTATTATTCCGAATACAGAGATCCTTGCCAGAGACCAAGACACACAAACTACTTAGATGAGCTAAAAATAGAAAATCAAAACAAATAAAAACAAATATGTGGGAATCACTGAGAGTAAATCTGAACGGGATAGATATACCTCAGTTTAACAAAACCAGGTATTTAAACTTCCATGCAGACGGTATACTGAACTGGAAAGAACATATAATCAAAAAGAGAAAACAGCTGGATGTAAAAACAAAAAATATGTACTAGTTGATTGGAATAAAATTACATTTATCACTAAAAAACAAAGGTGTCAATCTAAAATATTACGAATAATTACAAATGTACCCTGATATGTCACTAACAAGACACTACACCATGATCTGAAAGTACCCAGTCACCTATGCTATTAAAAAAAGAAGTGTCAACCCCTTGAAAAACTGAAAAGCCATAACTACATTCTGTTCTATCCACTCCTAGAAAAACCTAATGACAGACGTTTAAGGAGAAACTAGCCGACCTATTAGATGGTTCAAAAGAGTACTTCACTGGAAGGATTATCGTGTTATAGTATTATAATTATTTAGCATTTAAGTGAGCACATAGAATTGTAAATTCTGATTGCTAGTAAACCACTACAAAAACCTTTTTATTAAACATGTCTACTTTTTTCTTCGTCTTCATTGTACTTACTTACTGTAGTACTTCGTGCAGCATTGTTACAATTAAACGCCGGTTGGCGAGTTAGTTATGTAATTGGCATAAATGAAATTCAATTAAATTGCATTTTTCCGTTAAGGCACACTTACCGACACTGCAGCCTCAAAAGCTTACTGTGCTTGCTAACATGCAACTAACGTAATGCTAGGACTTCACATACAAACAGCTGTTGTTGCCCCTGGCCCAAAAAGTATGGGCAAATAAAAATGTGACTGTGGTAAATAAATAACTTATTGGATTTAATAACGGATGGCCAGCCGATAGTTCACTTTTTATCATTCTTTTAAAAATTCTTGATTTTGTGACTGCACTTATTATGATGCATTAAATTTAACTTAATCTGGTGTGACACTACTTTTTTCGTTGAGCCGCACTTACTTGCACGGCAGCCGTAAGGGCCTACTAACATGCAACTTCAATATTATTTACAAAGTAGAAAGTCACATACACCCATGAGTTTCCAGGGAGACTTACACTCTTCTTCGCTAGGTTCGCAGACAGATGAGCAGGGCTCATAACTACGACGCCACGGCAGCAGTTCTAATACAACTATACTCGTCAGAAGTCTAACAGACATTCTTTTCTGGAATTGCATTTAATACAAAATGTTTGTTGTTTAATTTAATTTAAAGCAAAGTTTTAGTTAAATAGACAAGTAACATTTAAATATTTAGTCACAGCTCACAGTATTAGTGAAATTTGCTTTACTGTTCTGATTAATATGTCAGAAAATGTATTTGTTATGTTGTTTTTAATTGCGAATTGAGTTACACTGCTGGAAAATCCTGAGATTCGTTTTTATCTCTGTTTTTATTTACCTTGTTTTATTATCGTCTCCGAGCTGTAAGCTTTACGAGCAGCAGCAAATATAACAGTTTATTTTCTTAGGATGCGTAGTGTTTTGTTGATATAGTAAAGAACTAAGTTTTAATTTCAAAACCCATTTTTGCCACTCATTAATTTTAAACAAATTCTATAACTGTCATAAATCAAATTGCTATAGATATACAATAATAATTTTTCTTATGCTGACGTACCGTGTGCTTTTTGCAATTGTAAACAAATAAAACGTTATATAATCGTTCCAGATTTTAGGTGATATTAGACACGATGGATAATTGACGGTTCTTGGAGATTTTGGGTAGTCTAAAATAGACTGGATCAATAATGACCATTTGTAATTTTTGATTTGGAAGGTATACAAAATTGTTAAAATAAAAAGAAAACATCATGCTGCTTAAACATGGCCTACACTTCATTTTGTATTTATTTTAACATTTTGGTTCTCATTTTAAATTAAATTTGTTCTTCAGAGTTCAATAACATTGTCTGTGACAGATAAATAGGGGGACGCGGTGGCTCAGATCGTTCAACCAGTTGGCTCTGTCCTCTAGCCGGCGCTCGCGAGATCGAGTCTCGCTCAGCCCATGGGTGTGTGTGAATGTCCTAGCATTTAAGTGCATGTTAGTGGGCACAATAAGCCCTTGAGGCTGCAGTGTCTGGAAGTGCGCCAAAAAAACAAAACAGATACATAGCCAACATTTTTACCAGCATAACGTTTTTTTTTTTGAATGGATAGTAAGCAAACATCTGGTCATGATTGTCTATACCGCCCATGTGTTTACTCCAATTTTTTTATCTTTTTTAGTTTGTTGACTACTTTACCATGTCGATTTTTAGTTTCCCATCAAATTCTGAAGAAATTTTGAAGACTTCTCGACGGTTTTTCTATTTGATAACACATATACCATTTTTTGTGTACTAACTTTCTGTTTCTCATTTCTTTAGTTTTTGTTTTATAACATTAATAAAGTTTTCTTTCCTATTCGCTTGTAGTAGTAGGGTTTCTGTAAGTAATTTTTTATAAAAGGAACACTATTATAAAAATTATCCATGTAAACTTTATATCCGGCTCCCGTTTCCCCCTTATAAACAATTTTATTAGTATGGTCTTTGCTACCTAACTCTTTATCTAATAATCTTCCATATACGATTAGTTTTAGAGCTATCTATTTGATTCCTCTAACATTTAAGTTTTATACCATATTTGACATTTTTGTTTTTTATATATTGGCGAAAAATTAATTGACCTGTTCCAAAAACCAAAGATTCATCTAGTGATGTTTGTGTGGATTATAAATTGCCTCCACCCTTCCATTGAAAAAATCAATCAATGTCTTAATTTTTGCCAAGCTTTTTCATTATTGTTGAAATATGGTAAGGTAAGTAGAAACCATCTTTTGACATGAATTACCAAAATTCTGGCAAATTGAAAAGTTAGTCCGCCTTCTATTAATCATTTAACCGATTCAAATAAATTGGTCCAGTGTGTAGTAGTCAACCCAACCATAATCTCATTTCGTCTTGGTGGCATTTTTTTAGTGATTCTGGTTGTCTCACTTTCTGATCTCGAAAATAGTTCTACAGCATACAAATTGTTTTGGCTTATCACAATATTACATAAATCTTCATTGAAAGTTAAATTAAAATAATCTATTGGTTCTTTACTTGATATCTCAATTTTCATCCGGAGTGTTTTTGAAAATGGTATAGACTTTGTTTTTTTTCATATTCGACCTTTGCGTAGAACTAACGTCTGTTATTTTTGATGTTCATGAAACAATTAGATTTGAATATCGTTATCATTTTCAATATTTGACTCAAATTCAGAATCATCTTCGATGATCGTAAATTGCTCATCACTAACGTCACTAAATGAATCATCCATATCATTCTCGTATTTTATTATTTGGACGGGAGATATATTTTTTAGAGTAAATGTAAGTATTTTTTCCTAAAATTAAAATAAAAACTTATATGATACTAAATATTCTTATGTACACAAATTACTATAATATATTGTTAAGCCACTTCTTTTGCTCACAGTTTACAATGCCACTCTATCAAACCTGAAAATAATTAGAAAACAAACAAATTAAATAAGAACCATAAAAAATACTTATGTTTCTTAAACCGCAGGTGTAAATTCGACGTTCCTCACAAAAACATTAGAACGTGATAAAATCTTTCAAAGTAATGAATGAATATCGTGTACTGATGTAAAACAATATTACGATATTATTTTTACTATATGACAATACTGAGATATGGACACGGTACGCGTATTCTGACGATGAATATATGTTCATATAGTCACGCCGAGCATGTTCTCAGCATAGGATGTGTTAAGCCCTAGTATAATTTAGGTCATTACAGACATTAGAAAATTAGAAATATATCTAACATCACCAACGTAATGGGGCAGTTCTGCTGTTCACTGTACTTTCTGGTCATTGTAGTCAAGTAAATGTCCAGTCTACAATCATTCAAGTTGTGTCATTAATTAAGATTACTGAAAATTGTTAATCGAAGCTAAGTTACACTGAAGCTTTACCTAATTAGCTTTTCTAATCAGAAAGTAAAATAAATACGATAGGCCTAAAAATGAATGGTTTATTTAAGAGTATATTCAAAGAACTGATAAACTGTAGCATATGAGTATTTTAAAAATTAGCAATGTCTGAAGAAAGTCAACCACTAACCCAGGCAAGCCATTTTAAAAATCTGAGACTACTTCTGTTTTACTAAAGTGTTAAACTACCACCAAAAAGGTAACGTAACTAATACATAAAAATATAGTATTTATTTCAGACTGTTTAAAGCATGATACGGTGTTAGTGTATTTGTTTCAAAAGGATTTTTAAACTATTTGAAAGATTCGATCTTTATACTTAAATTACAAAAAGTTTATTACTTTTTGAGTGGTTGTGGGTCACAGTATAAAAATCACAAACATTTTAAGAACTTACGCGTACATGAGGAAGACTTTAGCGCATCTGCTGAGTCGCACTTTTTGCCACTTTGAGAAGACTTACCACCAAAGCAAGTCTCCAGAGACCGTACGACAATCAGGTAAGGAATCCAATGGAATTATATGTGTGGGCCAAAGATAATATTTTTGGTATAACGTTCGAGTTTTGTAAAGACTAAGAATACGCCTAAGGAGACAAAATAAAAAAAATTGTTTCACTCATACGAAAACGATTGCAACTTAAAATCTTCATTGTTACGTCCTCAAAACAAAAGACACATTAGAAACAAAAAAAAACCGTTAAAATCTCAGTAAAATATTCAGAAGGGATAAGCTGCTGCTGCTGTTATGCAAAATGACGGAATTAAAAATAGAAACTGTTTTCTACATATTCTGTAAACCTTCCTTTAAGGAAAACCTTTATATAACAAAAAATTACATTATAAATAGTTTTACATTATAATCTATAAAACAAATGGACGCTGCACATACTTTGGAAATTTTTGTTTCTATGAACCCATGCTCGTCCTATGATAAAATTTAGTTCAAGTAGTTAATAAGTGGTAGAATAACATTTTTTGTTTCTAAAATTCTTAAAGTGGTCGCTTCTAAGATGTCAAATGTCATAGAAGGGAGATGAGGGGTTCAATAACCCCGACAGCACAACAGCACCGAATAGTTTTATCTTTTTAGCTATAAATTTGACCAAGATGTAACCATTTAGAAATATTGAGCTAGGACCGATTTTAACAATTTTTTTTCAATTTCCAAACGACCGTAACTCCAAAACTAGTGTTCCAAAAAAAAATTCAAATTTATTTTTTTGCTACTATCAACATACCAAATTCACATATCAAAATCTGAGATATCATTACGACCAGGCGATTTGGTATGGAATAACTTTTGTCTTATATATAATATCATGAAGGCTATTACAAGAAAAAAGGCAAAAAATTAAATTTGCAAGTCAAACTTCAAAACATAAATCTAATACCTTAGTGAAACGCAAGATGCGTATGAGCAAAGTAATAGTAAAGATTAGCAACATCTGCCTTGGAAAGTTATTTTTTTTTAGTCAACTTTATTTGTAGGTTTGTATATGTTATTATATATAGTGATTCATATTGTAACTTAGGATTTGAATTATGCGCCTCTTGTCTTCCGTGAACGTTAGAAGTAGTACAGGTGGTATCATACAAAGTCATCATGATGCCCTATACTCTGTGGCAACGCATAAATATTATTAAAGTTTATTATAAAAATAAACAATCAAACAGTTGTTGAGACGAAATAGTGTATTGTGAAGTCAGTAAAAGTTTACGGATTTTCCACAATAAATTAATATATACACTAGAATGCATTATTCGATGTGGTATTGTGTCTGGAGAAATCATTGGCTGGTTCTTTTTTGAGCATAAAGCTATCAGGAGGTGATAAACAACTTTTTTTTTCAATGAAACTTGAATAGCACATGATTTAAATAATATAGAGGCACACATTACTTTACTTTACTTTAAAAACTATCTTCCTGGTCGTGTTATTTCGCAAAAGAGTGACATTTTTGGCCACTGCGGTATTGCGATTTAACACCTTTATACTTTTTTTCTAGGGATAATTAAAAATAAGATTTATGTCAACAAACTTGCTACAATTCTAAAGCTAAAAAGAAACATTAGGTGAGTAATTGCTGAACCAGGGCCGTATTTATTAGGAATCTTTATATAAAACTTCACTAAAGACTGACCGCATGTCATGGACTCGTGGAGGCTATTTAGCAAACATCATATTTTATACATAACTGTCTGTACCTTGCACTGATAGCAAAAGAGTTCGGATTGTTGATCTTACAGTTTAATTTAAATTGCGTTACATATTGGGATCGAAAGAATACGTTATTGGCAATACAGAAGAGTAGACGATACATACATTTTTCTTATTTTATTAAAAAAAATAAAAATGCAGTTTTAATAAGCTTCTTGGAGAGGCAGGCGTGTAAATAGCCGCTCTCGTGGATGCGGTGTGGGATACGATACCGATGCGGCTCGTAAGGACCAAAAAATGGAGAGGCGGGCGTGTAAATAGCCGCTCTCGTGGTGCGGTGTGGAATCGTAGTACGGCCCGTAGTGGAAGGTCAGCCGATAAGGCTAAATCGTCCCTTAAACGGCCGTCGCGTTAGCGGATGGGGGCGGCTACCGATATCAACCAATGAATTGCCAAATCGCTCACCTAAATCGGCTTCGGCTTCGGCTTCGTCGGCGATTCCAAGATGGCCACCTCTGCGTTGCGGATCTGGTATCTGCGGGATGTTGAGACACGACCAAATTGGCCGAGCTGCGATGTGTGAATATTTGCGGGGTGTTGAATATGCGTGAATGTATGCGGTGCTTCAATGCGAATTTATGCGGACTAAGGCACGACCGAACTGGCCGCGCTGCGGGGCATGAATATGAATGTATGCGGGGATGCGAATATGAATTTATGCGGACTAAGACACGACCGAACTGGCCGCGCCGCGGGGCGTGAATATGAATGTATGCGGGGCAAAAGCCCATGCCGTTAGTGTGCGACGGCAAAACGTAGCTGATATCAAAAGGTACGCATGCCGCCGCGATATAAAGCGGTTCAAGGGCGAAAAGGCCGCGACACCACTTCTTAAATGACTAAAATGGCTCATTTAACTGTTTCTAACCTAAATAAGTTTATGCTTTTAACATATTTTTATATAATTAAATATATAACAGCTTTTGACGAGTCTATCAATTTTTGTGATAAACCTTTTATATTTATTTATAGCGCAGAACATATTTATATTTAAGCAAAATTAATAGCCTTTCTGGAACCATCTTGGGGTAATTTATTTATTTTGCGACACTGTCGAAAACGCCAAGTGGTGCGATAACAGTCCGGTTTATTATGCAGTGCGCCAAGTTGCGCTTATAAATTTAATATCTACTTAGAAAGCAAACTTTCGGAAAACACCAGTGTGCCCCACTCAATTATTTCCGAACCGCCAGGCTCAAAGGGAAACAACAAGGCGATAACGTGAAATGCAGTAATAACGGATAACTCACTTGAGGTGGGGATTCGGCGTTCCGATTTCGATTAGCGCCGAATAAACACCACAAGCTTCGGAAGCGGATGTTCCATTATCAATAATACATTGCGACTTCATTTCTAAAGCTAATTCCTAAAACACATAAAACATCATTTATCCGGATGCAGGCTAGCGGTGGTTCCCTAATATATGGATTCGTAATTTGAGAGCTGCTTTAGGCCCGTCTGCAAGATGTATCGGCATTGTTCGGGCGAACAAAAATAAGCCTCAGGAAGCAACGGCTGAGGATGCAGTTTTCAGGAAAGCTCTGCATTATCAGCATATTACTGCGGGAGAAAATGTACATCCAGTCTAACAGCGCCAGATGTTTATTTAAGACGTGCAGTCTGGCGCTCTCGGACCGCGCTTTTTGATTAACTCTCAATTGACTGAAAATATTTTCTTTCGTCTCCCTCGGTGCGGCGTTTAGCGACACCGGAGCGCTTTTTCTAAAAGCCGCGTTAGTTTTTTGTTGGTTAGTCAACCGAGAATGAGCGGGCCGAAATTAACATAATGTTTTTCGTTCCTACCCGAGGATTCTATTAAAGCTCGTCCGATGTAGATGTAATTAAAAATGCGCATTTCTGAAACTTTTAAGAGCAAAAAGTTATTCTAATTTAAACTTCCTGCAAGTTTAATTATTTTTTCACGTAAGCATTTACCATCGCGCGGTTTCATTTTCGGTGCGCCCGCGATTTATCGAATGTCATCCATCGGCCCTCTCGTCGGCGCATCCGAATGATCTCGCGCTGCCAGCTAAATAATTAATTGAAGTGCTGAGTGCAGGCACGATCTATGCTCAAATTTAATGAATGTGGGATTTTTGGTGTCTCGCACTTTTTGAAGTTGGTAATTAACGCTGCGAGAACACGAACATCATTCTACATGCAAGTGGGCGTTCGCAACAGCAGCATTGGATAAATGATAGCAATGAAGGCTTTCTGCCGTAGTTATACTTTAATTAAGCTGCTTAGCAATCCAAGGCTTTTCTGCGGCATTAACAAAGCTTATTTATGAGATGCAATAAAGTGTTGACTTGAATAATTGTAAAACTTTTTGAGTGGGTGGTTCATACAATTATTCGAGCACAAACAGACAATAATGTGAATTTATTTTATCTTAGACGTTTCGTTGGTTAGGTAGGTTTTACTAAAAAAGAATAATTGGGTTTTAAAAAAATATAACTCGCAAAGTATTACAGATATATTATTAAATAATACATAGAAAGAAAGGGAAAACGTCCAAGTTTTTATTAATATCATAACAAATTTCTGATGTGAGCTCCTTGAGTCATACAACACGCATCTAAACGTTAGTCTAGTTCAGCCCGCACAAGCAGCTTTGTGTTCCCATTGATACTCCTCGCAGCAGCAGTAATGTGGTCTCAAAGTTTATCCAATTATTCCGGCATTAGTGGCATGCAAACCAAATATTTAATGCACCCCAAAGATGAAAATCACAAAGCGTAATATTGAAAGACCTGGGAAGCCAACTGAATAATATTAATCTGTTTATCGTATCGGCCAGTTCAGTGGTAAACCAGTCCGTCATTTTGATAGTAACTCACTTTACCATTTCGATGGGTTGAAGTTCCATCTTGTTGAAATATAAAGGTGTTAGAATATTTTGTTCGTTGTAGAAATAGTTATAACTGTATTCTTTCTAGATATTTTGTACCCGTCAGTCTTTTCAGTGAATAAAAAGGGCCAGTACATTTTGGAGATTGTACAAAAGACATTAAATTTTGGCAAATCTCCTTCATGTTCTACAACGATACGAGGATTTTTCGTGCTCTATATCTGAAGATTGTGACAGTTTACCTTTTTATTCACATGAAATGTCTCGTCGCTGAGCACCAAACGGTTAACAAACTTGTCGTGCTTCATTGCCTCCTGCATTACCATAAAAATATTTGTTAGATTTACATAGTCGTTGGGCCATAAACTTTGTGCGAAACTGCTAGTAGACTGTTGCGGGATACGCACGAAAATTTCTTTGTTTTTACTGTCGTCAGAACGCCTAGTCTTCCGGTATTTTTATGTTTAACTACAAAACCTGCGTCCAAGAGTTGCCAATACAGACGCAAAATTCTAAGATAACCTAGCGGTTTTCTTTTGTATTTTCTTCTAAATGCATGTTGTACCATAATAAGTGTATACCCCTCGCGTATTTGAGAGTACTTCTGTTTGACCACATTTTAAACTTAGGCCTTTTCCTTTTCTTTTTATGTATTATTTAATATTATATCTGAAATACTTCGTGAAAGACGTGGGAAGTCTAAAAAGTTTTGAGCCTCAATATGAAGATAGTCCTAATTACCAAAACTATCCTGGATACTACAGTTGTAGGTGTTTTGAAAGATACCTGTATAAATTGTACTTTTATTATTATGGAAATATCAAATACCGTGCAGTAATTAAGTACTTTCATTTGAAAGGCAAACGCAAATAAAAGCCAAGTTAAACGGCGTTTAGGGGATTCTGTTCCATCATTTCCCATCGTGAAAAGATGAGGAGCAGAATTTTAACGTAGTTGTACTAGCTTGGCTGATGATGAGCATTTGGGACGGCCAACAAATGGGACCTCCACCGATCGCATCGGAAAATTCATAAAATAGTACTGGATAACCGTCAAATCAAGGTTAGAGATATAGAGGCTGTGGGAATATCGAAAAAACGCATCTGTCATATAGTGACTGAATAAATGGATATGAGAAAGCTGTCTGTGTGTAGGGTCCCGAGCTTGCTTACTTTTAACCAAGAAATTAATCAAATGCCCTGCTTAAGCGGTTTCAGCAAAATCAGTCAAAAATGTTTTGGGTCGATTTATCACTGTCGATGAAACTTGAATCTACAATTACACTCCTGAGACGGAGGACAGAGATTTTTATTAAACGAAGAGGTCTTCACAACCGTCTATTTTGCAGAGCAAGATGCCAACTATTATTTAGACGGATTAAAAAAGTTGAAGCATTTTTTCTATTTATTTCAAAAAACATGAAACTACCACAAATTTATTCTTTATTTTTTTAAATCAGCAAACATGAGTTCTATAAGCTACTCGTTCATGTATAATTAGTATATTTGTTTATTTTTTGTATATTAAATACTATGGCATATTTTTGTTATTCCTCTTTCCGTGCGGTGGTTATACGCGTTCAATTACAAGGAGCGCAATAATCTATGACAATAACATTTTTCTTAATAGGGATAATATTAATGAAGACAGAAGTTCATCACTCAAAGTTTCGATGCACAGAGCTTAAACTTAAAAGTTAGTTTCGAAAAATAGGTACGCACATTGCATTATTATTTGATTACTTTTAAATTTGTTTTTTAAATTTATTAAGGTTTTTGCTTATGTTCCGCAAAGTAGAAGCACATTCATATTTTTAAATTTATGTTATGTATGTGCAATTAAGGCATTATTTTTATTTAATATATTTTGCAAAAAACTGATATAAATATATTTAATAATTTAATTAAGAATATAAATATAAGGCATTTTATAGTCTATTCTGTAGTTTCTTTCACGTGAAACTACTGTTTTAGTATAATTAGCAATCTGTTAAATAGTCTTTACCATCTGCATACATACTTTGTAAATTTCTTTTCCAAGATTCGTAAACTTTTGATAAAAATTACCTTCATAAAGTTTTTAGTTGTTTCTTATTTATGTATATCTATTAGTGTCTTCCGAATGCATCATAAACAAAAATTATTTAATTTTAACCTCGTCATTAATTTTGTACATTTGTTTTGCTAATACTTAAATGGAAAAAAACACTAAGATTTTAAACTATTTTTTATACCACTACTATATTTTTTGCTTACTTTATCAGTTACGTTATTCTATTTTTATTATTTATCTATTTATTAGTACTTATGTGGAGATTGTACATCGTCAGCGTAGGCCCGTGGTGCGGATGGACCCGAGTTTATTCCCGGAGCTCTCTGATGCCTGGCGGGTGCCTACTCAGTCACTAAAAATAATTGAATACCCGCGTTCACTTCGAACAAGAAGTAATAATAACGGTTGTTTGAGGCGCGGTGCTTGCCACATCGCCCCGCATCGGAGATGCTGCGCGACGGCCGAGCACAGTGAGCGAACATATGAGAGCCTTAACCCCTCCGTTCGTCGGCCGTACTTCCACTTGGTGAATTAGAGCCTTACCATACCATGTGGAGATTGTAAATTGTATTTTCCAATTTGTGAAGTATTACATTAGCGCATAGTTAAGTAAAAGGGGGAACGATCTACTGTAGCAGTGAGCACGTTTATATGCTAAAGTAGTTTTATCTGAGTGTTATTTACGTAATTTGGTGTGCATATTCATAGAGAGCGACAGCTATAACTTTACGAGGTATCTTAAATTTAATAGCATTTGTTGGTTATACCCATTTTTCTATAAAATAAAATAAATTTGGCAACACTTTTATAGGACAGTTTAAAAAATAACTCCACTTTTACGAATATCTTTTAAAACAAACAGAAGGTTTTTGGCGTTTTTACGTGTTATAAAAAGTTATAATTAATCTTCTAACTAATAAGATTTTTGAAATATAAGATAAACTTTAGGATTTCGAGAAACTGAAGGGGTCGTTGAAAAACTTTAGTGCAAGTACGTCAAATTACAAGATCATGTTAAAAAAAGAACTTAAATTATTCCCTTAAAAATCAAACCAAGTTACTATAAAACTACTACCACACACTTCAGCTATCTAAACAAATATCATAAGATCGTCGAATAAAACAAAATCCTTAGATAAGTATCCAATCATAATTGAAACTCCAGCAGATAAAAATACAGAATTTTGCCTAACGGGAGCACTCCTATAAAGTAATTATTACAACTCTACATCCAAGTATCAATATAGATAAAATAAAGTGCACTTAAGACGGTCATCAAATACCAAAATATGAAATGTCAAGCAGAGAATTACAAAGAAACAATGACTACTCTTTTTTGTAGGGCTTCAGTGAGTTAATAATACCAAGACGGTTTATAAAATAGATTAACGTGCTCATTCAATAGAAAAAATCGATCCTCCTACTTAGAAAATGCCAGTACTTTGGCAAAAAAAAAACTTTTCTAACCAAAATATGTCAAATGTGCGGGTAATCATTCAACTTTACCGTGTCAGAATAAAAAGTAAGTTAGTGGGGAAAAATACGTCAATTGCAACGGGAATTACAAGGATAATTACAGAAACTGCCTGTATTCAAATAAATTTAACAAATATTGTTCCTTCCGTCAAAAAAAAAGTAAATTGCAGCTGCAGTTCTCCAAATTTTACATACACTTAAGTTATAAGAGGTAATTTCTAAATAATACTATAACAAACTCCAACAAACTTCTCGTTTGATATAAATGAGTCAAAGATAATAAAAGAGCTAATGGGACAAATGAAGATAATAGTAAATCTGTTAACAACTCTTGTTACTAAAAACAACAATTATTGCAATTAATCTTGTAGTATACTACAATTGATAACTTAAAACTTTTTCCTTTATTTGCAATTAAATATTGCCTATAAAAATTTGATATGTAGTTTATATTTAGAATAAATAGTTCCTGAATGAATGAACCAACTCGTGGAAAATGTAACAATTTTAAAAAACAAAAACTGTAAACCACAGATTTAGCAATGTGAAATATGAGGTAGGGCAAAAGCCCTTTACAACTCCGCTGATGTGCCACTATTTTTTGGCGATGTTTCCATAATACCTTTCTTTAAATAAGACTCTCTTTTAGCCCTATAACTGTAGCAGATTTTTTGCCATAAATCTTTTCCTTTAAATAATCCTCGAGGAAAAAAATCTAATAAGGTTAGATAGCAAATACGCGGTATCCAATCAATGTCATTTCTCTGTAAGGTAACAAGTTACCAGAAAATTCGATTTAAAGTTGAGTTAAAGTTCACGAGCTGTGTAACAAGGAGCTCCATTTTGTTGAATCTACATGTCATTCAAGTTTATATCGTTGGTTCCATTAAAAAACAAAGTTTCTTAGCAACTCCCGGTAACGCACACCATTAACAATAGTAACATAGTCAGCTACGTTTTTAAAAGTACAGGCCAATGACTTTTTCAGGCCTCAATGTACACCAACAGTACATTTTTGTGTATGCATTAGTTTTCCGTGATTAATATGATGACTCACAAAATGATTTCAGGAAAATGGTCTTCATCGTCCAATAAGTTTTTTCTTGCGAAAATTGGCATCAATTGATATGTTCTCTAAAACCCATTTTACAAATTTACAGCGTGTCTGCACCCTTAGATGCAGACCTCTTTTTAAAATGCGTTACCTAGTACTTGGTTTTTCATGCACACTATCATTTACTCGAGCAATATTGTCATCTGAACGATCATTACATTGATAGCGAACCTTTGCTTTGCCAATGAGCATACCCCTTTTTTCAAATTTCTGTACCAGATCACGAATTTCACGTTCACTTAACACATTTTTGCGTCTAAACAATGGTCGATGTTTTTTTTTTACGTAATCATAACTGATCGGTTGTCTTCATAATAAATTTGAATGACACTGTTGAGTTGCTGTACAATATACGGTATATATCGACTTTTGCATGTATTTAAATATAAAATGTACAAATGAAAGCTTCAAACATACACAGGACCCAAATGGCGCGCAGTTTAAATCACTCTATATATTTGCACTTTTCTAGTAATATAAGTATTGAGAATCATCATCATGTTTATTATGAATTAGGTTCTGATTTGTTCGTTTCGCATTCTGTTTTTTCTGTACTCCTCGTACATATCTTGAAAACTTCATTTCTGCTGTTTGGATTTATTTCTTTTTCTTTTCTGTTATTAGCTAGGCTTCGCTTTTATATAGCATTTCAGCTATAATTTTCTATAGTTTTGTTTCTGTTCTTACTTTATTTTTAGTGTAGTTTTTATTGTTTCGCAGATGACTTGGAACTTGCTTACTTTTATTTTTTGTGTCTCGGTTTTCGTTATAAAAGATTTCGCATCCTAAATATTTTAAGTGTAAGATTTGCTCCAAAATCGTTTCATTTATGACAATATTTGATCTTATCGGAGTCTTTTCGTAGAATGCCGTCACCTTGGTTTTTGAGGTGGATATTTCCATGTTATGTTTCTTAAATGTTGTATTTAATGTATATATTTTTCTTAGTCTGTTTCTGCTATGAGTACCTGGTCGTCGGCGAACAATAGAGTATTTATCCATTATTTTTGTCCAATTTTTATTCCTATATATACATATATACATACATACATATACATATACATATATTGAACAGAGTTGGCGAGAGGCTGCATCCTTGTTTAAATTCTTAGTTAGTAGTCATATAGTTTGTACCTACAGATACTTCTATTTGGATGTTCTTATACATGCTTTTTGTGATATTTATTAAGTGTTTGGGGAGTCCCCTCATTTGCATCATAGCCCATAATATCTTTCTGACTACTAAGTCGAAGTCATACTCTCTTTTTTCTCTTATCTACTGTAGTTTAAATACTCCATCTATGCAGGAACGTCCATTTCTGAACCCATTTTGTTCTTCTGTTAGTATGGTTTTTGCTAAGGTCTGAATCCTTGCTTCTATTATCTTTGCGTATATTTTGTATCCGGTGATTAATAAGCTTATCCATCTATAGCTGTTGCATTTTCTTCGGTCTCCCCTTTTGAAGATGGGTTAAACCATGCTTTTCTACCACTTGTACCACTTGTAGGGTATTTTCTTGTTTACCAGGACTGGTTGATAAGGTGTAAGTATCTTTGTTTTAGCAAAAGGCTTCCATATATAATTATTTCTATATTTATTTTGTCAGGGCCTGGTGCTTTGCAAGTTTTAGATATTTGCAGTGCTTGATTTAGTTCTTCGATTGTGATATTATCAATTCCGTACATAGTTTGTTTTTTTTTTTTTTCTTAATTTTGTTGGTTTTATTGCACCACAGTTTCTTGTAGTGTTCTAGCCTCTTCATTGATGTTGTTGATTTTTGCTTTTTCTTTCTCATTCTTATTTAGGTTCTTTATAGCTTTACAGGCGGTCAGTCCAGGATTTGTTTTAATTTTTCTGTTTATTTATCACAGCTTTCCTGTGTGCTTATTGTGTTTTTGTTTTATTTTAAATTCATTATGTTTTTTATTTCTATTTTATAGATATTTGTGTTTGGTGACCTTTTTGTTTTTGATTCTTTCTGCCAGTTCTTCATTCAATATTTTAAGTTTTTCCTTTTTATTCATTTTGGGTCGTCTTCCTAATGTTTTATCTGCTGCCTATTGTATCGAATATTATTCCATTCTTCATTAATGTTGTTTGTTATTGGGTATTTTAATAGAAATTGATCTGTTCTGATATAATATCTGTATGCTTTCGTCATTGTGCTCGTGCATTTTGGGACATTTTTCCATCTTTTATACATTACGATCTTTGCCATGACAGATAGTAGTCTGTTCTTAATTTACATCTTCTATAAACTCTGGTATCTAGGACTAACTTTGCACTATTTTCGTTTGTAATTACGTAGTCTATTATACTTATCCGGCCTCTAGCTTTTCAGGTGTATTTGTAAATCTTTTCTTTCTTGTAGAAGGTGTTATTAATTTTTGGTTTATTATGTAAAAGTTGATTAATGATGTTCCATTCAGTGTGCTTTCTCCATTTATTCCTACTGTGCCTGGCACGGGCTGGTTTCCTAATCTCGCATTTATCTCTTTTTGTAATGTGTCATAAAATATTGAGAATATAAACACTTATTTTTTAAAAAATTAAAGTAAAAATAAGAAGGATTTACTCAAAAACGCGATGAATAAATTTGGGATTGTTTCACAATTTTATGTTACTACTGATACAGTAGATGAGGATTTGAATAAATATTACCAAATAATTTTTATATTTTACTTGCAATAATATGAAACCAACAACGTTTTTTTTATAAACAGATTTATGTCATCGAATTTTTGAAGAACAATAATGCCACTGTTGCAAACCTAATTAAATAAAGCAATTTTAAAGCGACATTGTAAGTGCATTGAAAGAATCTCAGGTAATCTTAATTAATTTAATATTTGCTAAGTAACTGAAATTAGAAATTTAGTTTTCAATGGCTTTTTTATGTAATTTTGTTTTATTAAAAACGCATGAAAGGAATTAATAAGACCGTGAAGCTAATTAAGAAACTTCTCTTGCAAATAAATTTCGATAAAGTTCACAGGAGCGCGCTTGTTCATAGCGTTATTTATCTATTAGAAACCTCTGATTAAAAGACGAATCAAACAAAGTTCTATCCAACCTGCAAAACCCGTCGGCACTAATTAGTTCTAGCCTTGAATTTCGGCGCAAGATTACCCACCACTTTCGAAAATCTCGCCTTACCTCACTTCGCCAGAATACGGGCACCTATGTCAATCATCTGATTAAATTTTAAATTCTAATTAAGCAAGCGCACAGTGTAAACGGCACTTTTTATTTCTAAAATCGAGCAGGGCACCCTGACTTTTTACAATTTTTAAAATGAGCACTTGTTATTTTAAGTATTTTTACATTTCAAGTAATTATTGCTTTAGATACCTTTTCCAGAAATCAAAAATAATTTACATTAAAATTGTGTGGCGCAGATTCTTTAATCCGTTGCCATTGCTTTTTTGCATCTCGAGTTTTGATTGTGCTACTAATTAAATTATGTATATCGACATTAAATATTTACTATTTAAATTAAATTACACCAAATTAACAAGAACGGGATCTAATAATACTCCGAATAATATTAGATACTCCATAGCTGATTTAAAAAATTATATTTTTATGGTCATTCATTTTTAAAGTTAAATACATTTTTAGTGCTTTATTTTATTTAATCATTAAACATAAGCTTAGCACGTAAATCAAATATTTATAAATGTTTAATTTGTTTTAGCCATATTTGCTTTCTCATTGTATAGTAAACTATTCAAATGTTTGTTTTAGAAATGAACTATTATGTACATATTAATACCATTTTATTTGATTAATTATCCTTGTGTATTTATTTGGTCTTTCAAACAATTTTAAATTAAAAAAAAACAACAACAATTTTCGTTAATTGGCTTTTTTGTTTCTAACCACTTAAAAATAATTAAAAATGCTTTAGCTTAATCACCACTTTCAAATTTTTGAGTTCTTTTATTATTTTAGTAAAATCTGCTACGTAAATGACTTTCAGTATTATTTTTTTTGTAACCTGGCAATTAATAGATATGCTAATTTAAAATAAAGCATTTACTTAATGATTTGAACAGACTTGTACGAATTCGCAATAAGAGATTATGAAAGAGATCTAAGTATATTAATAATATTTACAGCAATTGAATATTGATAGTCAGATGCCTAAATAACACTGTCAAACGAGAAAAGTATATCAGTAAAAATACAAAATCAAATATTTATAAAACAACGATAGGACATATATTAGTGTACTAAACTAAATGTTAAATTTACATAATTAAAATAAAATTATTACTTACAAAGGGAAAAGCAAGAGATTTTTGAACAGCGTTTCCAATATAAAATAATACAAATTGAACTTTATAATTTGCGTTCCGTAAACGTCAAAAGCTTGCATTTGTTTAGTTGGTATCCAAACACATGACATTAAAAAGCACCATTGACGCTGTACATTTGTGAGCTGGATATTAGATAACACAGCAGCTGATGCTGATTTTTTCAAAAATTATATGCTGAGCGATAACACTCATTTTTTTAACAGAATTGTAAACCGACAAAATTCCTTTATCTGGCTTAGAAAAATTCCACGTGCTATTCACCGAAAAACAATGAATCCAGCAAAATCTACTGTTTGCTTTGCATTGTGTACTAGAGAAATAATTGGCTCATACTTTTTTGAGGAAGAAGTTGGCAACGTTGCTACTTTCAAGAGATGCTAATGAATCTTTCAATGAAGCTAACGATTTCAACTTAAATAACAGGTGGTTTCAACAAAAGGAAGCTACTTGTTGTAGTACATGAAACATGCACTTTACTTCAAACCAAAATGTCTGGTTTTGTTATTTCGTGGAGGAATGGCCCGAATAGCCACCGACGTCTTACGATTGAATCATATTAGTATTTCCTCTGGAGCTATGTGAAGAAAAGGAAATAGAGCCACATTTACGAGAAAGCATTATGGAAAACTCTGCTAAAAAGATTATTGCATCAGAGTTGTGGAGGATATTTGGTTATCATATTTCCTACTTTACGCTGCACCAATAAAATTTGCATTGTTTTAATATTTTGTATTATATACAAGAACAACATACTAAATTACAATTTAGATCGCCCCTTTTAGTAAATAAATTCGTAAAATACAAAAAATAGAAGGAATACATTACTAGTGTGCCCGAAAAATATATAGGACCACCACGAGTGGTATTACAATCAAAAATACTTTTATTGAAATTTTGCACCACAGATTTTTCAAGCAAGTTGTTCAATTTCGGCTCTACTGTTGTCTTTTAATGATCTAGTTGTTTATGGACTGTTGCTATAAATACGGTTTTTCAGATAACTCTACAGAAAATAGTCTAGCAGTGTCAAATCTTTAGTAAATTGCCTTGGTTCTTGGCCCAATTACAACCCTCGACCAAAAGCCACACCAAACATTCATTTTTCCCAAATTTTGCTCTGCTTGATAAATGATTTGAGCATTTTTTGAACTCCAAATTCGATAGTTTTGCTTGTAGTCGTGTCTGTTGAGTTAAAAAATCAGTATATTCATTTAACTGTTGGCTTTAAATATCGCGTTAACATAATATTGTAGGTGTGCAAATTAAGATCTTTTGTCAGAACTTGTAAAGGGTGCTGTGAGACAACGGATGTGCGGATGTTTGCTTAAAGTCAATAGGGTGTAATTTCTCTCAAAATTAACCACAACACGACGAACTGTATTTTCTTTAGGACGATTATGACTATCAAAATGATCACGTAATTTAGGAAATGTCTCTGTCGAAGATTCATTATTCTTTATTAAGTTTTAAGAATTAACAAACGTCCCTTGGGCGTGTGCCGCTCCATTGTCTTGGACGAAACTAAACAGTTGTAAGAAAATACTGCTTACCATTTGTCAAATGTGAAATTTTTAACTTGCTCCAGAACTCGTAACCGGGCAATGGTTTAACAATTTCTTTGACTGTTCCCTTACAGGTTTTTCAAAGACCTCTCTAACCTATTTTGCCAGTTCTATTCTAACGCAACTTGATTGGGTACATCTATATGCTTCCTCAGTGTATGGTCTCAACCACTTAAATATCCTTTTTCTAATTTCTGCATCTAGTTGCTCTTAATCACTTCATGCCTACCGATTTTCGTATGATACTCGTGCAAGTTGCCAAATTTTTAAAATGTATCTTACATATATATTTGTAGAAGCTTGAATTTTCGTTTCTATTGGAAAAATGGCATACCAAGTTTCTGAACCATATAACAATACAGCCTTAACTGAAGTATTAAATATCTATATCTTAGTTGTATCATAAATTTTTCCAGCTCTTCACATTTAGTTTATAATCAGAAACGCCACTCTTGTCTTACTTATTCTTAGTTCAATATCTCTTAACTTCCCATCTGCTAACATACTATTCTTCAGTATTTTCAATATTACAGTTGTTTATATTAATTATATTTATTTACATTGCATATCTAGATTAAGAGTTAACAATTCATTCTTATTGTTGTTAATTTACTTGATTCATTTAATATCATATTTAGCTATATTTGCGTACTTTGTGTGTTTGTAGATAATAAACCAACGTCATCTGAATATATTAAGTACTGTAGCATCCAGGATTCTAGTTAAGCCTCATCCTACCAATCTTTTTGCTAATATAAAGTCCCTTACTGTTATACATAAGAGTAGAGATAAAACAAATATCTGCTTAAACCCGGTCTCTAACTTATTATAATAATTGTTACTAGTGTAGTGTTGTGCATTTTAAATTTAAATAACTTTTAGACGTATGACTTTGTCTAGTAGTCCTATTTTTTGAAAACTTTTCAAATACGTTATTTGTATATGAAGTGAAATCTATAAAACATGGTTGAAGCAACGATTAATATTTAAGTGACATATCTATTAGTATTTTAATGGTAATGATAAAAAAGACACACGATAAAATCACTTTGTTCTTTCTATACTATATTATCAAAAACTGTGTTATAACCTTATTTATAACATTTAAAAGACTAATTTCTCCCAAATTTATACAATTTTGCTAATTTTCTCTTCTTAGGGAATTTGACATTTAGTCGATATAAAATAATTCTTCAATCTATTTTTTCTGAACGAGCAATTCAAATATATCTATTACACATCCTATGCCAGTCTGTAATATATCTGCGGTTATTGAAGCTTTACCCTTCAGTTTGTTGAATTGTTGCACCATCTATTTTTTATCGGACATCTACATTTATTGAAAGTTCTAAGGTTTCAACATATGTAATGTTTATGATTTTTTAAAATATTCTTCTCAACGTTGTAATTGTTGACCGACGGCACATAATTTTTTATTTTAATTTTATTTTTAATTCGTGCTTCCTAGTTCTCCTTCCATTGCCTAACACTTGGCTTATAGTACAACACAATTCTTTATCACTTATGTTTGCTACTAATTGCACGTATTGGAAAGTCTTTAATAAAAGTATTTTTTAATCTTTTATGCTTTTTTATTTTTTCTACTGCACTAGATATATTCTTTCTGCATTTCTCGTTCTTGTTCTTCGCTGTTAGCTAAAGCCTACGTTTTCCAATTTTCTTCATTCTTTTACTTTTATTCGTGGTTATTGACTAATCCGTTTTGTCGAACTTTTTCTGGTGTGGGTTTTTGTTTCCTTATTACTTCCAATATTTCTTTTACAATTTCTCAATAGTTGTATTGTAATTAAATTTATTTTTTTGGTTAATGTAAATTATTGGTAAATCTTTTTATCGCGCCAGTCTCTTCTATTTTGTCTATAATAATATTTATTGATTTTCTGATACTTCAATTTCTGTGTGTTATAAATTTAAACCGTTTATAAGAAAAGGTAATGGTTAAATTCCATATTTGCTCCCCACCTAATGCTTCCATCAAGGAGAGTATGTTGCCATTTCTTGTTAACAAGATATGATAGGTGTAATTCATTGTCTTTAAATTTGGTAATATCCAAGTTTCTTTAAGGCAGTCTTTATGAGTAAAAATCGTGCTACTTAAACTCTAGACCTTGATTTCTACTGAATTCTAATAATAGTTTACCGCTATTATAAATTTTTTAACTTTTCAAGTTTATCAATTTTTTCCGTATGCGATTTCTACAAAAATTTAAATTTTTTATATACAAAATACTCCTCTTTCATCTTCGTCGTGTGCCCTTCGACATTTATCACTTGCATTTGTGGACGTTGCGCTATCGTTGCCTTTTCTACCACTAAATAATATTTTCACTTATTTGTGAATCTCTTTATATTACTTTTATTAAATTTAAACAGATATATTTGATTATTTTTAAAATTATGTTCGAAAAGATTGTATAGTTAACCTTAACGTATTTGATAATTACATACATTCGTTTATATTTTAAATTGTTTTCTTTACTTTAACCTTATTATAACTAAACAATCACAAGTTGGCAGTTATTATTTAAGGTTATAATCTAGTTTTTACCATACTGTTTACTGTTTATTTTAATTTCAACTAAATTTCTACTATTTCACTAAACTTTAAGGTGCTCGATCTGATCGTGTTTACAAACAAATAATAATATAAAAAAATAGTAAGAATAAAATGCAATATAAAAAATGTAAAAAATAAATCGAGGAGGAAAAATTTTTTGAAAGAACCTAACCTTTTATATTGCTGTTAAAGGTGTATTGCCTTTGGAAATAATTTTAAAGAAATTTTTTTGTAAAATTAAATGTTTATTTCGAAAAAAAATATAAAGCACAAGTTATTCAAAGTACTTGCCATCGTTAGTTACAATTTTTTTCACATTTTTGATAATAGACGGGTTTCCCGGCGAAAGAATTCATCGTCCTTTGATGCAATCCTATATAGACTCTTTTTTTAATATCTTCAAAAGCGTTGAAGCATTGCTCAGATAGGTCATATATCTTAGTAATATCGTTTAGCAGTGCTTAAGCCTTTAACCTTTCTGTGTAGCTTATTGCTCTATTATCAGTTGGTGGTTCCTCAGGACAAGGGACTTATAGTGCAAGTTCTGACACATTCTAGACTGGTCATTGACCTTGCACACCTATTTCGTTTTGCAAGTCGGTCATGTTCCACCCTGAAGTCTGATCGATTGTTCATTCAATTTACCGACGAATTCATCACACTTCTCGCGATATCACATGCTATGAGTTGTCACGTCATCAGTTATCCCCTCCTGATAGTCTCTGATTCCCGGTACTTCTTAATTAGGTCATAAACTTCGATTGTTTTGTAGTTAAAAATGCAATAATTTCTGTCGGCCAAGAGATTCGTTTATAACAGCTCTGTGGTCATATCATCGGTTGATTTAATCAACAATCGTAGATTGTGAGGCTAACTTGTTGAGTTGCCTAACAGGGAATTACTCATGTACATAAAACAGCCTTTTGGTTGTCTCGTAATACAACTTAAAAAATTCTGGATTTACTTTGTTGTTTTTTAACTCGGAAACTTACGTAATACAATCAGATCTTATAAGAAATTTGTATTGGTAAAATCACAAACTGTAATTTGTCACTATTAAATACATATATAATCTAAAAATAAAAAAAATGGGGAGTGTAATTATATTTATCATCAAAAATAAAAAAAAATAAGAAGAAATAAGTGATAAGTAGTATGCCATTTTAAATTTTAAAAATGCAAAATCAAAACAGAAAAAACAATGATTACTCAAGTAATAGGAACAACAGATAAAAACTTTAATTTACGATAATGTTTAGAAACAAAAAAGAAAATAACAACAGCTAACAAGCGAACATTTGCTTTACAGGTAAAGCAGAGCGGACCCTATGCATAAAACTAAACAATAGGGTTTAACAAAAGTTTATTGAAACGAAAGACAGTGAAGTTGTATTCAAATGAAAGTGAATAACGGCAAACATTTAGCGGTCGGAACCGAAAAATTTGCGGCCACTTTCGGTCAAACCGGTCTCGAGATTATCCGATCAGGCTGATATTTGGCGTCTGAACTTGACTTATGGTCGTTAGTTGAACACTGAAAACGTTATGTCTCTATTTATCACAGATCAACAGTTATAAGGCGTGAGAGATGTCAGAAATGACTGAAATACAAACTGGTCTCCAGCTTGCAAGCTGCCTTGATCAAAAGTTATAAGACGTGACAGACGATGGACATGACAAAAATAAAGCTGGTCTCCAGCTTAAAAGCTGCAGGTCCAGGAGTCATACCACTGTTAAAATGTGCACCGAAACTGGTATACAAAAAATGTATATATATTTTTAATAAATGTCTAATTGGTAAGAACGACCTTCGAAATGTCAGAAAGTTAAGATATTTAACGTTAATCCACAAAAAAATCGAAGAAAACTTGTAAAAATTATAAAAATATATAAATACAATAAACGCAATGTGTAGAGACCAACAAAATACAATTGAACTTCGAAAAAACATATCACAAACTTTTATAACTAATAAAGGATTGAGTTAAAATATTCTTAGAATATATTTTAAACGGATGGAAAGAAACATGCCAACTAATGGGTATAAAAATAGGCCAATAATGCATTCACACTCCATTGTTTGCAGATGATCAAGTCGTGATAGCTAAAGATGAGTATGATATCGATTATATGATGAGAAAACTATCGGAAGGTATACAAACAAAATAGTCAAAGGGCAAATTATGGAGAAACAAAATAAATAGTGGTAGGACAAGAAGTGATAAGAACATGTAAAGAATAGAATTATTTGGGAACCATAATATGTCAAGAAGGAATCGTAAAAAGAGAAATTAATTAAGAGAGTTGTTCAAACTAAACAAGCGACATAAAAGTTGAACTTATTGTTGGTGTCAAAGAAAATAAGAAAAAAGTCTAAAGTAATAATGGTTCAAATAGGTCCAAGAAAATATAAGAAAAAAGGACCTTATAACAGAAAACTAGTTAGATCAAAAAAAGTGGCATCTAGGATTAGAGATCTGTAGTGAAACTCGCAGCATCTATATAGAAGGTTGATGCATAAATATCCATATTTCTTTTAAAGCAATCTCAAGCAAAAATAGTAAAAAAATCAGCATTAACAACAACGACCGAACAAGTAGAACCACATCGTCTTCCACCATAATATCCGCCTCCATATATAAACGCCGTGTTGTTAAGTCATCATCAATAAAAGATGGAATTTAATCTTTTATTGAAACTCAAACTACCACTTCAAACTGATCGTTGAAAACTGTTACGAAAGTAGTCTATGCCGATTTGAATAAATTGGTGGCCAACGTTAAAACGTAGATTGCGTCAAAGGACTAACACACTTTTACTCGTAGAATCGATGTTCATCAAGCAAATGGGCAAAAGTAATTAATATGCTTGGTAGTGATGAGGCTCCAGAAGAAGCATTGTAATGTGTTTATTTTTTCAATAATTTTTTTTAAACGTGGGATAATTATGTACAAACTTAATATATACTGCTATGTATAATATATATAACGACAACATTGTAGTATAGTGTTACCAAATAACTTGTGTTTTTAAGGTATTGGTTTGAACAATATATATTACATCACATATGCTATTTAAAAAAGTTATAATTTGGAAACAAATAATGAGATTAATAACGTTAAGTGAAAATTAATACCTATGTGAACTAAAATGCAAAGAACTAAATATATGCATTACGTTTATGAATTATAGAAAGTAGCGATATATAACTATTAATTAATTTTGAACAAATATAACAAAGAAAACTGCATTTGTAAAAACTATATAAAATTTTAATTATATGGGAAAATGGAAATAAAATACTAAACAGGAAAACGTAAGAAAACGGCCAAAAAATGTTAGAACAAAGGTTAAAAGGAAAAAGCGGATTAATTCATCCCAGATATGGAAATATTAATTTAATGATAAAAATGGAGGACGTCTGCAGCAGCTGACTATTGAATATCAAAATTCATAAATTTTAATACTTAAGCTTTTATTTTAAATTAAAAGTAGATTTAAAATCCTTTTCAATACAAAATTCTGGGAACAAATTCAAAACGTACACAAA
Organism: Sinelater perroti; assembly: GCA_036346155.1. Lineage (NCBI taxonomy): Eukaryota > Metazoa > Arthropoda > Insecta > Coleoptera > Elateridae > Sinelater > Sinelater perroti. The sequence goes on from JARFIY010000035.1 coordinate 13,587,220, forward strand.
ACACCCAAAAACTAATTATTCTTTTTAATATCAACAATAAAAAATAATAATCCATTTTCTTATTTAAAGTAATTACATCTTATTTATTATAATCTACACATGATGTACTACAAACTATAACAATTAGATAATTATTTATATCAACACAAATTTAATTCTCCGAGCACTAAATTATGTAATTATTGCAGTTTAATCATATTTTCGTACTCTCGGTAACTAAATCAGTTATTTCACATAAAGGGTTTAAAAGCTCTGTATCATTAATTTTAAAGTGCAATATTATGCAATAAATTCCTCGACAGAAGTACCGGCATAGTCGCGTATAACGCCTGAAATTACATTATTTTTATTTAGATTGCGCTATAAAGAACGGCCATAAACGAAGTTGGGTTTACGATTAGCTACGTCGAAGCTGCGAAAAATCCATGCGAGTAAATTAGTGTCAAAGTTATGGAGGGCGGTAGAGCCATTATCTATACATAGAGGCAATATAACGACTACAACTGCAATTCCACTTTAATGGATATTTTCGGGCAGCTTATAGGCCCAACAGCGGCTTTTAAATTTCGTCGAACATTTGTTCCGGCCACTCTGTAGAGAATCTCAAAGCAGACTGTGATTTGTATTTGAAGATTCGACACATTTCTTTCGAGTTTAATCATCCGAGGGCTGTTTTAAGCAAATTATGAAATTAAAAGCGCCTTTTGAAATAAAACTCGGCGATTTCATTACATTTAATACCTCCTCTTGCAATTTCCGTCAAAGGCAATCTGTACACGATATGGAAAACGCTTAATACCTATTACTTTTACCAATAAAAATGTTTTCCCATGACAGTCGCTGGTGAACTATTCAAAGGAATTGTGGAAATTAGCACGTTTGAAATCGTTATAATAGCTTTAATAATTTTATGTCTTAAACATCCGAAACCTAAAAACGCCATTAATTATTTTTGTAACCATTGCCACTTAATTAGTGAGTTATAGTTTCTATTTCAATATATTTCTTTGTTGTATAAGATAAAGTATACTAAAACAATCATTTATTTCAAAGTTTCAATTTTACATTACCTGAAATTTATACAAAAACTTAAATTATGTTTTACACACAGCATACTAAATATTTTAAAATACTTTCTGAAATTGTGCATGAATTGAATAAATGGATCTATGGTAACTTTATCTTATGTCGCAGATTGTCTATGTGACTTTTGACGAGCAATATTACACTGGTCCAGATCAAATTAAATTGAACGTGTAATAAGTGCACCCGCAAAATTAAAGCTAAATGAATGGTACAGATGAAGCTGTCCATTATCACAGGTCGATAATCTATATATTAGGGTGAAACTTTAATCCGCCGATATTTTTATGTTAAGGGCAACAACAACCGATTTTTCTACAAAACACAAGCAATAAACATATGCAATATAATTATTTCTATTTATGCTATTTACCGAATTAATGCCGCAACAGGAGTTTAAATTGTAACAATACTGTATAAAATTCCATTGTAATGAAGATGAAGTAGAAAAAATAGACGCAAATAATAGAAAAGTGTCTATTATTACACAAATATACGGCCCTTAGTAACTTTAATAACAACAACAACCAAAGAAATAATAATAACGCTAAAATATAAGACATTTTAAGTTAATAGCAAAACCGCCATCCACAGTCGTTAATGTTGTTCGTAATTAAAAGAATATTTTAGATATTTCAACAATTATTGAAAAATAAATTAATTTTTAATATAATTTTTGCCACAAACCGAGCAAAAGACATGTCAAAATTTACTAAAATTACGTCAACAAAAAACATTATCCAGCATACGTAACAATTGAATGATGGGGGATCGTAGAGAATGTTAATGAAACGTTATAGCCCTTAACCCCGGTAGATAATATAATAAAATAAATAATAAATAAAAATTTTGTTGTAAAAAATGAAATAATAAAGAAATTTGACGTTTGGTGTTTCTTCTAGATCTGAAACCTGACTAATAATAATAAAATATCTGTAATCTAAAATACCTATATAATAAAGGTAGTAATGTAGTAAAATATTTAGGAAAAAGAACCAATTTGGTGCAGTCCACAACATACCAGCAGTATGACTATGCAAAAAGCTATTGCAACGGAACATAGACGTGAGGGAGATCATATAATATCACAACCTTTGAGAAAATAAAGATACCTCCGCTAAATGCATCTTATGCGACAAGGCATATTCGTCAACTTATGCAGGTTGCCACGTTTATCATAAATTACGAAACAAATACTGTATTTCCCAACAACCTAGAAAATATATTAACGAATACAAACGTAATAACCAAATTACTTACGCACGCAAAATAAATATAATGCAAAACAACCCGTCAGTATTTAGATATAGCTCTTAATAAATTCCTCAATATATTTAAAAACATTTTTAACCAATAATTTAACAAAATAATATAATAAAAAATATTATTATTATTACTATAATCGTTACCCTTATACCTTTCGGTGTCGGGTTTACATTCTTATTTATTCATATTACATTATATATCTATAATTACATTTTATTTTTATTTTTATTTTTCTTCTATAAATTTCTTCCAATCTTTTCTATTTCTTGCTACCCTTTTTGCCTCTTCCCATGATTTTCCTCTTTTTTGTAGTATTTCTTCTCACTTGGTTCCATTGTTTCCTTGGTCTTCCCCTTTTCCTTTTTGTCTGTGTCTTGGCCTCGTATACTGCCTTTACTTGTCTTTTGTTATTCATTCGCTGTATATGTCCCCACCAACTGAGTTGCTTTTGTTCTATAAATTGTATGATTGGTTTCACCTCTAATTCTTTTCTTATTTCTGTGTTTCTAATCCTGTCCTTTCTGGTTACTCCTAGTATTCGTCTAAGGTATTTCATTTCTGTAGCTTGAATTTGGTTTTTTTGTCTGTTTGAGAGTATCCACGATTCACTTCCGTAGGTTAGTACTGGTCTGTATATTGTATTAAAGACTTTTATCTTGGTTTTATTACTTATTTCTTTCTTGTTTATGAATTTTTTGTTCATTGCATAGTACAGTTTTATTGTTTTATTTATTCTCTCGTTTATTTCTGCAACTTGTTTCCCTGTTTTGTCTAATGTTATTCCCAAATACTTATATTCCTTTACTTGTTCTATTTTGATGTCTTCTATTCTGATATTTGTTCTAATATCCTGTTCTCCAATTACCACTATCTTAGTTTTATCTATGTTTATTTTCATGCCCTCTGTTTCTAGTACTTCTTTCCATGTATTTATATTTTCTTGTAAAGTTTTTCCTGTCCTGCTATTAACACCACGTCGTCTGCAAAAACTCCCTTGGCTATTTCTACTCTTTCTAAATTTCTATGTCCTACAAACAACTTCTTTATGTTTTGTTCAGTTTTTCTGATGATATTGTCCATGTGTATATTAAATAAGGTTGGGCTTAGTCCTCCTCCCTGTCTTAATCCTTCTCTGTCTTGAACCCTTCTGATTTCCTATTGTTACTTATTATATAATTTGTGTTGGTTTCATATAGGTCTTCAATCACTCGTATAATTTTGTTATTTATTCCTTTTCTTTCAGTCCTTTCCATACTTTATCTCTAGGAACTGTGTCAAATGCCTTCTGCAGATCTATAAAGGCTAGGTAAAGATTTTTATTTTGTGGTTGTCTTTTCTCTATTAGTTGTTTAATTGTGAAGATGTGGTCTTGCGCACTTCTCCTGGTCTAAATCCACTTTGCGGTTCTGCTAGTTGGGGTTCTAATATTATTTTTAATCTGTTATTGATTATTTGTTCATATATTTTTATAATAATGTTCAGTAGCGTTATTCCTCTATAGTTACAGCACTGTTTTCTGTCTCCCTTCTTGTGTATTGGCGTTATTAGTGCCACTCCCCATTCTTCTGGAATTTTTCAATTTGCCATGCTTTGTTTAATATTTCTAGTAGTAATTCCATCCCTGTCTCTCCCAAGTGTTTAATCATTTCTGCTGTAACTTTATCATCTCCCGGTGCTTTTCCATTTTTAGTTTTCTTACTACATTCCTCAGCTCGTCCATTTTATTTTTCAATTTCCTCTTCTTCTATCTGGTTTGTTTTCCCGTTTCATTTGTAATAATTCTTGTTGTACGTGTCTGTTGTCCTAGTAGCTCCTGAAAGTATTCTCTCCATCTTTCCATTATTTCTGTGTCATTTGTTATTGTTTCTTGGTTTTTGTTCTTTATGTATATCTCTTTCTCTGCTTTTCTGTTCTAAAGGATTTTATGATTTTGTAAAATAATTTCTGGTTACCTGTGCTATCTTTTTCCATTTTGTTTCCAAAATCTGTCCATAATTTTTCTTTTGCTGTTGCTACTAATTCCTTTACTTTTTCCTTTGATTTTTATATAATTCGTATTGTTCTGTTGTTTTGCTTGTTAAGTATTTTTCCATTCTTTCTTCTTCTTCATGGTTTCTTCTTTTATCTCATTTGTCCACCAGGCTGTTTGTTTTTTTCCGTTTTCCATCCTATAAGTTCCACATATCTCTTTCACGGTATTAATTAGGATTTCTTTAAATAGCTTCCATCCTTTTTGTGCATCTGCCTGTTTTATTACGTCCATTTTGTTCTTTAGTTTGTTTTCTGTTTTCTGTTGATATATTTTTGCAGTTTCTTTATTTCTAAGTTTATATGTTTTTATTGCTTCGTTTTATTGTTTTTAATGTTTTTTCTATTTCCGTGTCATTTTGTCTTATTTTTCCTATAAGCAAGTAGTGGTCGCTATAGATTTCTGCACTTCTTTTCACTCTTACATCTAATATATTTTTCTTCTCTTCTTTTGTGCTAATATATAATCTATGATTGATTTCTCCCTCTATTTATTTGTACTCTAGTGAACTTGTGTATTTCCTTGTGTTGATAGAATGTGTTGGTTATAATTATGTTTTGTAATTGACAGAAATCCAAAAGTCTTTTCCCGTTATTGTTTCGCACTTCCTCTCCATATTGTCCTATTATTTCTTTATATTCTTCATCTTTCTTCCCTACTTTACTATTGAAGTCGCCTGCTATGTATATACTTCCTTTTGCTTCTTCTGTGGTATTTGTTAATTCTTCCCAGAATTTTTCTTTCTCTTCTACTCTTTCATTTTAGTCTGGTCCGTATATTGATATTATTGTCATAATCTTTCCATGTCTATTCCTTAATTCTACTAATAGTATTCTTTCCGATATTGCTTTCCAGGTACTGATTTGTTCAGTTATTTTTTGTGTATTATACAGCCAACTCCACCTGCTGCTCTTTGATCGTTCTGTACTCCACTGTATATTAATATGTGCCCGTTTGTTAGACTGATTTCTCCATTTCCTTTCTTTTTTGTTTCATTTATCACTAATATTTCTAAATTTGCTGCTTCAAATTCGTTTATTATTTCCACTTCTTTTCCTTGTATACTTCTAATATTCCAAGCTCCTAGTTTCCATGTATTTAGTTTCTTTTTTATTTGTATTTCTATTTGTTTTCTATTTCTTTTGTTAGTGTTTCGTCTTTCTCATTTTTGTCCCTATTTTCCATTTTCCAATTTTCCATAATTTGTATTCCGCTTCATTGTCCTTTTTCTTTGCCATTTTCGTCATCTCTGTTATTCCTTTGTTTGGTTTGTTCAATTTTTTGCTATGGTTACGCCCTTTTCATCATCATCCCAAATGTAGGCTTCTCCATCAATGGTTATTTTCCTGTATCCTATTTTTACTTTGTGTCCTTTGGTAATTTCTTCCTTAGCAATTTTCCTTATCTCAGCCTGTATTTCTCTTTCCTTTAGTGTTAGATCATTTTCAATATATATCTTACTACCTTTCAATTTGTATTTGTTCTTCATAATTTCTTGTTTAGTTTCCCATGCATTTACTTCAATAATATTTACTAATCGTCCCTCCTTGGTTTTTATGCTTATTACTTTGTTAACTTCTGCTTCTACCATTAATCTGTCCTTTAGGAATTGTTTAGCCGCGTTTTGTTTCTGTTGTGGGTCAAATCCTATTCCTTTTATCACCACGTTGTTTCTCCTTTTCTCCTTATCCATTCCTTCTATCTGGTTTTCTAATTTGGTGATCCTATTTTTAGTTGTTTCTTCTCCGTTAGCCATCTTTCCTCTTTTTTGCATTTCCTCTCTTAGTTTACGTGTTTCTTCGGTGTTTTTCTTTATTTCTTCAGTCATTGTTAGCATCATATTCTTGATTTCTTGGAAATCTGCCATATTTGTTATTGTCAGCTTCTGTTTGTGTTCTTCAGTTGGTGATCTAATTACTTTTTTGCTAGGCTTGAATACCTCTATTCTTTCTCTTCACTGCTATTTAAATCTATGTTCCTTTTAACGCTGTTACTCATTTGAAATTTACATAAATATTTACACTAGTACTTTAAATAAATATTTACAGTTTTTAGTTTCAAACTCCGATAATCGCGGGTCGGCTTATCGCACAGTTCATTCGCTCAGGTCGACCTCTAATACCCCGTTGCGCTCTCTCAATTGATAAAGTCGGCCGTTATTGAAGGAAAGTTTGGTTTTAGCTTGTTATAACTCAGTTTAAATTGCACTTCAGTTTTAATTATTATTTACTATTGTTTACTTCACTTATGTCACTTCTGCTTACCGGTGTTCTGCACTTCACTACGTTCAATTTCAGTGTGATAAGACCCGTATTCGGATTATTTATCGCCACTAATAAATTCGTCCGTGTTCCGTGCACGACCAAGACAAGATCATAAAAAAATATACTAATATAAATAAATTTGCCCATACTAGCTAAATTCCTAATAATGGATTTAAGTAGCGCCAACGAGCTTAAGATAAACCAATGCAAAGTGAAAACCTTTCTAAATCAACGCACCATAAATCGTCAAATTTCAAAAAAAAAAATTTACTAACAGACTATTTATAAGAATTCCCAATTATGTAATATGCTATACCAAGCATCTTGATAGTCATACAAATGCCAAAAAGTCATTGCTTGAGCAACGATTGTACATTATAAAATACCGAAATTAGAAAAGAACTTTCTTCAGGCAATCTAAATTAACAAGCTAAATTATATACTCATAATATCCGCAATGTACTGCCCAGCAAAATACAAATTTACCGACCATTAAAGAGTGCTTTGCATTATGGGAACATAGGCTTATAGTTTGTGGTGTTTTCAATATCGAACACATCAGTTAGGGTTCAAAAATAACGACGACAAGGAAACATGCATTCTATAAAATTATCAGCAAAGAGAACTACTATGCGCATTCTACAGGCGAACCGACTGTCCATTAGATTTGAATAAAACCACAGAACTTCTACACTTTCATATAAAAAATGGTCTTTCTTCTAATTTCATAGATATAAAATCGAACTTTGATATAGTTACAGATCACACAGCCGCATGTACGAGCAGCAATACTACTATTATAAAAAAGCAAATCTGTATTGTATTACGCACTCATTAACTAAAATTTATTTCGAAAACAAACACATCAGAACTTAAACGATGAGACCATTAGCATAGATTCAGAAAATGATATAGGAAGAAACAAATTATTTTAATTAAAATTATTTTATTTAAAATAAAAACGGAAAATATAAAGCAGCCTTGCATAAATGATAAAGATAATATTTGAAAAAGAGGAGCAAGAGTCGGGTGACAACAAATCTGACATTTAGTAGATAAAACCACTTATAACAGAGTAACTAATAAATTAAATTCAAAGTTATGCCAGGTCCGACATGAAACTTTCGCTATGTGTTTAAGTAACCCACCAAAAAGATAATTTGACATAGAAAGCTATAAAAGTATTCAAACAACCTTCACTTATTGCTTCTTTTATTTGAAAATTTGATAATAGTTGGCCAAGGCCCGATAGTGAAAAAGCGAGAGCGCTTAGTTAAAATTTTGCTCAAGTTCTTGAGTCATACACAAATGAGCTGGATACAAATATTGGTAAATTTTTAAAAGTACTTTTTCAACACTTTAAACCGATTGTTGATTTTACTGTAATAGAAATCGAGAACAAAGTAAGACTAAATAAGAAATAGTCTCTTTAGTTACTATTTGAACAATTAGATTCTGGATTACAGTTTACAAAAATGCTATTTAATTCAATATATAAGCTAACATATTGGCCAGATTAGCTTAAGCACGCCTACATTATTATAATATTAAAACCGACGAAACCACCAACAGATGTGACCTTCTACTGGCTTATAAGCCGGGAAGATTTGTTGGCATCTCTTTAATTGATAGTCCTTTGATCGACAGCATGTTGTCATTTAATCAACGGACAGTTGATTGATAGGTCTATTAATTGACAAAGAGAGGTTCATGAGCACACTTGTTTTCGTATCTTCAGTACAAATTCGGTATAAAGACGTACACTGACTCGGTTTGAGGTTTGCTGTACTTTACTATTGGCTCTTGCCAAGAGATCCAATTTCCACTATTTTATATTTTTGCCACGTTTCTCAGTTGCATTTAAAAATGGAAAATCAATTGGAAGTTGGTGCTTTGTAACGCAATAAAGATAAGATAAATGTGGAAGATATTTGATGGTACGAAATCGCATGCATGAAAATTCTGGCAATTCAGGCTATTTTATTTGTTATTGGCACTGTTCGGAAAAGAAGAAGTTAAAATTACAAAAGCATTGCTGGCACGTACAATACAATGACTGAGATGGATAATGGTCAATGAGCAATTCGATATTTCAAAGAAGACAATCACGCAGCTGATGCTCTAAAATCAAAGTTGCAAAAGCAGTGAACAAAATCAAAACATTTGCAGCTATTTGCAATGATAAACCTTCACAAATTGGCCATAAGTCTCAACTCTAATACCTAACTAACATTTCTGGTAGTCTTCCCTCCACTAACGCTATCAGGAAAATCTGTCAACGCATTTGACATGAGAATCTCTCAATTTAATCAGAATCATTAACGGATTTGCAATTACTTAAGAAATTTAAGACAAAAATCAACGGTGCCAAATTTGAATATGTAATTCGTCTTGACACAAGCGATGATATAATTTTATTGTTTACAACATTTTAAAACCTGAAATTATTAGGCGAAGCCAAGATACAGTTAATGGACGGAGGTTTCAAGACAACTCCAAGACTATTTCACCAAATGTACTCTATCTATGGACAAATCGGAGCAGACGATAACAAACGCATGTAATGACATCGAAACGTCAATAGTTTTATAAAAAGTTATTTGAAACCATCGATCAAATGACCAATAAAATTGATGTTGTTCTTGAACCCGATTTCATTATTATCGACTTTGAACTAGCAACCATCAATGCATCTCAAATCGCTTTCACTGTACAAAATAACAGTTTGCTTTTTCATTTGTCTTAAACCATTTATCGTAAAATTCAAAGATTTGACATTAAAAAGAAATACGACACTAATGTTGAATTCAGCCTTCTGGTTTGCAAGATTTCGGAATTTCTTTTTTGCCATATCTTGAAATGCCCACTGCTTTCGGTGAATTAAAAACTTAATTTTTAAACGATGAAAGTGAACAACAGCTGCTGAAGTGGTTTGAGGAATTATATATTCATGGAAAGCTTTGAAACAATAGTGGACAACAACCACTGTTTAAGCTAATAATGTGATTTGTTCTTCACAACAATAAACTAGGGCTTCCAAGGACTGAAAACTACTACTACAACAAATAACATAGTATAATTTGATTAAATATTTTACTTTTAGGTTAAGTGTTGGCACTTAAAATTCGAATTTCTAATCGGTAACACTCATACTGGTATCTTCAATATTGTAAGAGAAATGACTTGAATATGGAAAAGAGTTTCAAAATAGTGATACAAAATAGACTAAAAAATAATATTTCAATTACTAATTTTCTCAGAGTAATAGCCTATCACTTAAAATTCTAATTATTCATTACATTGTATAATTAGTATATATTTAAATTTCTTTTATTAAATATTTTTTGTTTCATTATTTCATAACAAACAAATAAATTACTTTTTAAATGCTACAACTAGTAGCTATTTATTGTATATAATGTAGTTGGTTATTTAATTAGGTTTAAATTCCCAACAATGAAATCGAACGGTCTAATATATTTTCTATGGGTTCTGTTATCGGTGATATCTCAATAACTTTTTAATAAAATAAAAATAAAATAAAATAAACGAGAGCAAGTTCACACACGTGTCCTCCACCCTAATAAAACAAAAATGTGTACGTTGGAAACTACGCCTAGACAACAAGTTGACATAAGAAATGTATATAATAAAGAAAATAAATAAATTCTAAACTAAAAAGTTGACTAGTTGGAATAAAATCCCTTCCTTTTTTTGAAAACAAGGCCCACATATACAAAACTATAATCAGACCGATTTGGACGCTTTTAAAACAACTTTTAAGAAACCGCCAAAGGCCTGCAAACCAATTAAATTTTTTATAGTAATGGCACTAATAAATCAGCTTATAGAGCATATACTAGCTTGTCTGCCAGAGATGCCATTGGTTCTTTAATAAATGTAATGTGTGCTGTTCTGATCGTTGATGTATACTATCAATAAACAAATGAAATATAATTACTTATAAGCATCAGTTGTAAAACCAAAATTATACTACATTAAAAGAAATATTACTTTTGCTATTAATTGAGTTATATTTTCTTATATTTACAATATTTTTGAATAACAAACAGCATTTAGTAAGTGAACTTGTATCACCTAATTTACTTGATTTTTTTATTTTCATTTTTTGTCATAAAGGTTTTTATTTGCAGCACAAAGTTTAAATACGTCAAGTATATTATAACAATAACGGTAAAGAATACTAATCTGGAGCTGTTGTGGAATAATTTTTCGTAGCATAAGTTGGCAAAATCAATATGTAATAAGTATTTGTTATTGGATTAATAAAAATCAATAGATTTGCTTAAAACTATATTCATGCTAATAATCCGTAACAGAAAAAAGTAAATGTTTAATTTTTAAATGTGAGGACAGCTTTATATAAAATATTTGTTTAAGCAACTACATTTTAATTTCTTTTTAAATACGAGGTGAGTTTTAGTACAAAGGTCTCAATTTTTTTCTAAAAAAGTACCTACCTAAGACAGTTGAAACTTCTGTTACATGATTCCATGGCTGATAAGAATACTTCTTTAAGGATATGTTTTGCCCACTGAAAAATCGCTGATGTAACAGCGGCTCGATTGGAAAATGAGCGCCCACGAAGAGTATTCTTCATGGTTGGAAATGCATGGCAGTATCGCGTCTGAACATGTCCTGGAACATTGTCCCCGCGCAGCCTTGTGTTCGTTAGTCAGCATTTGTAAGACTTACCTTAAAGAAACTGTCCAAATTTTTATGTCATCAAGTAAAATGGACTCTACAGATCCTACGAAAATGCGAAGTGTAGATGCGATATTACGCACACCTAATCGACGGTTTTCCATAACAACTTGCTCTACTCGCGCAATCATGGTTTCGGTCCGGCTAGTTCGTGGCCGAGTCTGCACACAACTCTCAACTTCTTTTAATATTTTATAACATTCATAACGCCTTCACAGTATATCACACTTAACGGGTGATAAATTTTGATGGGCGTTTCACTACACAGAAGAGGAAACGGATGATTACACGTTATCTTTGAACAATAAACGTCGCCATTTAAAGTATACAAAACAACACTCACTGCAATGGCGGTAATTCGACCAGTGTACATTGTATGGTGCTGCTTTTTGTATTACAAATTCAAAAATATTTCCGTTTCTCACTAACGAGAACCAAACAAGAGAACACATTTTTGACGTTATTTTCACTTGTTTTATCATCTAATTGGAAAAGTTAGTCCTTTACGTTAATGTTATCTTGATAAATGCTAATCATTTAAACTGGTTTTTGTCCTACATAATTTTTTGTGGTGATTTTTTAATCCGACATATTAGTAGACTTAAATTAACTAACTTTATTAATTTTTTTAAATATTCCATTAGTGTGCGTTTAGAAAATTGTATTTTTTTAATACACAAAAATTTCATGACAAAATATGCACATTAAAGGCTTTAATACCAATTTTATTTACTAACTACTACATTTTAAGCACTGGCACTACCTTGTTAAATTATTTTAAAATATTTTTATCTAGTATTATATTTCTAAAACAATTTGTAATCCATTAACCCCATTAGAACGTAATTTGCTACAGTTAGTTAAATTTTGCAATAGTACAGGTTAACAAAAGTATATTGTATTTGTGTGAAATATTGTTAAGTTTTTAAAATTACTAATAATAATTAAAAAACTTTTAGCACGAGTTTCAAAATATCTGCAAAAAATTATTATTCATTTAAATTTACACTTACGTCCGAAAACTAATGAGACTGATTCATAAACATCCGTTTAATTTAAAATTTGTTTATATACACTTTATTAATATTATTCAAAATAACATCCCTTAGAATCAATACACCGTTACTAGCGATTTTAATACTTATCTTGAACTAGAATCTTTTTTTGAACACTCGTCATATCACCGTGCACATTTTAGCAGTCCGAAAATGGTAGCCTATTAAGCTATATTTTAGCTGGGAAAAAAGTTAATTGGGGCCAAATTTAGGCTCTAGAAAAGTTGTTACATATGTTTTTATTACAAATTATGGTAAAAGTGAACTGCAGGCAAAAGCGCGTAAGTAAAAAAGGAAATTAGTATTGCTTTCATCTTTGTCTGGCTTATTATAGCCTTTTTTTGGTCAGGGAGGTTCGGTAGTGTGCCACTCAAAGTGCTATCTTTTTGTTGTCGAATTCTATTCAAAAACCTACGTATTAGCACAATTTATCAGTTTCTCTAAAAATCCATGCAATCCAAAAACTTTTGAACCATACGTTCAAAACAGTATTATCAAGTTTTTCCTTAATTCTTACAGCTTTGCTTATTTATAAAACCATTAATTTTGGATTTATAACTAAAACAAACCTAATTTACATAAATCAATTAATTAATCTTTTATACTATCTGATTTTTGTTTTATTTAACTTTTATTTAAGAACAATTGTAATTTTATTTTACTATTTTCGAAACTGCCTTTTCTTTAATGCACAAGGTAATTCGAAATGACAGACAAATATATAAATTAAATACACCACACCTGTGAAACGATTTTTTAGGTCTTCTAAAATAATTATTAAAGGTGGTACATAAACTGCTTCTTTTACTAGCCCCACAAGAAAAAATCGTAACATGTTATATCAAAAGACCAAAATGTAAATGCTAAGTCTTCAGTCTTTATGCACCATATCCAATATTGAAATAAACATTCACTTAGAAAACGTCAAACACCCCGATACCAATCTCCAACTTGTTAAAAAATGATGTTTTCTGAAAATTCACTCATTTGAGCAATAAGCCACTTTTGCAACGTTATGAGATACGTTCCCCAGTCACAGTTTTACCACAAAAAACATGAATATAACATATTAACTCTTAGGGAATCATTTCTATGTTTCAGTGTAGCAAAGGGATTTTGTAGCTTTCATTTCGAGACATTAATCGATTCACTTTTCTATTTAGGTAGCACGTTGCCTTCGATATAAAAAATAAACACGACAAAAGTGTCGTTTTCCATGTTTTCAAGTATTTCGTCAGAAAACTATATGCTTAACGCTAACATCTAACGCCGCTACACGACTGTGCGCCATGCGCGAACGCTCTAGCGGTAGTATTCGAAACTTTAAGATATTCTTTTTAAAATGATATGTGAATCATTAATCATTTTGAATCACCCTCTATTGTTACACGACCCGTTTTCATAATATTAAGTGATGCAGAAAAAGGTTTTTTTTTATTTCTAAAAAGTTGTCATCAGTTATGAATTTATATAGAAAGCAAATTTTTTACTTCGACTAATAAAGAGGTAATTTTTTACGTTCAATTTCAAATAATAATGTTATATCTGGTTCAGACATACAGTATTGTATTTACAATATTGTCTTTTCAGGTAATTAATTGGTGTTATTAACAGAACAAAGTAGGAAAATACATTTGTGTTGTATTTTATTCATAAAAAATATATAGTTTTTAATATGCAATTAAGAAACATCTGCTGCCAATATAAAACGTGAATACATATAAACTACGAAATGGAATTTATGTAAAATTACTTAACAATATATATATATATATATATATATATATATATATATATATATATATATATATATATATATATATTATAATATATATATATATATATATATATATATATATATATGATTAATTAGAAAATCAAGATATAAGAGTTTTTTATTCAAAACACTCTACCAATGAAATTAATTAAATAGAAAATTTTCTGGTTTATGTTTAATCATCGAACTAAAGTAAAATTTTAGATAAAAGTTTGAAGTGTGGTAGAATGATTTTTTTTTTAATTTACCTCCGCATCTAATAAATTGGTGAACGGCGCGTTGAGTCGTACATCCTTGAGCAGCCCAAGGCATATCATTTTAAAAGCCATCAAAAAGTGTAATGTTGAATGCGTTTATGTTGGAAACTTGTTTTTAAAATAGTGATTCTGTGATTGCGACGTAGCGGCTTTGTCGTGAGCATTTCGAAGCAGATCATCATGGAAGAGTTCCGACCAAGACAACCATAATGTGGGTACGCAATTTCTGGGAGTCACCTAATAGACCTCATAGCATTCGGAGAATATTACAGCAGTGAAACAGGTTGTCATATCGCTACAACGTTCCTTTGTTAAGCATACTTTCGCTTCAGGAACCTTTGTCCAGGGAGTGCGGACAATTCTGCACTGTGATCTTATGGTGGACCCATACAAACTTATGGTGGCTTGGGATCTTAAATAATGTTACTGGGTGATTGCGAGAACATGTTGGCAAATGTTCCAGCTAATGTTATTGTGTTCATTATTAATGAAGCTCGTTTTAATTAACGAGATGCGCCAATAAGCAGAATTCTTGGTACTGGACCTCACAAAATCCTCGATAACTCTATGGGTGACCTTTTCATAGTCAGAGTGTAACTATTTGGTGTACTGTTGCGGAACTTGGCATTATGAGACCGTACTTTTTGACTGTTACATCTCCCCGCTGTGTTGCAACATTACGTAATTTCTTGGAACCCGAACTCAACAAACATGGAAATGCACCATGGTGGATTCAACGAAATGGAGTTACCGCTTATAACTTTAAAATTCCTTGAGAAGTTTTGAGACAAATGCTTTCAGGCCGCCTCATCTCATGGTGACATCCCATGGCCGGTTAGGTCACCAGACCTGCCTGTTTGCGATTTTTTTTTGTTGGGACATCTGAAGGCTGAAATCTTTCGACGTAGGTTGCGGACTATTAAGAAATTAAATGATACTATTCGCAACGCAATCGTAGCAGTATTGATGGAAATGTCTCGACGAGTAATGCGTAACTGTAAGGTGAGGCTGCAGAAGTGTATCGATCGTAAAGATTTGGGCCATATCACCTTCAAAACTGGTTAATGGCGAGGGTACAATAAAACCTTGAAGACAACTTATGTTGTTCTTGTTATTATTGTCTAAAAAATGGGAGATAATTTTTCCCGACCCTGTAGTTCTGTAGACAAGAAATGTAACAAAAATGGGCAATTAAGTATTTTACAAAAGACGTTTATTTCAAATTGAATATAATTACTAATAGAGCTATAGATATGTACAAATATAATACGGAGTTATAACGTAGTTTTATTTCTTAAATTATTAGAAGAAACAATAACATTAATATCTATAGTTTTTTTTAGATAATTGTTAAAAATTATAGTTAAAACGATTTAAGATAGTCTTTATGTTTAAGAGCTATTTCACAGGTTAACGTTACTTTTTAGGATATACTAACAATATATTTACTGATTATATTAATGTTTATTACGTTAAAACATTACAAAAACTGATTAGGCTCTCCCATTAAAAGCGAGTTGTACTCACATATCAAAATGTCTGGTTAGCCATAAAAAAAATCAAAGCCAGATTAATTTATAACTAGTTTTAAATTATAAGAAATAAAATGTTTCAGTAAACAGATTAAACCGGTTTCAGAGAAAATTCTCTTATAGATCAAGATATAACTGATCGCATAGTACAAATATTTTTAATACTTTGTAGACCTTTACGACTTTTGCCTTAATAAATTTTTTAATAATTTGTTGGGCAACAGGCGAGGGTGACCATTTAGAACATTCAAAAGCTTAAGTTATCTATTAAAATAAAAAAATATTTAATATCGAAAATAAGAAGTACTGTGAATCGGAGTTATGAATTGAAAGTGTTATTTTAAGTGTATTAAACATCAACATTCAGCAGACATGTGCTGCTAATTTATTTTTAAAAATACGTACTTTATATGTTGGTATCATAACGCCATATCTATTCTTGAAAATTTAAATGTTTTGATGTTAAAATGTTTTAATTCTTTTCTTTCTTTTAGAAGAGTATAAATGCATTTATTAACCTCAACAAAACCATTTTGACGATTACGAAAATACTCACAATTAAGTATTTACAGAATGATTGCATTAACTCTAAGCATTTAACATCGACACTTCATTATGTTAATTTTATGAGTTGTTAAACTATTCCGTAAATTCTTATCGCATGCGGCAATATGGTTGCAAATCGATGAAGGCAGACCCTGCCTGCCCGTTTTTATTTTGTTGGTCTGTACATTTTCTCAGTAAATTACGCTTTTCCAATGTGAGAGCGGCGATGCGGATTTAGAGGGGACAATGTACTCTGAAAGCCAATGTGAGTACAAACATAGCCTAGAAAACGTGAAATTTACATCTGACGAGAGTCGGATTGTAGACAAACTCTCTGATTAAAACTAGAGCTCCGACTGGAGTTCGCGTTACAATGATTAAGTCTCCGTCGCCTCTGGACTTATATATATTCCCTTAGCTAGCAAAGCAAACTTTGCAGCGCCGCGACTAAAAATATCTTAGAAACAGCAGGATCTTATATGTTTTAAGAGCCATGTATCTGAAAATTGTGTAAAATGCTTTAAATTTCTAAAAAGTTATAAATGTTTCACATTTCGTAGTTTTGATAAATATTATAAATAGTCAATTACTGAAATATTTTTAAAGCAAAGGGATATTATATTTCTAGTATAAAATGCAAGTTTTAATTAATATAGTTTATTTGCCTAAAAGAAGATTATGTAAGTAAATTAAAATTAAAAATTATTTAAATCCAACCATTGCAGAGGAAGTGGATAAATCTATTTGCACATACACAAGCTAAAATTTGCTCTCGGCTAACTATTAATAATTATGTATTTTGATATAGGGTATAGATTAAGAATGGAAGGTCAATGTTTTTATATGTTCTCATAACTCGGGCTTAATGCAAGTTGATACAGCAACTACTGTGTATGAGACAGCTGCACTACTACTTTTTGTTTTAATTGAACGCGAGTACTCAGTTTTAGAAGCTGAGTGGACTACATACCAGGAATCTGTATCTCGGGATCGAACCCGGAGCCGTCCTCACGGAAGTCAAACATCTCAACCGCTTTTGGCACTTCGTGATATTAGCTTATACAAAACTATTAGTAGTCTACAACACCTAGAAATGTAACCCTTTATATAAAAACATAAATGTATAATGGGTATAATAAAAAAGTACAATTACATTAATGCCTGCCTTTTGCAAAAGTTAATTTACGGAAAATATTATTTGAACCTGAGAGTTTAAATTTATTGGATAATATACTGCTAAAATTAAATATATTTTATTAAATTTTGAAATAACACGTTTCAAATAAAGGTTATACTTACTACAAGATAAATTTAAAAATTTGATTGAAATCCAGTTATCTAGAATATAGAAAGCATAATAGAATTAGGAATGAGATAAAAGCCAAAAGAGAAAAAATTTAAAAACTAATTCAGAAAGACTTAGACAAATATCAGAAAAAAAGGAAACAGAAAAGGTACTATGTTTTTCTTAGTCAAGAAAATTAAGGTATCGGTAGAAGGCACTTGTGTAATTTGTAGAATAGATTAGATGTAGAGTAGATTGGAATAAACATTTTTGTTACAAGCCCTTCAACAACCACATGAACGAAATTTTTTCCTTGAAGTATAGACATTAAGATTATTTTAAAAGACTAATGTAAATACACTTTGAATAATATATATAAAATAACTAGTGACTTTAAAATTAGATCTTAAAAACAAGGATGTCCACAAGAAATAAATAAATAAATAAATTTATATATATATATATATATATATATATATATATATATATATATATATATATATATATATATATTTTACCGATAATAGTTTTACAACTATGAGGCTTAGATAGCTATCACATGCTTGTATGGAGCTTATTGTGATTGCAAATAGATTTTACGAAACAAAGAAAGGCTGATTTAAAAAAAATGATAAATAAGCAAATTAAAAACAAATCATAAGTGATATTGTAAGACCTAAATACATCTAAAACTGTACTAATACAACGTGAAATAAGGCTTTTTGCTTACGGATATATGCTAATCGATTGATTTGTTTTATCTAGCCAGGTTAACCTGTTTGTTACTCTATTATTCATTTTTGATCTATGACCAGTTAACTTATACGAGAGTTTGTGATATTCCTGCTAATTACACAGACCAACACCTGTTTTGGTGCCGGGGTATTTGGAGCTGATTTCATATGAATTTGATGCGCTGAATTCAAATATAACAGTTTTTGCCTATCAGCTCAAATTTCTAAGATATAAAATTTTAGTGAAATATACTTTACACTATTTTAAGTTAAATCCGTGCATGAAATAAAAAAAAACTAGACATGGAATTTTATTATCATATTATACAAATATATAATTATATACTATATTATGCCATATTATATATAATAATATACAAAGATAGAGGATATAGTCATCGATCGATATAACCAACTATAATCACTGAACACTAGGAAGGTTTTTTCCGTGATATTCTTGAATGTATTTTGGAACAACCCCTTCTTAAACTACAACAGTAATTTACCACCTTCCTTGGTAGCGGTGCTTGATAGTTTTAAGATTCTGGTGAAATCTTTCACCTTGTTCCTCACTCATGTCTCATAAATTTTCAGGAAAAAGGTCTAAGTGTCTGTGTAAATAGTGTACCCAAAGGAATTGAAACTGTTAAGAATCTCGTTTACTAGTTCAACATAATTTTCAGCTTTGCGTTTGCCTAGAAAATTTCCGACAACTGAAACAAATAAAGTCCAAGCTTTTCTCTCAACCTCGTTCATTAAATTTACAAAGGCATAATCCTTAATGAGTTGTCTTATTTGTAGACCGTCAAATATTCCTGCTTTAATTTTTTCCGTACTTAACTGAGGCAAGAGCCTTTACGAACTGCTTCATAAAGCCCAGCTTGATAAGCAATGGAGGAAAGATGATTTTCCCTCTTTCAACTAAGTGGTCGTTAATGACAATCTTTTCCCTGACGTCCACGTTTTCTCTATTAGGCCACTTTTTTCTATCCCAATGGTGTGTTTTATCTCTGCTATCCCAGAAGCACAAGAAGCAAGGATATTTGGTGTAGCCACTTTGCTGTCCAAGGAGAAAGTTTATCATTTTTAAGTCCACACATCACCCAATGATGTTTATAACACTTTATCTTCTCCAAAACCAAAGCTATGGTGTTATATTCTTCTTTTATTTTCGTTGAGTGAGCAATGAATATTGAACCATATTTGTTCCCATTTCAAACTTCGCTTTGAGCTGTCAAAAAATAGGCGAATATCATCTTAAAGATATTCAAGACCCATTTTTTCCAGGAGTCCTCGAATGTCATGACAAAATACAAGATTGTCTTCTTGAGAGAAGAAGAGTAGCAGACCCTTTTCTCTTGTACGGTAAAAGGTAATTTTGGTTCCTTGTTCCGGTAAATGTTTGTCGTGCAACATGGAAGCAAGTAATTAAGAACCTTCTTTTGACAGGTTGAGATCCCTGGTGGGGTCATTCAATTCATCCTGGTTAAAACATTGTGGAATTGATATAATAATCACTGTCACCTTTAGTATCAGAAGGGTGATCATAAGGGCAATCCTCATAGAGCTCTGGTAGCTGGTGAAACGTTGGGAGTGGCACTTCCTCTGAGTGAGGGACCGGGCGTCTTGCACAGACTAAATTAGGATAAGTCCACTTGCTACGGTTGTTTCGATTGATTCCAATAATATTTGCTAGGCAAAAATAACAATAATCGAAGTGGTTTTGTGGTTTTCCAAACCATTGGTACGCCGAATTTCAGACTTATCCTTTTCCCGGTAGTCCATTGTCATAAATGTTCTGTGCAAGTTTTACAGACTTGATGCGGTGTCCAAGTTGTATCTTGATCACCAAACCTAATACCAAAGTATCTAAGATAAGCTCTTTTTATAAGGTCATTAACAATTTTTTTGTTTTATTTTAACGTGTATTCTCCGCATATGTAGCAAAACACATCAGGATGATTCAAAAACACAATACAATAATCTACAATAGAGTATGTTTTAGGTTAACCTTATAACAACTCTTTCCGAAACACAAATATCACGCGAGGACAACTTTGATTTACTCTGCACGGCGACAACTCACAAACTAACCTCAACTCGATTGAAGCATTGAAGGTCACTTCAGTTACAGTATGCTTACTCTATCTGGTAAATTTTTCTGTAACTAACTGACCGGCAGACTGGCAATACAGAAAATATACAAGAACCAATCCTTGTATATGTAATTTACAACAGCATAAAATGTAGTTAAAACTGCACATTTCGTGTAGAACTACACGTTAAAAAACACTGATCTAAAAACATAGAGCTAATAGAGAAAAACTGAGTTCATATTTAGATTCAACAATCCAAATATAGTTAAAATAATTTCGAAAATCCTAGGCACCAAAAAAATTTTTTTTTATAGACCTGTGTTATCTGTTGCCACTATCTGTTGTATTATGAAGTTAAAGCGATGAACGTGCTTCCTCTTTTAATAAATTTAATCTTAGTATAAATGAGATTTTTCTAAACTTTAAAAGGCTTTCTTTGTCGTTTTAGAACAAAACATTTGCTGTTCGTACAGACATCTAAATGATGACAGAAAAGAAGATTTAAGTTAACGCCGTTATCTACGTTTTCAAACTTGCCATTTTCCAAATCAGAGAGTTTTACTACAGTTATTGTAAGATGAGAAAAAAAATGCTTCATCTAGCTAGTTGTGTTTCAACAGATGAAATTGTTGTAAGTTGTGTGTCGTTAGGTACAAAAACATATAAAAACGCTTAGGTTTTAAAGAACAGACTTATTTATGTACTGGAATTGTAATAGTTACTTTTTTTAGCAGTTTCTTTTACACTTAAAGAAAACATTACACAATAAGTCTCAACAGGATTTTAATAAATTTTTATGGTCGACTTGGGGTCACAGTTTTTTTTAAATTTTATTTATATCATTTAAATAAATTGTGACGGGGCCAAATTCTGTCATAATCCGTTTATATATCTGATCACCTTAGATTTTTCTCCCTTGTTATTTTGCCCATAATGTGGTTGTTACAACAGTATTTTCTTTGTTCATCTCTAGGTAATCCTTAAATTCTTAGACCACTTTGCTTGTAAAAAATTGTTGGCTGATTTCTTGTCTTAAACAACCAGAGTCCTTACAAAGTTTTTTTTAATTACTTTGAAAACCAAAGTTATATTGTTAAGTCTTTCCAACGTAAATCGCTTTAGTTTATTCTTTTATTTATGTTTTCAATTTCGTTTCAATAACTTAGGCTTTAAATGGGCCTATAAACAGACTCATAAACTATTTTAATTTGATTAAGATTTCCCCTTTATTTGTTAGACTAGTAAAATCCTAGATGTATCTAATGTTATCGATTGGACTTTTTAGTGAGTACAAAAACACCCTGCTAGATTATGTTCCTAGAAGTCTGCGTGTGATTAATTTTCATAACACCTATATTTTCTTTATGGTTCCTGTTTGAGTTTCTTAAAAACATTATTAAATGCTCTATTCTTAAAGATATAGATGTTTCTAAAATGATTTTTTGAATGTATTTTAATATTTTCTTTCTTCTTGGTTGTGTTTTTGTTTTGTTACTAAGTTGCAATTTAAAATTTCTTTGTTAAAAAGTCTGAAAATAAATACGAAGGCTTTTACGACTGATGTTATGGTGCATCGTGTGGTTGGTTTTCGGCATATAAGCTCGTGGTCGGAATTCAGAAATTCTTAACGTTTCGTCCACAACTGCGGCGGATATCTTCAGAAGAAAATCTTTTAAAAAGTAAGTGAATGGTGTTGGGGGGGCGTTGTTGACGTCACCGGAATGGTAAATAACGTGATCCGGCTAGTTGCTGACGTTATTCGGATCGTCACAGGTAATATTTTAGCATTTTCTGATGTCACTCACTCTTTCACCGTATCGTGGTCTGTTTTTTACCCCTTGAGAGCCATAAACCAAGACCTAGGTAGATTAAATCCGTTTTCCCTGTTAAAATTATTTTTATATTTGTAAATTTCCACCGCCTTTCTGTGTAATCTCAGGTAGTAATTCCTACAGTTAAATAAAACTTGTGTTTGCCCGAATTTCATTCTGTGGTTAGGATTTTCCAAAGCATGTTTAGCAACTACTGATTTATTGGGTTGGTTAAGGAGTAGATGACTTTTATGTTCCTTTATCCTAGTGGTAATCGTTTAGCCCATGGTCCCAATGTAGACTTGCCCACATGAGCAAGGTATGCAGTATACCTTTGCTGTATCCTGTGTGTATTTGGCTGGTTTAAGCAAATTCCTTATCTTAGTGGTGGTAGTATAAATGGTTCTTAAGAATTTTTCCTCTCCGGTCCGTAACCTTGTTGATGTAAGGTAAAAAACCTTTGTCTACCGTAGCCGATTTTGATTGTGTTTTTTGTGCGCATTTGTTAGGTTTAATTTCTTTATTTATCGTCGTCCACTAGTGGCCATTCGCTTGTAAGGCTTGTTCCAAATGTTCTAGTTCTTTATCTAAAAACGGTGGTTCACATATACTTCGTGCTCTATCTAACAATATTTTCACAACCATTTTTTTTGAATTGGGTTGTGATTCGAATGCTTATGAAAATATCTGTCCGCATGTGTGGATTTTCTGTACACGGTGTGTTGTAAATGTCCATTCTTTGATCCCAACACCTGTACGTCTAAGAAAGCAATCCTATCTTTTGTGTCCAGTTCCACGGTAAACTGTATGCTTGGGTACATAGGATTCAATTGTATAAGAAATTATGGTAGTGTCTCCATTCAGTTTTCCATATCATAAAAGTATCATTGACGTATCTTAACCATATCGCGGGTTTTAGAGTTGCTGAACTGATGGCGATCTCTTCAAATTTCTCTATGTAGTAATTGGTGATTACAGAGCTAAGTAGGCTACCCATTGCTACTTCGTCTTTTTGTTTGTCATATACGTCCTGCCAAACAAAGTAACTAGACATAAGGCACTGCTAAAATAGCTGTAAGATATCCTTAGAAAAAATTTTCTTTGGGTGATCCAGGACATCTTGAATCGGCACTTTGGTAAACAGGAAAGTTACATCGAAGCTAATTATTAGATCTCCTTCCTGTAGCTGGATGTAATGAAGATAGTTGACAAAATGTATGAAGTCCTTAATGTAACTGCAGTTATTTCCAATGTACGGTTGTAAAAGACTGGATAAGTATTTGGTCAACTTATAGGTAGGACCATTGATAGCACTGACAATGAGTCGAAGCGGTACATCATCCTTGTGTATTTTGGGGAGAACATATATTCTTGAAGGCAGCGCCTCTAATGTTATTAGTCTTTTTTTAGTGGTGTTATCCAGAGAGAAACTCTATCAGTTTGCTCGTGTCACGTAGTATCCGCATTTGCTTGGTGATGAACTACTTAGCGAGTTGTACGATGGTGAGCCCGTTTTGCCTGCCTCTTCATATGGCCTGGTCTTATTCGGTTACGTTACGGCTTCCTCGACAGCATGACATGTTTCTGCAACGAATACAGTAAAAAAGGGTGAGAAATGAAAAACAAAGAATGAAAAAGCAAGAAAATCATAAAAGTCGAAATACGGCGATTTTGGCAATTTTTGGTATTTCTAGCTCAGTTCCGTACACCAAATTACAGTAATTTTCATCTACAAACATATTTCAGACACATTGGGGTTTCGGGAAAAGCATATTTGTTTAGATGAACTTTTTATGTGGTCAATAAACTTTTGGCTAGTACTGTATATGTAACAAACAGGGGATGCGGTGGCTGAGCAACCAGTTGGCTGTCCTCTAGCCGGCGCGCACGAGTTCGAGTCTCGCTCAACCCATGTGTGTGTGTGTGAATATCCCAGCATTTAAGTGCATGTTAGTAGGTACAATAAGCCCTTGAGGCTGCAGTGCCTATAAATGCGCCAAAAAAGTGTATGTAACAAAAGTTGAATGCTTTATATAACTAATTAACTTTTTATTAACTTTTTGATATCCCAAACATATAAAAATTTGGGGAACATTGCGTGACAAGTTATCAGCACAGGATGAAAAAGCTTTAAAATCAGGTCCTGTGTACGTAAATTCAATAAAATATTTTGTTTCAAATTACTCTAGGAACATTATAATAAATCTGAAATATAAAAACTAATAAAATCCAGCCTACGTAAATGCTTTTCGAAACCGCAAATTAATCTTATGCTATTCGATAGACTAATATATTAACTTCTGTATGGCAGTGATAACTGCATGCTACAATTAATGCCAGATAACTACTTACCTGGAAAGATTTTTCTTTAATTGTTATAAATAATTATTACTGATGATACTTTTATATTTGCATATGTTTACATTTTGTGATTTTCTCAATCGATTGTGCTTATAGCTTTAAAAAATAGAAATAATACTTTTATATAATTTATTTCTATTAGTTACCAAAAGATATAAAATTGAACATAGGCAATGCTATATTTATCGAATATATTTTTTAAGTTTTATAATTTATAAACTGACTTAAAGTTTTTTTTAATTTGTTTTATTTAACAGTAGTAAAAAAAAATCATTTTGTATAAAATTAGTTTTTTTCGTTATTGTTCAGCGCTTCAGAGTAAATCACTTAGTTAAGTAATTTATTCGGTTAGTACTTAATTAATAAATAATTAATTATTACTGACACAACGAGTTGTTCATGTGTTACTTTTATTATATTAGCTATATTACATTTGCGAAGAAGAAGAGTTGTTAGTAGTATTTGTCCATAATCAATCCATTATTATTTAGGTACAGATTGATTTATTGATTGAACTATAAACCACTAGACATTTATACAATAAACTTATAAACTATTTATTTTTACTTTTATAATGCAAAAAATTTATATCACACTATTTTTATTCAATAAAAGATTTCAACTTAGAAACTTATATTTCAAAAATAAATTTTCAGCGGCATTTTGGAGCTTCTAATCATTTTAAAACAATTTTTGTTTCAACTTATATCTTATGAAATAAATCTAGTGTGTTACTGGGCCGTATTCTCATATATCTAATCCAGTATGATTTAGTGACGCACTGTAATCTGACCCACGTTTTATGGATGTGTATAAATTTATGGGAATATGCGCATAATCTTGAAGTATCTTTCACTCTTTTTTGCTTGAATGAAATATGTCCACGGGCGACCACTTTCGTATACATATCGCTCTTGCAACTGCGAATTTTATATGAGTTGAAATTGGTTTTTCGTTATCTTGACTGATGTTTCCTCGCATTAGCCCCACATGCAATAACTAACCGCGGGTCAACCGGGTAATTTAGCCTATGGTGCGAGATTAACTTGTAATAGGTAAAATGTCCGGTTAGCTCGCTAGGGAAGTTGAAAACTGTAGTATACAAAGAACGTACATAGACATTTCTGTATGATATTTACATTTACTAATGAAGAAGGCTAGAGATGAGTTCTAAATGAGACCTTTATATAGAGTTAATTTGCGCCTGAAATATCAAACGCAACATTCAAATGGCTTAAACGAAGTAATCGCCAGTGAACTTATAAAGGTCTGCCATTGGGATCAAGTTGAGCATTAGAAGTTGCAATATAAATGGAAGGCAGTGGGACAAACAGTTTTGGTCTAATGAGGCATTCCGCCTAATCTGACGAATGGTAGTTATCAGCTACAAGTCAGCAACCGACTCTGCTGCCACACAGAAAATTTCAGTCGGGCTTTAATTCCTCTTTAGTTCGTGTCAGGTCTCCGAGCTGTATTTAAATTAAATGATATAAAGTCACTTATCAAATAATTTGCTTAAGCTGAAAGCAAGTGCTCGCCTAGTGCGAGCTCTACGCGAGGTGCACTCAGTGTCGTTGGAATCAAATGGCGTAATCTCGAATTATTCCGAAGTAATAAAGTTGTTTAATGCGCCTATAAATTAATGAAATACGGCTAAAGACTGGGAACTACTTGCACAAGAGGCATTAAGTTTGCCTATATAAAGCCTTGCAAATGAACCTTAAAATTCAAGATGGTATAACTTGCTCTTGGTATAAATGAACAAAAAATACAATTTTTTCATTTAAAAGTCACTAATTTAATCTACGTTTTATATGTTTGACCAACTGTTCCAATCACTAGGTAGAACATAACCGGTACTAAATATAAGCCAGGGCACTAATGCATTATGCTCTAGTTATTCCTGTTTAACTTAATCTTAAATGATAATTTCATTATAACAAGTTTTTATCATAATATTTTGTTCATTTTTTAAGACTTTTTATTAAATTATTTTTATGATTATTAAGCCAATTACTTTAGGCGTATTTCAATTAAAAACCAAATTTGTAAATTAAGTGCAAATTACTTTGCCTGCAGTTTAAATTATTTTAAGAAATCCAATGATTTCGGTCCACAACGTATTTTACACCGCTGAATAATTTTTTACTATTATGTACTATTATATTTACTTCCCAATCCCTCGGTATTCCTTCTCCTTCTTATACTTGCTGGCATATCTTGTGTGTCCATTTCTTTATACACTCCCCTCCGTATTTGATTAGTTCAGGGCTTATTCCGTCCTTTCCTGCAGATTTTCCTACTTTCATGTGTGCTATTGCTTCTTCTGTTTCTTCCAAAGTTATTGTTTCGTTTTCTGTCTCTTCTTGTTCTTCTTGTTCTACTCTGATGGGGTTGTATTGTTCTTGTATGTTTGGTGCTTTGAATTTTGTGCTGTAATGTCTCTTCCATGTTTCTAATATTTGTGGCAGTTCTGCAACGACTTCTCCTTCTTCGTTCCTAATGCTCCACACCTTTTGGTTATGCATTCCCCTTAGGCCTTTAACTGTTTTCCAGAAGTCCTGTTTGTTGTTTTTGTTGTCTTTGAATTTCTGCTCCATCTCTCTACCAAACTCTTCCCAAGCTTCCTCTTTGGCCCTCTTCACTACCTCTTTTGCCTCGTTTCTCCTTGTTATATAATATTGCCTGTCTTCTTCTCTCTTGGTCTGTAGGTATCTCTTCCAAGCTGTTTTCTTTTCCATTACTATCCTTTTCACTTCCTCATTCCACCATTTCGTGCGTTGGTATCGAAGTGATATTTTGCTTTTCCCACAGATTGTTGTTGCTGTCTCAAGTATTACTTCCTTAAGTCTTGTCCATCTCTCTTCCACGTTCCATTCTACCTCCTGATGGTGCTCTTGTTGTTCGTGTTCTAGTAATCTGCGCTCTACTTCTTGTGCGTATTCTGTTTTTTTCTCGGGCTTTCTTAGTTCAGTTATTTTTATTTTCTCGTAGCTTTTCTTCGCTACTTCCTTTCTTACATAGAATCTCGTGTCCGCTATTACTAGTTTGTGTACATAATAGTACCAATCCACAAAAAAGGTAACACAAACGACTGTGGAAACTACAGAGCAATATGCCTGGCATCCTGCGTACAAAAGATCTACAACAGGATACTAGAAAAAAAGATAAGGCATCACATAGAAGACGAGCTATTAGAGGAACAAGCTGCATACAGAAAAGGCAGACAGACTCAAGACCACATATTTACGCTTCGCACAGTAATAGAAAAGACACTTGAAGGAAACAAAGAGCTACACCTGGCATTCATAGACCTCCTAGCAGCCTTCGAGACGGTACCAAGATCAACCCTGTGGAAATCAATGGAAAGAATTGACGTCCCAAGAAAACTTGTAGAAGCCACAAAACGACTATATGGAAGAACGAAAGCAATAGTAAGAATACAAGGACAAGAATCGGGGAAACTCTTGATGGAGAGGGGGATAAAACAGGGAGACTCCCTCAGTCCACTACTATTCATTATCATGATGAGTGAAATAGTTAAGAACAGCAGGAACCCAAACCTGAACACTAAACTAGGACACTGGAACATGGGAGCAATCAATATACAAAGCCTCGTCTTCGCAGATGATATACTACTCATATCCGATAGCCAAAGGAAACTACAAAAAGCAATAAATAATTAGAACAACGAAATTAAAATAAAAGGAATGACAATAAATGCGAAGAAAAGCAAAATAATGAGAATAAGTAAGAACACAAATGAAGAGCAAAGAAACCTGAACGTAAGATGTGAAGGAGAGCAATTGGAACAAATGGAGAGCTATGGCTACCTTGGAGTAATAATAACCCAAGACGGAACAGTAACAGATGAATTAAGGAACCGGATCTCCAAGGCGACTAGAGTATACTATCAGATCAACTCAACATTAATCAACAAGAAAGAGCTGAGCAAAGAGACTAAGCTCCACCTGTATAAAACAATATACTTATCTACATTAACATACGGAATAGAAAGCATACCGCTACAAGACAAGAGCAAAAGTAAATTAACGGCTGCGGAAATGAAGTACCTGCGACGTATAATCGGAAGAACAAAGAGGGACAGAGTGAAGAACATCACAACAAGAGAGGAGTTAGACCTAGAACCGCTAGTGGAAACACTACAGAAAAGACAACTAATGTGGTTTGGGCACGTGACACGAATGGGCGAAGAAAGGCTGCCAAGAAGGGTATTAGAGGCAAGAAGAGAAGTAAATAGAGGAAGAGGAAGGCCAAGGCAAACATGGATGGAAACTATCAGGAAGGAAGTGGAAATGAGGGGGAAAAGCATGGCAGAAGCTAAACAAATCGCTAGGGACAGGAAGAGATTTCGAAAATGGATAGAGGACCCGACACCTTAGGGTATAAGGGATGGACAAAGAAGAAGAAGAAGAAGAATTTTTTAGTTGCTTTGTGAAAATGAATTCGATCTACTATAAAACAAATTTATGAATTTCTATTTGTAAATTGCAGCAAAAGTACTGTCTGTAAAGGTTTTTAAAATAAATTTCTATAATAAATAAATATTAAAACTATAGTGTACAAAATTTAAACCACCCTCGTCTTCAAATAAGTTTTATATAATAGCCTATTCTACTAAAAAAATTGTAAAGACATTTCTAAAAACTAATAAACATATATTTTTGCATTTACGTAAAAAAATTAATATTTTCAAGTAAACCAATACAAAAGGGAAATTACACTGCGTAACTTAATAGGATATATATATAATATAAAATACTATCAGTAGGAGAAAAAAATAATAAAAATATATATGCCTCTGTCGTATTCTAGCCATTAAGAGCAAAATACTTTTGAAAAGACAAACAAAACATAAAAACGTATTGTATTAGCATTTATCTAGGTTTTGGGGTTTCTACCAGATGTTGCTGATATAAAATATTACTGTTATTTTTTATCTAGATAAAAAGTTCTTTGTTCGTAAAATACGATTTAGAAGCTAAATTCTTTGCTTTTACAGCACTACAGTTACAAGATTATTACTTGTAAAGTTTCGTTAGGTTTTCTTTATGTGTTTAAGATTAATGTGTGTAAAAAAGCTTCAAGATTATGTATAAATTTATTTTCTTTTATGTAGGTAGATACAAAATAGATGTAATAATTTAGCAAATCATTTAAGATGAGTTTGGCTCGTGCTTTCAAAGAAAACGGACGTGTTGCTTGTTGCCTCATGGGTTAGTTTCTGTGTTACGAGTGATGGATTTGTCAATGTACGCTGCTCCAGTTGTGTAAACTAGACAGTTTCTGCGAGTGGAGATCTGTGACCTTCCGATATGTTGGTGGGTACGCGTGGCCGTCACCGACATCGTCTGACCTACAGCTTCTCGGCACCGTTCCTGCCGCCACCCCTATCGCCAGCCAAGAAGGTAAACAATTAAAGGAGTAAAGTTTTAAATAAAGACCAAATAGCTCAAGTTTGTGAAAAGTGTCTATAAATTAGAGTGAATATTTAAAGTAAACAAAGCACAAGTGAACAGAGCTGCCATGTCTGGCTTGCCAAATTTTGGGTGGCAATACTCACCCGCTCCACAAATGAGTGTTGACCAGTGCCATAATAGCTGTATGTACCAACAACCAATTCCTCTGCAGTACCAGCAACCATCACAATTATTATATCACCAGTACATCAAACTTTTTAGTTTCAAATACAAACTCTGTATCAATCGGAATTAGTATACCCACTACGCACAAAACAGAAAAAGCTAACTGACTATTGCTTAAGTGCTCCCACAATATCTAACAGATACGTAACATTGTCAAACTACAAAGACTATCAAAGAAACAGTGAAGCACAGCAATAAGTTAAACGACCCTCTATTTTTGTCTATGGTGTCAACAATTTAAAACCGCTAAAAGAAATGCTAAATATCGAATCCAAAGACCAGTATTTTTTCAAGTTAATAGGTAACACTCAAGCTACGATTCAATTAAGTTATGTAAAGAACTACAGAAACGATCAAGATGCTAAAAGAGAAACATACAAAAGTTCAGAATAAACATGCACTCCACAGTCGACTTAAGGGGAGGTGGTACACCCTATCTCCACAATGTTAAATTTGCTATCTTTATAGTGATTTTTCTATAAAACTATTGGTGTGGCGGCCTTTCGTCCTTGAACCGTCTGTGTTCGGGGCGGTCTTGGTGACTTTGATATCTACCGACGGACGTTTTGCTATCGCACACAAAAAAACGGCAGATGGGTTTTTTCGCTCGGCCTGCGAGCCTGCATACGCCGTCGGCGGTACCTTTTGAAACGCATCCCGACAAGTGCTGTCAAAACAAAATTTCCCGCAAAGTAATCTACCGTTAAGCCAGGCGCGAAGTCAACGACGACACTATCGAAACGCAACCCCGCAAGTGCGGTTGCGTTATAATCTACCCGCAGCTAACTGGCATAGCACAGTGGCCACCAGGAAATCAACGCAGCTGAAGCCGAAGCCGATTGCAAGTGAGCAATTTGGCAAATTTACTCCTTGGTCTGATATCGGTAGCCGCTCCCATCCGCTTCCGCGCCGGCTGTTTAAGGGACAATTTGGGCTTCAGCGTTTTTCCCGCAACGACCGTAATTTGTTCCCAATACCGCATCGAGGGCTATTTACACGCCTGCCTCTCCAACTATCAACTATATGGTGTTGAAATTCGGTACACAAATAGACCGGTGATTTATGTACAAATTGACATTTTTTAAATGTTTTAGGCTACAAACACCTAAAAAAATATTTTTCTTGAAGTGAATAAAAACACATTTTACACAAGAGTATATTTAAATATTTTGGAAGTTATTGAGTTAGAAACTTAAAAAATGTCAATATATTCTTCAGTTACCACAGAACTGGTAAAAATTTCATGCTAGTAGCTTAATAGTTATTGAGAAAAACATTATTGAGTCTTTAAACACTTACTTACGGAAAAAGTGACGTGGAGATATCTGCTATGCTAGTGCATCCCTGGTCCATATTCCGGGTCATCTAGATCACTATCTTTATCCTCCTGTGCTTTTCTTTTGTTTCTGGTTAGTACCCTGGAATTTTTGTTGGTCACATCAGCTTGCAGATCTACTGCACCAGCTGCCTCCATTCCACTGATCCCAGTATAATTACTTTTGCACTCACCACTGTGTTTATGTTGTCTCAATTTCTGTTCATAATTCTTTACATTCTCACACTTTTGACAGTATTTACTCAAGGTTTCAACATCTTGTATCAATACTTGTTGCAAAAACTATACCATTGGCACTTGTATATCCTCGCTTCTGCCAAGAACCATCTAAAGCAATGGTCAAATCAGTAGAAATTTTTTCCACTGTACAAAATTATTCAATACACTTGCCAGTATTTGAATATTAATTATATGGTTAATTTCTTCATTACCACATTTATTATTTTCCTCACAATTAGTGAAAAGTAAAAAGGGGGCCGTTACCTGAACTGCCATAATGACATTTAGATCACATTTAAAACCTTTAGAGATGATTTTTACAAAAATAAGCAAAGGTATATTATAAAATAGACCATGTAGAACTATGATATAGAAAAAACAAAAAAAAATATTTTTTGACCACAAATGGTGTACTACCTCCTCTTAAAAGAAATCACTAACGAAATTAATAATTATGGGCACAAAGTAATCAATATATATACAATATCAGACAAAGGATCTGAAAACACCATTGCAAATGTTCTTTGTAGAATCAGAACAAAACAAAAAAAAAAATATATATATGACATAGAATTTCTGTTAAAGTTAAGAATTACTTGAGCCTCCACATGTTAAACATGAAGTTATACAATGTCAAAACTGCAACGGTTTGGCCGCTCCAAAAACGATTGCCGCAAGGAAAGAAAGAAAAATCCTCAAATGCGTGAATTGTCAAGAGAATCATCTCACAAACTACAAAGGTTGTCTAGTGGCAAAAAATTCAAAAACGTAAATTTTTACTACTAAGGCCTAAACGACTACCTAAGTTTACAATTGGTTCAACCGGATATACTTTATTCTCAAAATGGTAGCTAAAAAGACCCACAACTGCAACAGGCAGACAGTCAGCGGAAAGTTCAAACATGGAATAAAAAGTAGACAAATAACAAAATAAAAACAGTTATTTTTAAATTAATGGAAAGAATGGATACTGTGCTAACTTGCTCACTACCATAATCTCAAATTACCATAATGGCTCAATTCCAAACATTGCACTCTAGAATGCCAATGTCCCGACAGAGCATAACCAGGAAGTTAAAGCATTTATAACAAATAATGACATTGATATTATGCTGATTTCAGAAATACATTTTGCCCAACAATCATCTATAAAAATACCCAAATATTCCATTTATACAATAAATCACCCAGACGGCACAGTAGTGGAAAACTCAATAACGAATAATATAAGCCACGAATATCAACATGAACAACTTAAGCTACAAGTATTGTAGTTGCAGAAGTCAAGAGAGATATAACATTCTCAGCAGTATATCCACCAAAGCACAAAATTAAAAAAGAAGACAGTAACGCAAAAAAATGGGGTTCAAGATTAACTTTACCCTGAGGTAGGGAAGTACTCAGAATTATAAATGAAAATTACTTAAACTACTAGTATCTTAATAAAATTCCTGATCTGCTTGATTTCTGAATCACAAAAGGAATAGCAACAAGCAACATTAACGCTATATCATGTATCGATTTGTACTCAGATATTTGCCCATAATTATCAAATACAATAGAAGAGAATTAAAAACATCAAAACCTGTGTCATTCTACAATAAAGCCATTAACTAAAATAGATACAGGGAGTTAATTGACATGAATATGCCTTTAAAAACAGAATCATCATAAAATCTTCTGCTCTGCCTGCAACCATTAGCTATGAAAAACAAGAAGTTATAGAAGACTTCCCATCGCTAGTTAAATAAAAATAGCAGGAAAAAACTCAAAAGTACTTAGCAAAATACAAAACACCCAAAAAACAAAAAAAACTCAACAAAACAACCCAAGAATTAAAGTTTTTTCTAAACAATTTAAAAAACAGGCAATACAGGAATATCAAACTAAGCTAACCGCTATCAAAGATACAAATTACTTGTTATAGAGAGCCACTAAAAAGTTAAAATTGCCACAGGCAATAACTTCACCTATCAGACTAGCAAATGGAACAGATGAGAAGTGCCAGTGAAAAGGCAACAGCATTTGCAGATCAATTAGCATAAATATTTCAATCATTTCCTCAAATTTACGAATTTGTCGAAGGAAATGTCATACCGACACAGATTATCAAACCGTTTAAAGTCCAATCAGTCGAGAAAGTTATAAAGAAGCATAAAAGTAAATAAACCCCCCGGGCATAATTTAATCACTGCCGAAACACTGGAAGAACTACCAGAAAAAGCTGTAAAAATTATAACTTATATATTTAACGTTATTTTAAATTTCTTTCCACAATGAAAATTGGCGCACGTAAGTTTAATCCCAAAACCAGTACAAAAGCCGGAAAAAGCTACGTCATATAGGCCTATTAATATTCTTCCAATCATAGTCAAAGTACTAGAGAAACCAATTTTAAAAAGAATGAAATCAGTCCTTAAGGTTAAAAATTTTGTACCAGATCACCAGTTTGGTCGGACGGAGCCGGGTTCCATTCCCGGAGCTCTCTGATGCCTGGGGGTAGCCTACTCAGTCACTAAAAATAATTGAGTACCTACGGTCACTCGAACAAGGGGTGGTAATGGCGGTCGTCTAAGTTCGCGTGGAAGCACGAACTGTAAGGTCGCGGGTCGTGCTTCCACGCGAAGTGTTAGAGCCTTTATACCATTATTATTATATTATAATTAAGAACATTATTTTTCAAAAGAATTAATTTATTTAGAATAAAAACTTTATGGCATTTTGTCAGTCTAATGGGAATAAAGCAGTGAATTTTGTTCGGGTAAACAGAATTAATGATATATGTACAGTAGGGTGTCCGTTATTTCTCAAATCGCAATTTGTATCTTCTTTTCATGGTAAATAACTATTTTAAAATAAAAAACTCATTGGTAACCCTTATTTTTGCGTACCTGCAGGCAAATCAAATTTCCCATTTGATTAACATGGGAAAATCATCTTTAAGCACTCAAATTTTTTTACAAATTTTAGGTCTTCGCATATGTCAACATGCCATGGCAAAACTTCAAAAATCGTGTATTGAATACAGAGAAATTTTTTTGCAACAAGAAAATCATTTCTGGTTACTAAAAAAATTGAAAAACCAAAAAAACATATCAATGTAATTGCCATGCACCTTTATCCATTTTTCGATGCAAAAGTCATGAAATAAAGGCAAAATAGTACGAAATTCGTGTTCTACGGAAAATCTACGATCGACTGACATTTTTGTCTGACATTGTTCTACGTCAAGATGATTTTTGAGAGCAAATATGGTTTTCCCAACTTTTGTCAAAAAAAAACCATTCAAATTTAAAAAGATTCACCAAAAAATGTTTGGACGGTCTTTTCATTTACAAATACCGTAGAAGAACCGCAAAAGTGATGTGGAAACTGAAAATAGCAAACTTACTCGAGATGATTACAAGTAGTTTCTCAATATTGCTCGAGTTGTTTTAGGTTTAGTCCCAAGACATGAAGTTATCTTTAAAAAACCCATAGTATTTTGATGTACCTTTTCAGAAATTCTCACCTTTATCTTATGATGAAAAAGACAAATTGTTTGACATTTGTTTATTTGTAATATTCGTTTATTTAAAATATTGGTTCACCGCTCCTTTGGCGCTGGATGCACCGAAAATGACCTGGAATTTATAAAAGATTTATTTGAATACAGAAAAATTTATCCAGAAGTCACAAATGAATCTCTTCAGAAATTTAAAAGTCACTTGTGTTATTTAAGCCCAGAGGTCAGCGTTTTTGGGCTGTTTGATAAGAGAGTTTCAAAAAACACAAAATCGAAAATTGTGGAAAAATTGAGCCTGAATGATGAAATTGACGAAGATGATTTTCCAAACGATGCAAGCATATAATTTTATGTAAAATCTGTAGAAGAAATTAATAATTTAAAAAATGTCGATATCGATCATTTCATACATTTCATCAAGCTATTTGATAGATTTAAGATTAATAAAGATTTTCTTGCCCTTGATATTGATGAATGGGAGAATAATGATCATTACAAAAACGGTAGACAAAAACTAAATGTTGATGTCGCAAAAGAGGAGTAAAGCTTACTCAAGATTATATAAATGTATTGGCAAAAAAAGAAAATCAAAGACAATACCTGACTCAACTTGTAGAAGACTATAATAAGATATATAAAAACGTAAACAAACAAACACTCGTTAAAGATTTAAAAATTAAGAGGAACAATTATTTAAATATTCTATGTATAAAAAAACGCCATCTATAGCAATTTACAGGAGCTTGATCGAGTGCGCAGGTAAAAAAGAATTCCGGAGGATGCAATGTTAATTCGATATGTGTAATGAAAAATTTGAATAAAAAGTATAATCATTGTACTAACACTGTGAATTCTTCGTCATTTACTTGAAATTATTTACTGTTGGAACGTATTTTGAAATACATCCTTTTTTTGATCAAAAGAATGGAGACGGTCAACAGACCGCGAGAAAATTTGAAGAATATTTCAAGCTTCAACCATTTTTAAAATCTTATTCAGAAACATAAACTTGAAAAAATTTTTGTAAGAATTGGCTTAAAGTTAAAGTTTTATGGAGATTTAGAAATACATTGAAATTTTTTTAAGTTTTGATACTAGTTTTAACAAATTCCCTGTATTCAATAACACGGTTTCTGAAGTTTTGCCATGGCATGTTGACGTATTGAAAGACCTACAATTTAAAAAAAAAAATGTAAGCTTTTAAAGACGATTTTCCCATGTTAATCGAATGGGAAATTTGATTTGCTGCAGTCAAGCAAAAATAAGGGTTACCGATGTTTTTTATTTCAAATAGTTGTTTACCATGAAAAGAAGACATTTAACTAGTCCTCTCAAAAAAATTTGCGATTTTGAAATAACGGACGCTTATCTTTGCCTGTTTCAATTGAAATAAATTAAACAGTCCATGCGACAAAACAACAGAATGTACTGGTTGCGTTGCTAAAAGTGGTAACAATTTATTATTAATTAACTAGAAAATTACATATAGATGTAATAACAGATGATTTTAATGACAAATCATTGCTAGAGGCAATTAAGGCAGTTAAGTTCTGAATCTATGATATGTAATATCAATAGCAATCAACGAGTGTTACGTGATCTTTGTATCATCTTTCACTTGATTATGAAAAATACAAAGTAAAGACTCGCCAAAAACTTTTCAAAAGTCAAAGGCAAATAGCTATCGATATGTATAAGATAGCAGAAATCCGAACGCAGTGTCAAAGTCAATCATCTTTATAAAATAAATTGCGATTTGGTTGCATAACTATTTCATATAATGCAGCTTATTTTCAAGTGCTAGATGGTACAGAAGTTATAATGAGAGCAGGAATGCCTGT
The DNA here is from genome assembly GCA_036346155.1 of Sinelater perroti. Taxonomy (NCBI): domain Eukaryota; kingdom Metazoa; phylum Arthropoda; class Insecta; order Coleoptera; family Elateridae; genus Sinelater; species Sinelater perroti. The sequence goes on from JARFIY010000035.1 coordinate 13,624,608, forward strand.
AAAGGTGGAGGCTGTAATACATCGGAAAAAGTTGGAATCTAAATTTTTTGAAGTTGCTGAGACCAGAATGAAAATAAAAATTCAACAATGTGAACTATTTTTACAACCACTTACTTTTATTCGAGGTATCACTAGATGCGAAGGAGGAATTGCGTTTTAAAGTTAGATGCTTTTCAAAAAAAAAAACGATAGTCCAAACTTTTACTAAAATAAAATCATTGCCTTTTGGCCAGTTGCAGTTACAAATGCATTCGTCCAGTTGTGTGTATCTTATATGTCATCACAATTCGATATTAATAAGGCGGTAGAAATAATTGAATGTATGTATAATAGAAAATAGCATATTAAATTGCCCTATTATTAAAATGCTATATATAATAAATTATGTAAAGATGACTATAGTTGAGCATTTACTTTACACATCAATGATTTAAAATTTTATTAATATAAAGAACTCATAAACATAGTGAAAAACATGTTTATAATATTGTTATTTTATTTTATTAAGCATATTAGACATATGTCTATATATATAAGACCACATAATAATAATAATAATAATAATAATAATAATAGTAATATTAATAATAATAATAGCAATTTCGCCCGTTAAATAAGTACAATTGTGATTCACTAATGCATATGACGATAATAGATAAAAAATTTTTATCCGTCAAATCACTCATTAAACATATACGGATATATCCACGTAGGGCAACGTTTTGTCTACCTGCTTTGACTTTTAACTTTGTTAAAGATCTATTACTTTCAATATTTCGTGACCTGATTTATTGGCATTCTTTCCCGTTAAGACAATTGCCAATATACGTTGTCTGTAACAATTTGTTTCGTAAAACGTGTTTGGCGAGTGCGTTTTGACCAACGAATTAGGGATGCAAAAAGTTGCGCAAAATAGCCCCGAAAAACTTTTCGCTGGAACAAAAGGACGACCGGAGAAACACATGTCTTGATTTTTTTGAAATGGATTAAAAAGAACCCTCGTCTTCTGGAACGTGTCATTACTAGTGACAAAACTTGGGTGTTTTAGTATGACCCCGAAGAGAAGCCCCTTAGCCCCCTTATTCACCCGATCTGAGTCCGTGTGACTTTTCCCTCTTCCTACGTGTGAAAATGTACTTCAGTGGACGTCATTTTGGGACAATATCGAAAACTGAAAAAGCCGTAACCTACCAGCTGAAGACGATTCCAGCACTGCTATGAGTAGAAGAATCTTTTCTAACACTGCCTAAGTATAACTGCCATTGCCTAATAAATTGATAAAAACTCAGTCTCATTGCCTATAATAAAAGATTTTTTTCTTTTCTTTGTTGATGGTGACATTTCTGAATAGCTTGATTATTTTTCTGTTGAGATTCCACCCGTGGCAATGCGTCTTGACGCATTTTAATTTTTGATTTCCTGTTTTTAAAATAAGTTAAGTTTTAAGCATCTTGTTCTAGATGTAATAATAATATCAGTAATACAAAAAAAAACACGAAACTGCACAGGTACTATTTGTGCACTTACGTTAAAGTACTCCTTACAAAGGTACCTTTGTATAGTTAGCATTCTCCTATATTTAATTAATTTTTTACAATTAGGAAACTAATTTAACATCAATATGGTCTCCTCTTTGAAGGACGGACTGCGGTGCTGACTCGGTTACTAAAAATAATTGAGCACCTGCGTTCACTTGAACAAGGGGTAATAACGGCGGTTGTCTAAGGCTCAAGCTTGCCACATCGCTTCGCATCAAAGATGGTGCGCGATGACCGAACAGAAAGGGCGACGTATGAGAGCCTTAACCTCTTAGTTTGCAAGCCGCTCTCCCACGCGGGCCACTGAAACCTTACCAGGAAGCAATTTATTTGATTTTATTTGTGAGCGCAGCTTCGTAATCTGTGTTAAACGTTAGTGTTAAGTTTGACAACAGGCACTTACTAAAAACTTAAGTCATGTAGCACATTAAAAGTAGCAATTGAAAACAAACACTATTATCCTAATAGAATTTAAATTTTAAACAGATACTTACCTTTTGTAGCATAAACTATGGTGTTCACGAATTCTCAAATAAAAAATTGCACGGTGTTAGCTGGCACGATATTGGTGGTCAGTATACTTTGGGAGATAAGTCGCATATTTAATTTTTGCTCCAATAATTTACTTTAGCTCCTGAGTTAGCTAAATTGTGAATGGGTGCAAATTCAAATATTTTGTTAAAATCCATTGCATGGTGCTTTTTGAAATGTTGTTTTTGCAGTAACCGACGGCGGACTAAATTTTTTGGACTCTTTGCCACACTATCGTTCGCACCGGCAATGTTTTTAGCTGAACAGCCTGCTTTTTTTTTGTTTGCAATCGAGTCTATTAGTTCAAATTTTTCAATTAGTCTTTTCACAGTTGTTTCGTTTAGTGCATTTCTTCTTCCGAAAATGCCATGTAGTTTGCCCACAGTCTCAGCGAAAGCAGAATGCTGTTAACCTTGTAGGAAAAAATGACTACAATTTAAATCCTGCGTTTCTTTTGAGACACCTTTTATATATGTACAATATCTATTTGCAATCTGTACATTTACAATAAGCAAAATATTTAACAAAAAAAATTACTGGAGTTAACAATGACATGAGGTAAATCAATTATTTACACTGAGATACAATTTAAGATTGTTATGTGCACATTTTCTATGGAACATAAGTTGTGAACTTTAATAACTGCACTCAATAGTTAAACCAAGTTTTTTTATGAGAAAACGATATAAGTGGCTTTGTAGTAGTTTTTATTTCTTTCTATGGAATCAATCTCGGAAAATAAATTCGGACCTCATCACCCATAGCAGTATAGAACAAACCTTACTGGCTTTTAATTAATATATTGCATGGTTTAATTTAATCGTTTTATTGTAGAATGCATTGCCATTAACGAGCCGTCGGGGAACTTTAGAATTGTTTTAATGGCTGCCGTTGACATTTCTGCACACAGATTCCTAGTCTCGTTTAAATAATGTAGCACAATTAAGCCAAAAATGATTGCTTCACAAATAATGTCGCAATTGATACAGATTTCAGCACGCTCGTAAAATCATACCTAAATGAGAGAGTGAAATTTAACTTTTCACGGTGCAGATGAAAAATCATTTAGCAATTGCAATTAAAAATGTGCATGTCTGGCTCACAGAGGATGATATCACGAAGAAATTGCTAGCAAAACCATACCGATAATGGGCGTGACAAACAGAAAATCAATCCCAGTTTGTGTGGTTTAACTGTCAGCAAATAAAGCAACCGACGGTTTTGTAAAAGCAAAAAGTTTATCTATTACGTCATGAAATATAAGCCACAAATCTATACATTTATAAATGTAAAAAGTTATAACTTTTAAGTTGCGTTGTTAATGAAGAAAAATTCATTAAGTATTTAAATATTTAAATGTTGCAAAATTTAATAACATTTAATTATGTTAATCCAGCAGTTTCATTATAAAACATGCTTTATAAAATTATAAACCGACCATGAAGGAAAGGTACTTTAGAACCTTTTTATTAATAAATTTGATTAGAAGCACCTCAAAATTCTGGTTTAATAAATTATCACACAATATTCAGCAATAGTAAGTACTTACTTAATTAATTATATACCTTATTTTGTATTAAACATTTCTTGTGACAGTTACATAAAATTGTTTCTTAACTTGTTATACTCAAGGTTCGGTTGAACTTGTTAAGAACATTATTTATACTGACGAAACTTAACTCCATGATTTCTGTGAAAATCTTTATCTCAGATCCCCTTTTAAAATTTTATCTCTAAATTTTAATTTAACACGTTTGACTACTATTTCTGAAGTGGTATTGCAGATAAAATTGGAAAAAATATCATTATTAGAATATCGTGATGCTACTCGCCCAATGTAGTTAATTTGTAAAATCGTAATATGCTGACTATTTTTTTGGATCTGGTTTTTCAGAGGATTTAAAATAAAGTAGTTGTACAAGTATTTCCAAGCAAAAATCATAATTTAAATATTAATACGTATTGAACAATAATCATTTTCAATAGAAGGGGCCACTTGAATATAAATAAGTTAGTATTAGATGACCCAGATTTATTGCGATATACCATACACATTAGTATATCGGTATTTTTCCCAATTGATGGGTGCTATTTTGGTCCGGCTATTACAAAATAAAGGTTGCACCCAAATTCACACGAACGAATGATAATCGCTGGAAAATAAGTGCAAACTGTAGAGAAAGTACGTCAGTATAATTTAGAACAAATCCTCAATTTTTTTTTGAATTTGAGCAGCTGCATTGGGCGTTTTGTAAAGCAATATAATGCCCCAGATAATGAAATTCGCATCCTTTCTTTCAATATCCGAGTTTAATTTCGTCTACAAGTTGATGGAAATGATATAAATAATCATCAATTTGTAGTCATTCTCGAGAAAACTACCAACAATGCGAATAGTTGTATTGGTGACCTTCATTTCCAATTACTTCTCGTTCTCTTAAAACACTTACGTGGGCAGTCTAAAAGTTTGAGCCTGACATGAAAACAAGTATTTTTTATATCAAATTTAATTTTATTTTGCAACATAATATTCTTTTAAGTCGATACACTGTTTCCAGCTATACTTTAACCATTTTAATTCTTCAAAATAGTAGTTGGCTTCTTACTCTACAAAATAGATATCTACGATTCCGACGACTTTTTCCTTTGATGAAAATCTCTGTTTCCTTAACCAAACTTTAAATTTAAGAAGCAGGCAGTAGTAGCTAGACTCCAAATCTGGTGAATATGCTGAAACTGCAGTTTATGAACTTTGGTCATGACGACCGCTAAAGTGTCTTGAGGAAAGAACACTTTCTGTCATTCCAAATAAGGCCGTTTTTCAGCAATTGCTGCTAATAACGATGCATAGTACGACCCCGTTATTATTTTTCCTTTTTGTAAGTAGTCGATGAACGGAATTCCCTGACTACCCCAAAAAACGTCACCTTTCCGGCAGATAAAATCTTTTTCGCCTTTTTCGAAGTAGGTTCACCCTTCGCAGTCCACTGTTTTGACTATTCCTTTGTCTCAGGAGTATAATGGTGGACCCAAGTTTCATCAGCAGTGATAAATCGACGCAAAAAGTCTGACTCGTTTTGCTAAACCCCCTAAATTAGGGTCTTGAAAATGTTCATTTAAATGAATTTTTGGTTGAAAGTGAGCAAGTGTGAAATCCAACGCACGGGCAGCATTCTCATGTTCAATTCTTCAGTCAATATATGACAAACACGTTTTTCAATATGCCCACAGCCTCTGCTATCTGCCTAACCTTAATTCAACGATTATCCAAACCCATTTGGAACCTTTTTCGATATTATCGGTGGAGGTCGCAGTTATTGACTGTCCCAAACGCTCATTATAGCCAAGCTGTTACGCCCACGTTTAAATCAGCTGCTAATTTTTTTACGTTGAAAAATTTTGGAGCAAAGTTTCCGTAAACGGGGTTTTAATTTGGGTAGGCGTATTGACTTACTTAATTACGGCACGGTATTTGATTTTTTCCATTTTTACACAATCACTGACATCAACTGATCCAAATGAGTGTCAAACAATAACTAAACATCCGAAATGGCTAAAATTTTTACAGGTATCTTTCAAAACATGTACAATTGTAGTAGCAGAATATTTTTGACAAATAGGGCCACCTTCATGTTGAAGCTTATAACTTTTTAGTGTTTTTAAGAGTATGATTTCACAACTGTCTTATAAGCGTTCTATAACATTTTCTATTTTCCATTTCTTATATTCTTAGTCTTAGAGAATTTAATGGTAATCCGTTTCACAGTGGATGAGAATAACTTTCTGCACTGAGACACTGATTAAAAAATAGATATTGCAAAGTACCCTTCGGAAGAATTCCCTTTAGGTGTCCCTATTCATAACACTCGAAAACAGTGCCTCTCCTCGTTCTTCTCACAAAATGTAAAAACTAAATTGAAGCTTATAGTTGATCCACATGTGAAGTTTAAATTATAAATCACTAACATGCATAATCTTAAAGAAAGTAAAGAATTTTTATGTTATTTTTTAAATTTTTTGTACCAAAATTAGAAGTCGTCAAGGGAAACAATAAATAAAAACGTCAATTTCATTAAGAAACCAATAGACTCTATTCATGATTTGTTTTACTATGAGTGGAAATAAAATACACAAAATGCAACATAACAAAAATTAGAGAATGTTTCTATGTAAGGTAGTCAAGGAATGCACTAAAATAATTAACAAAAATAAATTTTTGCCCAATATAAATGTTTGGGCAAATTATAAAAAGAAATTGTTAGTTTTTAAACTATAAAGTAGCATATATACACGCAGTAGTAATAATACCCATTATTTTGTCTGTCGCTAACCATCCAATCTAAGTCACGATCTTGTTTACTTTGTACAGTTTTTTCAACGTTCTTTATTTTTCTCTTATTTTTCTATTTCATTTTCAATGTAGAGATTTGCATAATACCGATTTTTATTTTCTGGGGATTTAACTTAACCAACCGTCTTCTGATTTCTTCATTTGCATTTTTTATTCCCGTTATTTTCCATACCACTCTATTATATATTATTTTTGGTCACCAAACTCTTAAAATTGACCCTAGGTATGTGTTTATTAAGGTTTTTAACTTATGTTGTATTACACATAAGGCCAGCTACGTTGCAGAACCATACAACAATACTACTTTTCTTCCAATGTTAAAGATATTTACTTTAGTTTTGGTTTAAATATTACTGGCATTTTCAACACTAAACAGTAGTGTTAACCACGCTCCTCGTTTTATTTATTCGATGTTTTTCAACACCTATTCTCTCCAGCACTTTCTAATATTTTACTATTCTTAAATAGTTGTCTTGGTGCTTCTATGTTTATGCATATCCCCTAAATCTTGTTAGTGCTTATTTTAAGGTCAACCTTTCCTGCTTTTCCTTTTACTGTATTAATCTTTTTTCTTATGTATGTTTTGCAATGTGTGGCAATAGACGTATAACGCCCACAAAACTAAAATCCTCCAAGGTTTCTCAAAAGCTCTATTAAATCCGTCTATTATGATTTACCAGAACGTTGTGTAAGACATCATCTAGTATAATTAGAAATAGCTTAGGTGATAAATACTCAATACTTTTCATGTAGCTTTTTAGATAAGAGTAACTAGGTGTTAGACTGATCGGTCTAAATCTTGATATTGTTGTATTTGCACTTTAACTTATATTTCGTCTTCAACGTGTACCAATCAGTGTGTCTTGCTATAAGTCTAGGAGTCAATTCTTTGTTTATAGGCCTAATATGGTACTTAAATCAAGTATTACTGAAACATGATTTTCTGATAAGTTGTTATTTGTTTCAACGAGGACTAAGGTTGTAGCTATCTGAAAATTCAATAAGTCGGGGTACTTGGTTATATCAGTTGGCCAATATGTCAGTTCTCCGGTGCTTAGATGTCATAACTGCTCTAAATAGGTTTCTACCTTTCGTTGAGATGATTCTGGATTTTCAGTTGATATGTTTAGATTTCCATTCTGCTTTAAGCAGTGAACTAATTTCCTAAAGTGGAAAAAATCAGTATAATTATCTGCAGGTATTGCGTGTCTAGGAGAGAAGTAAATAGCTGACACTGTAAGTGACCAAGAGAACGCATTTGCTCTGACATTTGCATCTTGTAGTTTAACAGTTTAAAACGAGTTTATATTTTGATGTGATATGGAGTTTTTAATATGTGCAGTTTCATTCGGATGGTTTGTATTATTGTAGTTGTGTTGTGGTTCTTCGGGTCGCAACGGCGAAGCTTTCAACGCAACAAGGTTTATTTACAAGTTTATTATCTAGGCGTGTGTGCGCACCTAAACGACCGCCACACGGCGAATATCCTGGGGTTCGCGGGGGCGACCTTGTGCGGGTCGACACTGGTGTAGGCGTCCCAGATGCTGCTGACTTCGATAAGACGGGGACAGGCCTGGAAGGATGGACGCTTCTTCTTGGGTGAAGAGAAATGGAGTGCGTTCCGGGGTAATCTTGCCTTCGGCGGGCATTCTCCGGTGGGCTTCTTCTCTGGCGATGGCGGTGGCGGTAACACTGGCTCCGGTAACGGTGAACGACGGAAGGCTCTTCTCAGTGCGATCCGATGGCCTTTGGGCGGTAACTCCCCAGCAGACGTCGGTGGACGTGTTTTTGTTCTGCCCGTGCAAACGGCCCGTTTGATAAGAGAGCCCGAACGACCCTGATCGGTTTGACGGGAACTTGGCTGTGGTGAGCGCAAGTACGCCCTGATTTACCTGGGGAACTCGGCTATGGTGAGCTCGAGTATTTCCCGGCAGTAGAAGATCGTGCTGGCTTTGGTGAGCTCATGACGTCCTTCGATTCGCCTGGACGGCCCGGCTACGGTGAGCTCGAGTATTTCCAGGTGGTAGGAGAGTTGTTCTGGCTTTGGCGAGCTCAGAACAACCTCTCGCGCGTTCGCGAGGGTAATTCTTGGTGGAGCAAGGCGCTATGCTTGTCTTGCTTCGCAGCCGTTTTCTCCAGCGCGAACCGGTTGGGACGGCGTTACGGCTCGCGCTGGCGACTTTCTCTCAAACTTTTGGGCGGACATTATAAATGAAGTAATTAGGTATACGAATCGTTATTATGGCTGTGAAATATGTTTCGAATACCAGCATTATATCTATTTTATTTGAATTTAGAAAAGTTATTATCTCTTGCTTATGGTTTAACTGACTATTTGTATTCTATGTAGTTATTCTAGTTCATTAACTATGCAAACATGTTTTTAAACTCGTTTAGAAAGCCAGTTAATTTAGCTTCTGTGTTCATTTGTCGATTATTAATATTGCAGGTTTGTGCGACTATCGCATACATAAGGATAAGATTTTTTGAACTCTCGTTATTATATGAAATTGTTTGGATAGGAATTATGTTTGTTATTTATGCGTACTTTTAGGTTTGATAATTTTTTCTCGCGTTTGCTGTTTCTGGACAAACAGAACAGCCTCTATAATTAGCAGGATAATTGCCTTTATATAAGGCACACTTTGCCGGTGTAATTTTAGTTTTTGTGCATGTTTTTGAGTTCTGTTACTTCCCTCATTTGACACGCGTATTTTCTGGTACATTGAGTTCTCAAGTATTTATAGTTTTAATATCTGGTACACTGAATTGTGCCTATTTTCTTGTGTGGTAGCTCAGCTTTTTCACAAAAATCCTGTTTCAAATCTTTTCCTATTGTTTGGTCATGGTTCAAGATCAACATAGAATAATGAAAAGAATGGATCTTGGGTTGTCTTATGTCTTATGTTTATTATATTGCGTACTTGATGACCTAATTTTTCTAATTCAGCCTTAATCTCTTCGGTGAGTATTGAATGGTGGGTGTGTCAGATAACTACTCTCTATATACTCATTCATCTTTAGATTGCTGATGTATTACTTGTCCTTTTTTTTAATAAAGTATCAAACTACTTGTCTGTATGTATCCGAGGTGAGTACATTAATTTTGAGTGTGTATTTTTCTAACGTTTTTATGTAAAATTGTTCATTTGTAACAATTGCTGAGATATGCTCGATCGTTTCATTGTGGTTAGTAACGCCGTATATATATATATATATATATATATATATATATCTTTTGTATGACCGGCTTGGTCTTCTATAGGGCTGGAAGTGAAGGTTTGTTTGGCGGGAGATGCGTTGGGTTGGGGAGGATGTGTATGATTATTGCGTAATTGGCGGTGCGGGGTAATAAGGGATTTCCATATGACGGGTAAACGTTGGTTGTCATCTCTTGTCTTGAGGCACTGTGGGCGTTTTTCTATTTCAATTGCCTCACGTACTATTCTGCTGTTGAAATGAGAAATGGGGCAATGGTTTTAGCCCCAGAGAAATTAATTTTGTGGTCAGTTTCTTTGTTGTGTTTGGCAAGTGTTTGGATCATTGCCCCAATGAATCCCAAGGAGTGTATGAAATACTTTGTGGAGACTGCCAAAGGACCTATATAAGTCAAACAAATCGGCAAATATCTAGCCGAATATATGGGCATTCTCTGGCCGTACGGAAAGGTGATAATGGTAATATATATATATATATATATATATATATATATATTGATACTTTGCGACGTTACTGTCGGTTTGTATTTAATACAACATACAATACTTTCTGTTGATCTGTTTAATCTTCAACTTGCCGGGTGTGTTTATTAGCTTGTGTTTTGTTGATCTCATGTCTTTTATTAGATGTTTGTTTATTTATTGGCATAGATAAATAAAAGATTGATATAGTATGGTCTTGATTAGTAAAAAGGAATGTTGATATTTACATATGATAGATTAAACATAGGATTTAGAAATAATAAATTAGGTTCAAATGTTTGCCGACTACCATGTAGTAAGTGATACTGTGGATAAGAAATTGGTAGCTGATTGCCAAGTAGATTCATTACATATGCATAGGTAGCATTTAGGTTACTCATTTTTATGGGAAACATAACTGGTAATTTCAACAAACGTACGCTGATTAAAATATGTATGCATGCGCTTGATCTCGGACCAGCGCGTTTCGATTACTTGATATTTTGAAAAACTAAACCATAGCACGTTCTTATCTGTCGAATGTCAAATCGGTTCAAATTAAGTAATAATAACAAAAGTGCAGGCCTGATCTTAAACAGTGTGTAAATATTTTGCAGTACGGGCACACATCTACTCGTTTTGAAACAGTCTAAAAGTGCATGAATATAAGCACACTATAATTTGGAATCGGCAAGGAATTTGTGCAGAACATCGGCAAATGTGGAACAATAATCAACAAAGAATGATGACCGACATTTTTTTTCATTTTATTTCATACTTATTTACAATCTACTCTTTAATTGAGTAATAAGTAAATGATAGAATATTACATGTCATATGGGGAGATATAGCCAGCGCTAGTCTGCCGAATAATGAATGTTATGGTTGTAAAAGCTAGTGGATGAGGTCCTGTGACCAATTTTGCTGGAGTCTGCGGACAATTGCAGGTGGGTTAGACAGTTAATCGATGAGGTTGTTTTCGTGCCCTACGAGCTGGTGGTGGTAGGTGGTGGCGAGTCTCTGGATTTCATATGCAACAGTTGGGATATTTAGATCTATGTGGAGGGTATCGTCCCGAATGTACCTAGGCGCGTTAATAATCAAGCGGAGGATTTTAGATTGGAAGCGCTGTAATATTTTGGTTTGAGAGATCTTTGTACAGCCCCAAACTTGTACCCCATAGGTCCATATGGGTTTTAATATGGCCTTGTATAGTAGGAGTTTGTTTGTGAGGGAAAGGTGAGGGCGGAGCCCCAACAACCAGTACATTTTCTTGAGTTTTAGGTCAAGTTGTTTTCTTTTGGCTTTAATATGAATGCTCCAAGTGAGTTTTGCGTCGAGATGCAGTCCTAAATATTTTACTTCAGTTTTCAGGGGAAGGGGAGTGTCGTTGAATCTGGCTTGTGGACAGATTGCTCGTCTGGTGGTAAAAGTTATTTGGGCGAATTTTTCAGTATTAATTGATACCCTCCAATGATTGGTCCTGTCCTGCAATAGGTCCAGATGGTGCTTAACGTGATCGGTTGCAACCTGCGGTGTTTCACTAGGAAAGCCGTGTCGTCCGCGAATGTGGCAATCACTGTGTCGTTTGTGGTTGGCAGGTCAGAAGTGTAAATTAGGTAGAGGAATGGCCCCAGTACACTACCTTACGGAACTGCTGATGTAATGTGATGGTAGTCAGAGACCGTGTTGTTGATTTTGACTTAGAATAACCGGTCAGCAAGGTATGATTTGAATAGCAAATAGAGCTGGCTTGGAAAGTAAAGTTTAATTTTGTACAACAGCCCCCGGTGTCATACTTTATCAAACGCCTGCTTTATGTCTAGGAGTGCAGTCGTACAGACCTTTTGGTTTCAAGGCACTCTATTATTTGAGTGACGATTTGGTAACCTTGATGTATCGTCGAGTGGTGCTCGCGGAAATCGAATTGATAAGAAGGTATGATCTGGTCGAGGTCAACTGTATCTTTGATTCGTTTAAATAACAGTCTTTCAAATATTTTGGATAGGACAAACCACGTAGATAACCTACCTGGTAGTTTATATTTTTCCATAATGCCTATAAAACCTGTTCTCTCTGTGTGTAGTATTAGTTATTGTTTTGAAAATTAATAACTATATATAGCTTTGATTGAAAAAGAAAAAGATTTTATGCTAATAATAAATTTACTGGTATAAATTCCAACTCATCAATCTTGTGCAGAAGTTCTAAAAATCACAATTATCATCGTAACGTCGAATAATCGATTTTGATGTTTATTTAAAAAATATAACATTAATTATATAGTATTGCATCTACCAAGGAATTTTTTTAATTATTATTTAAATACTAGTAAACCATATTTAAGTTAGTATAGGAACGTTGACTTGTTTTAATGCTATTAAAGGTATTTATTATATATTATAAGTTAATTATGATTTATATAGGTTTTACAGCAGAAACCTCTTAATGGTAAAAGCATCACTAACATTAGACATCTGTTTTGACGTTTAAAAGCATTTTCTTGTTTTACATTCCATACCGTATACATAGGTATTTTTAATGTAAGGGGCCGTAAAATTTTACCATAAAATATTTTTTATCTTTTTGTATTGCTAGTAGGCATTTGAGAGTTACAAATTGACTTTTGATGTCGCTTGGCTACTTAGTCGACGTATTTCGAATGTTAACACCAAACTTATACAGAGTGTAAATGTAAAAATAAGAAAAACGCCCTAAAGATTTGTGGAGCACAAAAACCACCAGGTCCTTAAAATCAACGGTTGTTTTCTTACCTGAATTGGGGCATCTTATATTTCACCACTTCGCTTTTGAGTGAAATACCGTGTACTTTATAGAATGAAAATCTCAGCATCCGCGCATATATAAAGCATCCGGCAGCACGCGGCTACATGCGCGATTTTGTCGATTCTATCGATGCCATTTGGCTGGAGGTTCCCCATTCTCCTGTATCGAAACTTTATCGACGCCAGCTTCACCGAAGGAACGAGCAATTTGTAAATGTTTACTCTAAATAGACGCAACAACCATACTTTCGCCTTGCTGCTGAAATGCCCGATGGCGGGCGGCTTCCGAGGGTTCGGCTTCTCTTTAGCAGTGTGCATCAGCGCTAGAATTCTTTAAAGTGTGTCCCGTCGGATGGTAAACGGCGAACGCTGAATTAATTGCATTACATCGAATCGCAGTGTTGAATTTAAACGGTCGCTTTAGATGCTTGACTTTTATTATTTTGTACCTGAATTTATTAACAGTTCTAGTGGACTTAATTGAAAAACTTGGCAATTTACATGCCCATTGTTTGAATCTAAACTACTGTTTAATTAAGCTAATAAAAGCTCGCCGGCTATTGTTTAAACTGCGAATGAAATTTCAGGAAAAATTCCGGCACTTTGTGCAAATTGAACGATCTGAAAGTACGGCCGAGTTGTTTATTAATGAAACGCTTCATAGGTTACGCGTTCATACACAGCTCATTTTGTTGCTTCAATTAAAAAGTTTTATTACCTTTTTATTATATGGTTGGTAACAAGCTCACATAAAGTATTAAATTTCTAGAATATAACATTAACTAATAGTTTAGTAGGAAACATGTAATCTACTTTTAATGTGTATTGGTTTAATTTTTAATTATATTTTAAGTATAAACTCTTTCTATAATCTTTCAGTAAAAATAGAATATTCTATATAAAGTTAAATTCCTACATTATATAAGTTTTTAAAAACTAAAAGCACGTGCTTTTGGATTTTTATGAAACAATTATTATTTTTAAAAGAAAATAGATTTTCCGTCTAAAGTTGCACTATTAATAAAAAGTAGACAAACAGCTACAACTAATAATACATGCTCTTATTCTATAGCGTCACTAGCAAAATTCGAATTATAAACTTGAATTAAATAAACAATACTGTCTTTTTTCTGTTGGATTTATTACAATTTACTTAATTATTTATGTCTTTAAAATCTATTACTTCTATAAACCCTTTATATTTTATGGAACATTCCGTTACTTCACTGTTGACCTATTACCTTCTTGAATAAATGAGTTGCCTTTAAATTTTATTAATTATAGTAATTGTGCTATTGCGGTTTATTTATAACAGTAATTTGTATTTTTGTGAAAGTTTTCCCATATTAATTTAAACGTCCATACCTTGTGTTATATTAGTAAATACTAAAAATCGTGCAACACTATAATTTTACTAATAATAGTATAATTATGAAAATAGATATTTGTGAGTGACATCTATTCGAAAATTAGAGATTTTATATTTGCAACGTATGGATTATTTTCTAGGCTTTTCTAGCAAATCGGCAGTGAAAAGTACTTAACAAAACATATTGCTATCAGTTAAATATTTAAAAGAGACATGTTTATCTGTAAAAAACAAATATCGCAATAGATTTCTCAACTTTCAATTGAAAACAATATGTTAGTAGTGACTGCTACCACATCATAACCGATCTTCCAAAACTTGCGACTTAGTAATGTTTGATTGGAGTATAAAGATTGTTTTTGTTGACTATTATGCTATTTGTTGTCCTCAAAAAGTTAGTTATATATTCTTTCCAGGTGGTCATCCCTGATGATTTTTCTATATATATATATATATATATATCCCTGTTATATTGGATTTATATATCTCTGTTACTTGTTTGAGTTGTTTACATATTTTGGTTCCAGTGGTTAAATTTTTTCGCATTTTTTTTACCACCTTTTCTTTGCTATTTTTATTTCATTTTTTGTCTTTAAATTTTTTTGTAGCTATTTTTTAATTTTTTGCTGTTTCCTTTCCTCCATAAGTTTTCTTTTTTATCTGGAACACCCCCAGTACTGAACTGCTTAAACAATTTAACAATTACAATAATAAAAGATTTAATGTTACAACTAAAAGATCGAAAATCAGTTGGCTCAGATCATATACATGTTGAGCTAACTAAATTAATGGACACACATACCATTAGGTCGATAACAATATTATTTAATGACGGATATTCTACAGGAGTGATACCAAAGATATGGTTAAGGTATTCATACCACTACCAAAGAAACAAAAAGCTAAATACTACAATGAATACCATACTAGTAGACCCATGAGCCATCTCTTAAAACATTCCTAAAGATAATACATCAGAGAATTTTCAGACAATGCGAGGAACATATCAGCCGCACACAGATATATTAATTGCAATATTTTTACATGTTTTATTGATTATCAAAATGCATTTGATAATGTACAGCATAATTAACTTATCGATTTACTTAAGCAGATTTGGATTTAATGAATAAGATACTAAGCTAATCAGTAATCTATACCGGAACCAAATATTAACTATACCTATTCAAAAAGAGGATTATAAATATATTAGAATTATAAAACAAGTTAGACAGGGTATTGTTACCCTTACTTGAAGTATTAGAAAAGATTAATGGCTGTATCAAAATTAACAGTGAGTATGTTAATAACATAAGATATGCAGATGACGCAGTGGTAATTTTGGACAGCCTCGAAAAGTAGTAGAGGCAAGTCAAAGATATGGACTTTTAATGAATTTCACTAAAACAAAATTAAATTAATTATTATTAATAATTAAAACAAATTAATCTTTAATCAAAATATATCAATCTACAAAACGCTACCTGCTACGCAATACCAATCATTTTAATTAAATGAAATCAATTACACAAAAAACTATACACTCCCAGCCAAGAAACACGCAAAACAAGTACGGCTGAATAGCTAAAGACAATACCAATGATAATTTGATCTAATGATACTCAAAATCCTAAAACTATACATACATAAAAGAAAATGTTTCTCTAAAGATGTCCGCCGCAGTTGTAGACGAAACGTCAAGAGTTTCCGAACTACGACCACGGCCTAATGACCCGAGAACCAACCACGCGATGATCCAATTTTTGCTTTATATAAGAATATAAGTCGAGCCTCTAAATAAAGAAGATATATATTTTACAGTTCACAATATGTCAATGATATAGCCATTTAAAAGAATAATGTGCCAGATTTTATAATTTCTTAAAATGTGCTAAAGTTCAGAACTTAAAAACATGCGTTAAATCTAAGAGTACTCTAATACAATGTTCCTTATATAAAGATGCCCACCGTATTATATAGACTGCTCAACGTACAAAAACTTAAACGCCAAGAATACAAGGTACAAGGTAGTAATTTAAAAATCAAAACCAAATTTGCAATACATACATACAAAACATACTCAAGTATAGTATCACAACAGACTCACCTATAGATTTTCAATAATTTACAAACAAAATTAGCAAACCAGATAACTACCATTCTTGTTGAACTTAACACCATATTTGTCCAACTAATAAATTAAAATAAAATGGTCTTGAAATACTTGTTAGTTATTATTAATAAAGTAAGATCATAATGGCTCATACACTGCAGACTACCACCTAGTACGCAAACGATAAAAACAAATTAACATCAATCTTAGATATTGATAAAATTTACATAATTCTCATTTCAGAAACATATTTTATAGAATGAACTATAATTCGTATATAAAATTAACCTATCTGATCTACTCTACACACCACCTGTGATCATTAACTAAAAAGCATATTTCTCTTCATAAACTGTGCAAGTTCCAAATTAAATAGATTCAAGTTGCAAAAATGGAACTAATTATCCCGTATTTCTCAGTTATAATATTTACAATATAAAGTCCATTAAGGCAGCCAGTTACTTTTAACCAGTACCGTGTATTTTCCAGTCTTTAAGGTATAAATTTAATCCTAAAGGTGACTGGAACTTTTAAATACGAACTTGTGTTCAAAACTCACTGCAATAAGAAAAACTTCATCAGGACTACAACCAACAATAATTACTATTTTTTCTCCATAAGTAAGAAAAGTTGTGGATCTTTGGATTTTTCATAATGTTTGGTGTATCTACCAACTACACTAGGGTCGAGTCAAATCATAATAAACCATATGACCATTTGCCAATTATAATATATATATATTATAATAATAATTTATAAAAGCAAGAAAACGAAAACTAGATACATTCCAAATTTTCATTAAAGGGAACTTAAATTTACAGTTACGAAAGAAACAACCAGCAGACCATACAAAACTTCATTGTCTAATCAATCTTATTCTGGAAGCTGAGCAGAAGTCTACATCTAGTTCAGACAGAGATTTATCTAAAAGTACCAATATTTCTCCATATATAAAGAAACACCTATTCAAGAACACTATAACGGTATGTTTCAAAACTACATTACCTACCTAAGTAAAAGAGATTAAATAAAGAAAATGTTGATTTACTAGCAAAATACCTATCAAATGTTGTTAAACCTTTGATTTATCACAAACCTACGATAATCAAAAGAATGTAGCATTTTTAAACGTTTCTTTCTATAAAATGTTTTTCTCAAACTGAAGAAAACTCAAAATCAAGAAATTGAAGTAATTTGAAGCTCCACAGCATAATTTAAGAATGACTAAATATTGAAAATGATTCTTGCGAATCATTATCGGTACGGCTCTAACATCCCACGTGGGAGCATAATGTACGAACTGAGAGATAGAGTGGTGCACCATCTCTGATACTTAGCAAGCAACGCGCCTTAGGCAGCCCCAGAATAACCCCTTGTTCGAAGTGAACCTAGGTACCTCAATTATTTTTTTACTGAGTAGGCTGCCCGCTAGGTATCAGAGAGCTCCAGAAGTAAACCATAGTCGTCTGTATCGCAGCCCTGCACTTCAACCATGCGGCCACGCTGGCACTATTGTACTATTCATTACAATATTTAATCACATGCTGATGTTATTAAAATCTGGTAAATCACTCGTACAAAAAACGTCTTATACACGGGTAAGCTTGTTTTCCATAATATTAATTAAAGTATTAATAAAATTTGTGATTAGAATAATAGGAGGAGACGTAGAACCTTCGATGGTAATATTTCAACATTAATTTCAATTCCAGAAAAATTATTCAACCATTCGCCAAACAAACATAATTACCAATAATATCTCCATTAACTTGGAGGAGGAAAAAGCCTATACGGTAGAATTCCTTGATGTACCCTAAGCAATTAATAAGACCCATATACAGGACTGTTGTGCAAGCTAAAACAACTAGTCCCAACTACATTTAATCCTATAATCCTACTTATCTGACTATTATTCCTCAGCAAAATATCTAAACACACAAACAGGGCAGTACATTAGAGCCGATTTTTGTATTCTGACAGCAGAAGCAGACAACATTCTAATTTTACCTTCACTGATAAGTGTCTTCTTATCCATTTATAAAAATCCAAACATAACCAGCAAACTCTTTCAAGTACACATAAATCTTATCAACTAATGACTAACTCGATTACGAATTAACGTTAATTAAAAACAATCTTTGCGAGTTACTTCCAGCACAAAAATCGCCATTTTCTGCCGGTCTTAGGATTTTATCTGGATAAGAAATCACGTGAAACAAACATATATAAATAAAATTAAACATAAAATTTAGGTAGATGCATTGGTTTCTTAGTAGAATATTATCATTATTAACTGATGACAAGTTGGTTCTTATACAAAATCATATTAAGACCAATATGGAAAAAGGGTCTTTACTTATAAAGAAATTCAAAGAACATTGACTTACTTAGACATACCTATAAAATACACGATAAGTTGCAAACATGGCACAATTTTTAAAATGAGTTTTAATTATAAAAAAACGTTTACCATACTACTTTATGATGGCAGTAACATAGCATAACTTCTGCTCATCGCCCATTGCTGATAACGCTTGTACGGTATATTGCTATATCGCATATTGTATTTTATTCCAATTGTTTCAACTTCATCACTATTTCAACAAAGAACCACAAGGCCATAAGGCCTTTAAACCTTTTGGGTTGGTTTATTGGCTTAATCAATAGCCATTTATTAGCCATCTATTACTGCTAGTATAAAGAAATTTTAAAAAAATCTGGTTATTTCAAAACTTCAAGTTTAAGATCAGCATGCTTGATTTATTTTATATAGTAAATTTCGTGCTTTTGACTACAAGTTTATAATTTTGACTTTTGCGCCCTCTAGCGGCCATATTACTTCTTGACACATTTTCAAACTTTGTCAAAATTGACCTTCACTAGTTTTATTTTTATTCTCAAAATCTGGTCAAAAATGGTAAAACCACGGTCATCTAGAAAGTCAAAGTTGAGATTTTTCCCCATAGAGCTAATAATAAAAAAAATTACTTTTTTCACTTTTGTACGATTGAGAAATTTTTTTATTTTAGCAGTAATAGATGGTCACTAAAATAAAACCAACCTATTAGGTTTCAAAGCCTTGTGGTTAGCTCTTTACTAATATTTGAAATTAATCTCAAATGCCACTTTTAGCTACATTTTTATCACAAAACCAAAAACGAATGCCATAAGTTTGCACAGACAGTACCATTGACTTCCAAAGTAAAAAGCAAAACTTTTATTACTTTAGAGTCTAATTCTTTTAGTTCAGTTTAAATATGATTTTCCAGGTCAGCTTGCTGTTAAGCTAGACACAAGTTAATTTACATTTGAATAAAATCAACAGTTCTATTTAAGACCAATGGTAGCGGATTATTATTTTTTCAAGCAAAATTTATGGACATTAAATTATTTTCATTTATTTTTACTATTCGATTATCTGTCCAATTGAGCATTGTTTCTAAAGTCATTTATTAATTTATTAATGTTGGAAGTAAAAGTTTGTAAAATAATAAATTAATCGTATCTTCCTCAATAGTTGGTGTTATGATGCCTGCTTTGTAAGGCAAACCTGCTATAAATAGTTAGTACATTACAGGTCCCTAAGACTTTTTCTTGCGGTATGTCTACCTTAACTGAGCAGATTGAAGAGCGATTATTATTGAGCTTTATTTATGTAATATTGGTTGAAAAAGGTTTTTTTTTGGTTTTATACACTACCTCACCTAAAGCTTGATTTATATTCAAAACTTTAATAAGGACACCTTTTTATTTAACATATTTTATATGTTATGCAATACATAAATAAATTGTTTTCATTCTTGAGTACATTTGACAAAATTAAAATTTATGTGTGAAAGTAAAAGAACTGCTTTTATAAAATTAAACTAAAAACTTGCATTGCAGCTGTTACATTTTTTGTCGCAGCCAGATGTTCGCCAAATACTTTTGCTTTTCTCTCGCCGATGAGTGGCTACGTACTGTTGTTTTTACAAGCAAGGGAAACAATAATATTGTGTCTTATTAGTTTTTTTGTTGTTTACTATAGATAATATTGTTAGATTGAATAGATAGAAACATATGTTGCGTAGTTCATAAAGGTTTCATTGTTCCATTCGTTCATAAAAGTTAAGTTACTTATTTTTTTGTTATTGAAGTCTAAGTGAGTAATTATAAAGGGTGTACTGTATAATGTTTGTCAAGTTTTTTATTGCACCATTTATCTTTGTTACAGTATTTAATACTGATTTATTAGATGTTCATTATTTATTGTTTAAAATTATTTCGATCCGAGGAGGTTTTTTGTTAATCACGCACTCAACGTGCGTATTATAGCAGAATAATCTAAACTTATATTACGTAAACAGGGCTATCAATTGGTTTTGTTTGCTATAAATAAATCTAGATTATATGGTATTTTATTTACATTGGTTTTAAGTAAGTTTTCTTGTAGCTACTGCATTATAGTGATCACTTCTAATAGACTTATATAAGTATTCTTTTTAAAATTAATTAATCTTCAATCTTATAACTTTTAATATTGTTAATTAAATATAATTTACTGTTTTTACCTATTTCATAGTGTGATATTTTTTTATTATAACTATTACTTATGAATGAATGAGACAAAATAGTTTACTTAGCGAATTCATTAGATTGCTAGCTTATACTAATCCCCTACGCGTGGGTTTCTGTAGACAGAATTTTGCAAATGTCTATTCTCTAATTTTAATATCTGTAAGTCTTGGAAAACAATCCTATTGTTCGATTTTAGTTTCACGATAAATTGTATATCCAGGTGTATCAAATTAACCTTGAATCCATTTTTTGATTAATTTAGTCCTTTTACGGTCAGCTGAACTGTGCGTCTGGGTATTCTTATATGGGTTGTGTTTGACAGCTCATAACAAGTGTTTCACATTTTCGATTTGTGCAGGTGAATAAAAGGTGAGTTGGGGTTTTTAAATATCCCTGTACCCATTTAAGATTGTTATATTTTAATGAAATCGCGATGCTTTTTTAGAAAATGTAGTAGAGAAAATCTGTAAAATACACAAATATTAATTTCGAAAAGACAGTGGAGCGTTGGTTAGTTAAGTCTGAAACTGATGAGGAAGATAATGCCACCGAATGTAAAAATAATGTGGAAATTTTGTTTATTTGTAGTAGTGTAATGTCTGTAGATTAAATTTCTGATTCCAAAATGACGCAAAAATGACTAACAAAAATGGCTTCAAGTAAAACACAAAGGAACTACCTAAAACAAATTCAGTTTTTCGAAATATTGTACTAAAGCTTCCCGGGATAAAGGGAAATATAAAAAGTATCACCACTGGAAAGTTCTTTTTAATGACGTTATGACTACTATTATTGTATCACACATCAATTCCGAGATAAACAAAAAAATTATTATAAATATGATAGATAACGTTAATCACACTGGCAAATAGGAAATATTAGGATTAATTAATTAATTAATTATTAGCGCTACAGCCCTTTAAAGGGCCTTGGCTCGCTTAACAATATCTCTCCACTGCTTTCTATCCTCCGCTTTCATTCTTCATCTCCGCACTCCTAAGGCTTTTATATCCTCCTCTACATCGTCTCCCCATCTTTTTCTGGGACGTCCTCTTAATCGTCTTCCCTCTGGCTTTTTCTCGTATGCTGATTTTGGCGTTCTCTCTTGTTGCATCCTGTGCATGTGACCTAACCAAGCCAGTCGCTTACTCTTTATTACTGCTATGATATCTGGTTCATTATAAAGCTGCTTTAGTTCCTCGTTTCTTCTTATTCTCCATTCTCCTCTTTCTTGTATTGGGCCAAACACCTTCCTTAGTACTTTCCTTTCAAAGATTTGGAGTCTGTTTTTATCGTCTGATGTTAATGTCCAAGTTTCGGACGCATACATTACTGTGGGTCTAACAATTGTCTTGTATATTTTTAATTTACTCGATTTTGATAGGTTGCGGGACTTGAAAATGTTTTGTAACGCATAATAGGATTTGTTTCCGGAGGCTATCCTTGCTCTTACTTCGGCCTTCGTATCATTTGTCTCGGTTAAAATACTTCCCAAATACTTAAATTGCTGTACCCTTTCTACCGGTTTGTTCCCAAAAAGTTGCATTCGACGTTGGCCTTGACCTCCTCTTTCCTGTCTTGACTGGAACATGTACTTTGTTTTAAGTTCACTTATTTTTAGGCCCGCTAATTGTGCTTCCTTTTCTAATTCTCTATAGGCTGTCTTAAGTGCTTCGCTTGTTTTTGGCATAATCAGCACATCGTCGTTGCACTGACCTGTTGTATAACGAGCCTCCAGGGTTGATTCGTATGGCTCTTATGCATTTTTCCAACACTAAATTAAATAAGGTCATAGATAATGGATCACCCTGTCTAAGACCTGTTGTCACCTCGAATTCCTCTGACATATTCGTACCTATTTTAATCTTACTTTTGGTGTTTTTCAGCGTCATCATGATAAGTCCTTTCAATTTCTTTGGGACTCCTAATTCTCCCATCGCTGTTTCCAGGTACTCTCTCTTCACACTATAATTAATTAATTCAAAGATGAGATTTCTGAGATGCTACGTCTTCCCTATCCTTCTTTATGGAGTAGAGTCATGGACCCTGACAAAAACAACAGAAAAAAGGCTGGAGGCATTTGAAATGTGGCTCTATCGCAGAATGTTAAGAGTGTCATGGATAGAGAGAGTCAGGAATTACGAAATTCTGCAAAGAATTAAAAAAGAAATACTGACTACAATAAAAACAAGAAAGCTCCAGTACCTAGGACACATTATGCGGAACGGAAACAGATTCCAACTACTTCAAGTTATACTGCAGGGAAAAGTACAAGGCAAAAGAGGTCCGGGTAGAAGAAGGATATCATGGCTTCAAAACCTGCGAACATGGTTTTCTATGACCACAACACAGTTATTCAAGACAGCAGTCAACAAAATTATAATAGCCCAAATGGTTGCCAACATCCGGAACGGATAAGAACCGCAAGAAGAAGAAGAACACTATCGTAGGCCATTGTAAAGTCTATAAAAACCTGATGAACATCTATATTGCACTCATAGCATTTTTCTAGGGTTTGCCTGATTGTAAATATATGGTCTTCTGTGGACCTGCCCCTTCTAAAACCACTCTGGTATTCCATATTATCTGCTCAGTGAAAACTTCCATTCTGTTCGCTAAACTTTTGGTGAATACTTTATATATCACATTAAGGAGGAGATTCCTGAGTTATCAACCTCTGTTTATCTCCTTTTTGAAAATGGGCAGATTAGGGCTTTACTCCATTCTTCGGGCATCACTTGATTTCATGTCTGTTTCACGAGGCTTGTATTTTTAATCATCTCTTCCTGCATTCTTTATTAATTCTGAATTTATGCTGTCTTCGCGGGCTTTGTTGTTTTAAGAGCGTTAATTATTTCTCTTGTTTCATCCGGTGTTGGGGCTTGATGTTTAGGATGACATCCGTTCGTGTCCTTGGTTTAAATTCTGGTTATCTCTTTCATAGTCTTCATTTAGTTCTTCTTTAAAGTATTGGGCAGTTGTGGGAGTCATTTATTATAAAGTGTACTAATAATTAGATGTTTCGTAAATATAGCACTATTAACAAGCAATTGTTTGGATTCAGACAAACAGGAGTAAAAATATTTTATCTTCACAATTTGCTTTTCATGACAAAAAAGCTGTAGTATCGTTTACGCATCAGTTTGTTATACTTATTTCAACTATGCATTTCACAAAAATCATAAACATGGAGGCAAAAAAACAGAAGTAATTAACTTCTACAACTCCACAAACTGCAGAATAGATACTTTTGGTCAAATGGCACATTCTCATACTCGTGAAACTCAGAAATGGTTTTTACGATATATTTTTTGGAATGGTTGAAGCTTGTATTAACTCCGTGATACTTTTCAGGCTTGCTAAAAGACAAGATAAAGTTATTTCCAAAATATTTCTATGTGAACTTGGATTTCAGCTAGCTCGACAATACATGAAAAAAAGGCTTCAAAAATTTTTCACTAGAACTCCCCCAAGATATACATAATATGTTGTCTATTGAGCAGTCTAGTAATTTAGAACCACCACCTAAATTGGCCAAAAGCACTAGATGTTATATGTGTCTCAAATCGACTGACAGAAAATCAAATATTTTATGTACTAAGTGCTTTAAAATTGTATGCTCTGAGAATCGCCTAAATGTCTGCAATTTATGTTACAGTTAGCTAGATGTAGTTTATAATAATGTTATAGTATTTTAATAAACATTTATTTCAAAATAATGGCCTTTTTGTGTGTGGGGTTTCCCAATATCCCATGTATCCATTAATGTGCATATACTTCATGTATCCTATTTAAGATTAAGGTATTTAAGAAACTGCTATAGTTTTCTTGCCATGTATCCACATCATTTGTTAATTTAATACACTCAAGTATTTATGGGTCCGGAATCGAACAGCAAGTATTGTTTCATAAAGAAATAGAAGTTAATTTGAACCGATTGACTAAGTATGCGCCGATTTAATACAGTTTTTTACTATAAAAATGATTTACTTATAAATTCTGTATGTATAGACCCCTGTGCTAAAATTGTTTTATGAAATATATGTTACTACAGTGCAAAAATTTAAAGGTACTAATTCTGTAGTGCAGGTTTGTTTATAAAACAAACAGGTTGCTGCCTATATCAACATGATTGCATTTTTGAAAAAGATTAACTAAACTAAATTCAAAGAAAATATTGTGTAGCTTTGGGTTAGCTAAAGATATATCTGAACTAGCACAAATTGTGACTGTTTAAAAAATCTAGATTTTCTAATAGATAAAACTAGGGGGATATAAAAATTTACGAAAAGTGTAGCTGAGACCTGCAATCATGTGGTGTTCTGTTACAATTTTTTTACTTCAAAAAATTCGATATAGAACAGAAAATTGTTGAAATTAAAATAAAAACATTAATTTCGGTCAGAAACAGCAAACATATTGGCATAAACAATTTCAAAATAGATTTCTGACAAACATTACTAATATTACTTTGTGTTTGACCTTTTATGGATCCACTAATAGAGATTAAAAAATAAATGAAATAATATGTTAAAAGCGTTATTCGTGGTTACGTAACAAAAAATGTTTTTATTAATCCAAAGATTTATTGAACTACATTAACAATAGTTTACTACCTATAATAAAAAGATAAATAGAATAAGCTGAATTAAAACATTAATGAATAAAAATGTAACTAAGAAAGTTGCAGATGAGTATTTTGTTATATCTTGCAATTTTATTAACTACGTTTTATTTAAAAAAATATTATTAATATTACCTAAGATATTTTAAAAATTCATATTAATTAGTTAATTTTCTAAGGTCTGGGGCGGTACAAAATAAAAAAGATCATTATTGCTAAAAGTCCATGTTTTTGATTATGTCTTAACGTTTAGCATACTCGGAAAACCTTTCAGAAAGTCATATTTACAGATTTGTCTGTTATCAAGCATTATTTTGAGGTCTACAAAAAATTTAAATCCGCATATACGTCGTATTGGTTTTGGTCATAAACTTGAAAAACAAAATTATAAAAATTGTGCCTTAGTTTTGTTTTTTAATGGAAAACGAAGTCTAAATAATAGATGTTGTGTATTTTATTGATAAAACTTATCTTCATTGGACAGTTATATGAACCATCGAATATAGAACAGTGAGAATTTTTAGGCGTAAATTGGTGTTTAGTAAGCAATTTTTGAATATCAAGTTGTAGAGCCTCTATTTTTATTATTTGTGCCAGTAAAGGATTACATTTATTGGACTCGAATGGTAGAGACACAATAGTCCACATAGTAAATAAAGCAATGAATATAGTGCTTGCATTTTTGGTAATATTGTAATTCAGAAACAGTGCTGCCTTTCAAATTTTAACATCTAAAATCTCTATATTTTTACGTTTGTGGATATCTAAATGACACACTTGAACATAAACATTAAAAAAGTGATTTCAGGCATCAATAAACCAACATTAAAGAAGGTGGCCATTGATGTTATGGAACAGATAAGGGCGAGCATCTACGTTGGACGAACCAGTCTTAAATAATAGTTATAAAGTTAAACAGTAATTTGTGAGTAAAATTTAATACATCAATAAAAGATGACGTAAGAATATGTTTATTACTTTGAGTTTTTTTATTGTTGTCTTTATTAGAATTATTATTAAATATATGAATTATATGTATATATTATAGCAAAATTTGCTAATAGTGAATGACTACTTATTCGAACACTTGATGAAGAGATCTACCTCAGGATTGGCTACACTGCCTACATGTGCTTTTAATTCATTTCAACTTTTTTTATTGCACAGAATCATGCCCTATTTTTATTCTTGCTATACATTTACTACTTGAACTCCATTTTAGATTAAAACATTTGGTATGGCTTTACAATGAGCCCTTATGGACGACGGTAGTATCTATGTACTTAGGCATAGCATTACGATTTTCTAGGCTAAAGGAAATTAGCGTATTATTTTCCAAGAA
Source organism: Sinelater perroti (assembly GCA_036346155.1). NCBI lineage: Eukaryota > Metazoa > Arthropoda > Insecta > Coleoptera > Elateridae > Sinelater > Sinelater perroti. Next base: position 13,651,499 of record JARFIY010000035.1, read on the forward strand.
CAATGAACAAATAAGTAAGTTAATAGATATATATATGGAACCGACAAATAAATTTTAACAAAAATAATAATATTTCTAACATATTACGTTTTTTCAATACTCATGCACGGTTATAGAGTTTAGACAATCAAGAAAGACATATTTAATCGCACCAACGCATTCAAGTTCATGGTGTTGTAGTTAGAATTTTTTTAATTCACCGGACAGAGCAAATAAATAGTTAACAAGATACGATGCACTTTAAACAAAAACAAAGAACTGGAAGGCATTATTAGAAAATGCAAATTATTATATTTTGGACAGATAATGCTTTTTGACAATATATGATTGAAGAAAATACGTAATTAAAAAATTAGATGCAGAACATCCTGTATTAGTAAGAAACAGGGTATGATTAAAAAGGGAAGAACTCGTACAACACAAAATAGATATATCGATAATGGACAATAGAAAAAGTGAGAAAGGGAATATATACACAATAATTTACAACATAAAGTTGTTAGATTAAAGCATAGATATCAGAAATCAGAAAATTTGTATATCTGCTTATATTTTAAATTTTTTTAAATAATAATGATCAACAGTACGATAAAAAACTAATCTAAAACGTTTGTATAGATTTTTGACAAACTGAGGCTGCCTCCTATGGATTAAATTTATTTATCCACAAAAAATTGTCTTTAAAAAAATTTCTATTCAAACCTTAGAAGAATTTCGCATAAAAGGGCTTATTATTATGTAAATTTTTATTAATTTTTTTTTGAAAATATTGCAACGGTCACGTTATTCCTTTGAACAATTTACAGTTTTTAAATTCTTTTTTGCGTTCGTCTAGCCGATTAATAAAAAATCTTTTTTAATTTTAAAATTAGCTTTAATAATCCACCAAAAATGATTTATAAGTAATAGAAAAAATGCAAAAAATCTAGCCATTATTCATATTATGGAAACAATTCACACGGCTGCTACCCAACCTGATAAGCGATGACAATACTAAACGAAATCGTTAACACACCTGAGAATGAGTACATGTAATCGCATTTGCAATGACGGACGATTAGAGCACTAATTTGCGAAACTAAAAAATTTAATTGCATAAGTTGTTGAGATATAATTAATAAAGGCATTATACAAATAATTTTGAGATGGCCAGGAATCTGTTAAATGTGATTCATGTTTTGGAGGTAGAGCATCAAACAATGTTGAAGGTATACGAACTGACATTCGAGAACTAGAAAATGAGCTAGAGATTTCAACAACTAAAATGTGTAAACATATAACAAACAGATCTTAACATGAAACGTGTTGCGGCAAAATTCTTTCTGCGGCTATTATCAGGATAGCAGAAACATCGCGCAATGACTTATTTTGAACTACCAGCAAATGAGATTGCCTCATTCTATTTCTATGCATTGATTTTTATATTTTATTATGTGTAGCACTCTAGAAATACACTCTTATTGTTTACATTTGTTTTGTATTCAAATTTACACTAGCTAATCTGATATAGCTCTGTAGTTTATAGCGTTGTCTGCTCTTTTTGTGTGTGTTTACAACCCACCTTATTAATCAGTCTCGCAACACATACGATATAAAAATTTTAATCTATTTGTGTTCTGAGATATTAAGAACTATTGTTTGTATCTGTAATTTTCATTCTTCATTGTTTAAATAAAATTATTTTTATGTCACCTGCAAACCTTATACCTCTGTAATAACAAACTGCTCTAAATATTTTGTACATTTTATAGTAAGTAACAAGTACGTTTATAAAATTAGATAATAACATGGTACTTACGGTTTTATTTTTAGTTTTCTTCTGAAATTTATTCATAGATATGTGAAACATTCGACAGATTTATTTTTTACAAATTTTACATTTCCTTTTCCTTTCTATTCTTGCTTTGAAAGGCGTGAAACACATTTCCTAAAATGATGATATCGATATCTAGGCTACTGTGAGCAAGCTAATACGAAAAAGACTAGATATATAGCTATTTAAATGCTACCGGATTTACATAACGGGTATAATTTATAAATTTTTTGTAGTTTATTAAAACCATTTTTAACAACATTACGCTAAGTGAACCGAACTATTATTAAAATGTAAAATATGACTAATTTAACTATTCTTCTCGTTTTACAAGACCTGGTTATATATTATTAATTAGAATTACAAAGACAGATTTCAATTAAAAATTAGCGAAAATATTTTTTTATTTACAATAAAATCAATTTGTAAATTTCTTTTTTAAATAATTTTTAGTCATTGTCTTCTTAACGCTATATTATTATAATTGCCATATAACAATAAAGTGTACTAATTGCAGTACGTCCAAACAAATGTTATTTATAGAATATGTTGTGAAAATATTACACTGAAAAAATGTCTAGAGCAATATGCGTATCGCAAACATTCCAGCTGCTATATCTTCATACGAGTTTGCACTGCGAGATCTATAAATTTACCTTCGCTTCTCTTATTAAGCACGTAAATTTAATAAGCCCTAATATATGTTAATTTTTATACTACTTAACAAGAAATAAATAAAAACTTTATTTTATAGGTCAAGCCGAGCGGGCTACAAAGATTTTATATGATTTTAATATTCAATAAGCATTTTAAATAAAACATGTGAAATTATTTTTTATTTGGATAATGCAATACTAAAACATAACTTGTTAGGTTGTAAATTTATAAAATGTGTTACAAATTTGTTTTACAAATATGCCTGCGGCTTTGTCCGTAGACTATTAAAAAAACATTTAATTTCAAGAAAACCTCAGAAGTTATAGAGCAAAAAATAACTATACAGAGCAGATCACTGTTTTTAAGTTTGATGTTAAAAAATAATATATTAGTATTATACAATCGAAATAACAGTACTTCTTTATAGTTATCTAAAATCATAATTAAAATAATTAGTATTGCACTTAAGATTATGATTTTAAAAAATTTAATTTTGCATTTTGGCTGCACTGAAACATTTAGTTCTTCTTAGGAAGTAGCAGAGTAAAGAACTAAACCCCTTGAGAACGTCGAAAATTTTCCAATAATAATGGTTCATTTATCATTGACCGTGAAAACCTTTCCGAACATGATCTCTTTATGTTTTCTTCCAAAAAAAATCACCTTTTTATTTTCATCTTTTTATAGTACAATTTTAATAAATGAAAAAACACCTGCTTTTTTAAACGAATAATAAAGCTCTATATATTAATTTTTAATGCTTCATGTCTAACGGCCTACCAAAACGTGAGAATTATCCTTCCATCATGATCCCCTATGGGTAGGATAGAACGCAAGATCAAAAGATAATCTGTAGATAAGGAATGAGGAGGTCGGCAACCACCACGCATCGGCTATGAATACTTCAAAGGGTTTAGTTTTAGTAACTATAGCGCAGTAGAACATGTAGGATTGTATTTTTGTTATCGAGCAGTTTTTCTAGAAACAACGATTTTCTTATTATTGTTATTTTTCCGTCGGCAGTTCAATATTATGTGCAATGTCATAACACAAAACTTCTATAAGTCTAATCGTTCCGCACAGCTAGATCAGTTACAAAGAGAAAATTAACTGACTGTCACCGTAGAACTGAGACTCCAAAAGGTATTGAAAGGGTGAGAAAAGTTCATTCGTACAAAATTATAATTATCCAAAAATTGCTTCAAAATGATTCTATCCAATGCAAACCGTTTTGTAAAAAAATTTATATATTAATTTATAGTTTCTATTTGCAACCATTGCATCATTACAATAAGCAGTATATATGACAAAAATATTTTACGCTAATACAATGACAAAGTTAAAATCAAATGATTTAAAATATCGGCACGACTTAAAAATGATTACAATTATATTTACTTATAAAACAAGTATGCGATTCACAAGATATACACTAAAATATATATGGAAAAACCAAAGATTTTTTATCTATTTAATATTTATGTATAAGCACTACTATCTAATAAATTTAGAACCAATGCACTAAAATGATATTCTAGTATACTCAAATATATTCCCCTGTATTTAACAATCACATTTTTGACTGTGTCCACTTGACATCATTTAATATGTCTACATTAATCACAAAGTATGGCGTGCCACTTATGGTATGTAAAGCTTTATAATAGCACCTCTCTATAACTAGGATATTAACATTTGTTGAAAAAATGCTTTAAAGTATGGCTTCTGATAATGTAATTGTAATGAGGAATGCTAAGACACATTTCCGTTATGCCAATAAGCAAAACTGGTAATGATAATTACCGCATAAACCTCTTCATAGAGCAAAATTTATAATTTGAGGCAGCTTTTCAAAAATAAATATTATACCTTACTTTGTTTTAACAATAACAATGATTTTAGAACAATATGTCTACATGCTATGCAATTTTTTGCATCCACAACTATAACGTTTATGGGTCAACGTGTAAGTCTAACGAGATGGAGCCATAGTCCATACAGTAAGAGCTTCGATGCTGGTTGTTTGACAAATGTTTTTAAATCTTTATTTTTTGGTGATGTCCCTTGTCTCCCACGCTCGCTAGATTTGTCTTTATACAATTTCTTTCTTTAGGACTCAAATCAAAAGTTTAGTTTAAAAGCCTCGTACAGTAGGCTATATAAAAATTGTCATTTGTGAGAAAATTGAAGCTGTGTCAGAAGAAATGATGAATAATAAGAGTTTTAAAGAAATCCTTCGGATGTGTGTACAGCAAGGAGAACGTCATTTTTTCGTTATTATTAAAAAGTAAAAGTACACATATCAAAACTGCATTTATTACAGATTATTTTGATGTTAAATTGTTATATTAAAAATTAATAACGTTAAACGTGTTTGAAAAACAGGCATTTTTTTGACATGATAGAATAAGTCAAATTGTATTTGCAGTTTGTTGTTTATAAATATGCAACACTTGTTCTGAAACTATAGATTATAATCTTAGAATAGAGCAACAAAGAAAACTATATTGTAACAGCTGAATTTCAAAAAATTGGTATGGAGAGAGGCAAGATATTTAAAACATCACAAAAGCTTGAAATAAATCAAATGACCTTTTCAAAGCAACATTGTACCTAAATGATATGCAAAGGTTTGATAGGTTACGTACTGTTCGAATTCCATCACCCATTATCGTACTATGTGAATAGATTAGTCAGAATACCTTTTATAAACAAAAAGTTATGTAAAAAGAAATGGAAGTGCCTACGATTAATATCTACTAATTAGAACTGACGTTTACCTTGGAGAAACATTTTAATAAACAGAATAATATGCTAAAAACTTTGGCGAAACGTCACAAGTGGTTAATAGATTCAAAAAAGTCATCATTCCGCCTCAATCCTAGATTGACAGGGAGTCTGTTATAATATCGACTAGAACGTATCAAGACACAGTCTTGGAGTGTTGTATAAAACTATTGAATTAAAAGAAAATGTTCCCGATCTTGTACGTGCCAAAGATTTGTTTTTAGCAAATCCAAATCTTAATCAATTGGACTATAAATTACAGTCAGTTTTCAAAAACATAGATTGACGATGTATAGCGTTTCGCAATAAGTAACAGGTCAAAATAGATTAAAAGCGTATTTGCAAGCAAAGAAGAGTGATTTTGAAAGTTGTTTTTGTAATATGTAACTTTGTCTTTAAAAAAAAATTAAGTATAGTAGTATTTGTAGTTAGCCAGATCGATTTCCACGAAACGCTAATGTACAAGAAATTTTTTGCAAGTGTTCTATGCAATTATAAAACTTTACTGTAATACAAATATTTTTATAATTATTGAGAGGTTTATTTTCACACATTTTTTCACTTAGTTTTATGATCTATTTATTTTGGTGGTTTGCGTATCTTTCTGGTAGTAAAAGATTTTCGGAATTTCAAAAAGGTTAAATTGCAGTTTTAAACCTTAATATTGTATTACATTATCTTATAATACTCAATAAATGATCAACTTATATATAATATTGGTATTGTAAGGTTAACAAAGTTCTAAATTTAATATTCTTATCAAAGTCAAGATGCCACTTCAAGTAAAATTACATTTTAAAAAAATTTATGACGAATGCAGATTTCTTATCTGCATAAACATATTGTGGTTGACAAACAATTTTCTTAAGGTGGTAAGGTTTATGCCAATATTTCTTTTTTAATAATAAAGTCTTCATTTTTAAAAATAAAAATTTAAAAACTTCTTTTTTAAGCGACAAACCAATGTTCTAAAAAAATTTAAATTGGGCATAACTATTGACCAAGTAATCCGAGTAACCGCCGCTTTGATTATTTTATCATAAGGTCATGTTTATGGAAGTAAAGACACAACATGCTACACGGAACAACACACTCAAAGTTCTGGCTTTAGTAATTCACATGAACTACTAACCCTAGATCAAGCGCACCTACATTAAAGGAACTGTTAATATCGTTTTGATTTTATAAGTTACTTTAACTTTTTGATGTTTTGCGTTATAACCTGCCGTATGGCAAATCTGTTTTTATCTCGGTATAATCTCGCATTTATTCGTTGTTATTTGGGAAATTTCTTGAATATACAATATTTCGTTAATTCCTAACTTCTCACACACTGACGGTTTAATTTATTTTCTGTCACATAGTTTTTCATATCGTTGTTACTACTTCTTACAATTAATTGATTTCCTAACTCTTCTACTGTGTGCCAGCGTGGTCCCGTGGTTGAGGGCCGGGCTGCGATACTGACGGGCCCGGGTTCAATTCCCGGTGCTCTCTGACGTCTGGTGGGTGACCTACTCAGTCACTAAAAATAATTAAGTACCTGCGTTCATTCGAACAACGGGTAATAATGGCGGTCGTCTTAGGCGCGGTGCTTGCCACATCGCCCCTCATCAGAGATGGTGTGCGACGACCGGGCAGAGAGAGCCAACGTATGAGAGCCTTACCATTATAATAATAATTATTATTAACTCTTCTACTGCTGTCGACACTAATATCATACAAGCTAAAGTATTCTAAAATACTTTGTTGTCTACTATATAAGACCACTTGAAAGTGAAGAAAATTAAATATCGGTGCTATGTGAGCGATTATTTCTTGTGATCACCGTCCAACTGATTTTTGTTATTGCGTTGACATCTTTCGTGCTAATTTGTCCTAAACTGTGATTACCAATTTGAAGCATCTGTACAAATAACTCAGTTTTTTAATTGCTAAATGCAATCCGAGTCACGTCGGTCATTATTTAAAAACCTCAGAAATAACTTATGTTTTATTGAAGAGTTTTTGCAATAAAGAGGAATTATGATCCTTACATTTGCTTAGAATGGGCCCACCAATACTAATATTTATTAAAACCAGAATAGGCACATCTTTCTTAAAAATAGATAATATTGATATTTATTTATAGCCCCCTTTTTTATAACAAATTTTTCTGCATTCTGCTCATACAAATGAAGTTTTTGAGCTAATGCTATCAAAAAAGTTGTTCTTTTGATAGGATTTGAAACTATTCTTCTGTTTGTTTTATCGCCCAAGTCTTTCTGTCCGTTCATTTTGCACACAAATATATACTGGAATTCAAATAAAGATTAGTTAGCACATAAATGATTAATTTGGTAAGACTTGCTTTTATATGTAGAATTTTGTCTCTGCAAATAAAACTCTGTCTAGCGCCTGCTTCAGGCACCTGAAACTTAAGCGGCATAGATTCATATGCATTATAATAATCTTAATTATAAAACCACCAAGTTTGGGGTAATCATAAGCCACTGAATGATATTTTAAGTTTTATGCTGCACTGGTCGTTTTTATAAAAAAACAAAAAGTATGAAAACTCATCGCTAAAAGCGAAGTTGAAACTACTGCATCAATTTCACAATTAATTGTGTATGAACATAAAAAATAGACTTTTATCTTTATTACTGCTTTGTATTGTTTTATTTTTGAACCTACTGGCTTTTAAAAGCTTGTGCGGTAGGGGTAGCAGGCTATTATAATGAAATTTATTGAAAAGAAAGACTTATATTTAGATAAACGCTCTCAATTTGAAATAAACATGCTATTTAGTGTTGAACTATCATTTGACTAACCAAGCAAATATTACTTTAAAGAACATTAATATATTTTAAGCAATGTGCAACTACCCAAAAGTATTTTGGCAATAAAGTAGGTTCTGTGGGAAAACGGTGCCAAGTCCTTTATTTACACTTGCACCGCATATAATTAAGCAGCAGCACTCAGAGTCGGTCTTCGTAAATTAAGTAGTAGAATCAAGAATCACCTATATAAAAAATTTTAAATGGCGTTTTTGTTCAAACCTAATTCAGTAAATAAAACATAATTCATTTATATATTTGGTTTAACATCATGCATTATGTTTTCATCATAGAAGAATTAACTAACTACCTAAAAATAATTTAAAACATATATAAAACATCATCGTACATGTATAATATTAAATTATATGACATTTAAGACCGAATATTAATGAGAAATCTCCTAAATCTTTTCGGAATCCCACGTATTCTGTTAAATTTAACCAGGTAATCATTGCATGGCAATAAATTTTTAGAGTATTTTGAAAGTTATTTTCTTGTTATAGAAGCTACATTATGTACTTAAATATAGAGAGATATCATTTCACTAATAGTGCGCCTAGAAAATAATATGTATATTTCTAAATCAGTAATATTTAAGCGTTGTTCATAAAACCACAAATTTTGATGAAAAATTTACCACGGTAATTATTGTTGGTAGAGAATTTGAATCGAATTTTATGTTTAGAAGTAAGCAGACCTATTCTTATTATTTTTGTTGTCTATTATCACTCCGATTAATTTAACATTGGCTATTTTTTCAATGCATCAGTTTCTTTTAGTTTTTTTTCGTCATGGAACAGTTTACAATGGAGTAATTTGTTTTTATTCTTAAAATAAGTTACCAAAGCGATGAAAATGCCACGCAGACACGAATCTATAGTTTGAAGTGGGAACGGTAGAATCGACAACTTCGTTACATCGAATTTTGCATAAAAATTTCCATATGTATGTGTATCAAATTCAATTGACAAGTGATTTCTTTGCACTGCGATCAGCAATAGTTGACAAGGTCCTATGATCACACCCTGTGATTTCTCCTTATAAGGGTTTGTGAAATCACAGGTGTATGCTAATTAACCACACAACATTCTGTAACTTAAAGTAGAAATTATATTCTTGATCTGAGAGAGAGTTTTCAGTAATTTAGAGGAACACATAATTTTTTTTAAATAACTTACTATACAGAATAGTTTACACATAATTTGTTCTATGAGCTAATAGAACTAGTGTTGACAAGTGAAGCTTGCCCTCATATTACAATATATTATAAGATAAAAGACAAAACGTTTGCATTAATGTAAAATAATAATTATTTATGTTGAACGTAGTTCACAGATACTAATGAGGTGGATCTGCATATCACGTGGCTAATTCCTCTTTAACCTCTTGACGTGCTTAGCTTTCAGTGGAGGTTAGGCAATTTTAGTGACCTCTTTAACAAAGAATATGTTTAAATCTGTATGTATGGTTTGATTGGACACCAGGGAGTCTTGACTATAGGACGTAGTGCCTTTGATTGGAAACCTAAATAATGTCTGTATTTTATTTACATAAACATCGCCATAGCTCAATACCGTACTCTACACTGGTTTTATAATTACTCTGTAAATGAAGACTTTGTTTTCAATAAATAACGATGATTGTTTGTCTAATAGCGAACACATTTCTTGCCCTTAATGGCCATTTATTTCTCTTTTTCAATATGTGTGTCTTCCAAGTTAGTCTGGAATCTAAATGACTCTCTTTGGCATGTGGTACTAGTGAATTTTTAATTGTGACCCGAGGGCATTACTGTCGTCTTAATGAAAATGTTACGTTCACTAACTCGTTCACTTTAACCTTTTATTTTTAGCTAATCTTTAAGTGCGTAAATATGTCTCTGAAGAAGTTGGTTGCCTACCACAGAGTTGACGTCGGTTGCTAATATAAACTATATTGTCTGCGAAAGTACCGATTAGTGTTTCTTGCATCGTTGGTATGTCTTCAGTATATAATATGTAAAGAATTGGACCTAACACGCTTTCCTGAGAAACACCTGAGGGAACGCATAAATGCATGCAGATTCAGTATGGATAGAAATATGTCTCACATCGTACTTTATACGTGAATAGAAGATTTTACAAATTACACAGATATATATGTTAAATATAACCACATTTATAAAAATATGACTTATTTACTACCTTTTCAAATTCGGCGCTCTTTATGGAACACCCTATAATTTTGTAATTTTAGAAATTTTGATGTTCCGCAAATTTTTATATAATCAAAGTTGTTCCGCGACTTCAAGCCTAGAAACACTAAGGATTATATATGCTCATTTTTGGTAAACCCTTTGTCTATAAAATTGTGACAATATTTTAATGTACAAAAGATTAAACTTTATATCTACAACTACTACTGTTAACTGTATAAGTTTTTTTAGCTACAATCTACACAAACATTAATCTTATATCATTTTGAATTATATATTCATTCTCGTAGAAATACACAAGTATAAAGCTCTTTAGTGAATTATAGCAGAAATTCCAATATTTATATACTTATATTGTTGTACTTGTTTATTTTAATCTACAGTGCATATGATGTATAACTCACTGTGTACCATATGATTTACTGTATCAAATTTAAAGTTATTTTCTACATGTTTAAATTTTAATAACATCTTTCAAACTTTACAAGTTACCCTAACATTTTTACAAATGTTTCATACTTTTTTTTCACCTTCATATACATCTACAGTCTGAATAACAAGAAAAAGAGCGTTGTCATTTGGTAAAGAGGCACCGCACCACCATCTATTTTAATTCGCTTGAATTTTTATTTCGAGCTCTTTTGCTCAGTATGCAGTTTTCTGGCACATTGTGTTGTTAATGTCAGCAAGTCCTTTATCTTTATAAAGTGTACAAATTTTCTGAAACGATACGGAACAGTATTTTTAGTAAATTATGCAAAAGGACAAAAACTGAAGTAGAAAGCGGCTGCAAAATATATGAGAAAGTCAAAGGCATTCGTTAAGGAGTAAATAAAGCGATATTTAAAGATTGAGAATTTAGACGATCTGTCGGAAAAGCAAATACCTCGAGTCACAACAACAGAGAATAATAAAGCAATCTTGCGTCCCTTTGAAGACAAGTCAGTCCTTTTGTTGCGCTGTGTCCAAATAAAGCTCCGTAAGAAAAAAATTCAAGTCTCTCTAAATACGACTGGAAATCGCGTGTGTGAAAAAAACCATTTTAATCATCTCTGAAGAAACATTTATTATCATAAAAGCACTTGGGAAAACGGCAAGCGTGGAAAAATAAAAATTTTGATTGAAATTGAAACGGACAAGTCTCCGTTCTGGGCATAGTCATCGAAAGCATAATAGAATTCTTCAGCGTACCATGTAAAAGTGCATGTTTGGGGTTGCTTGTAAACGCAGTTTTGGTTGCTTCTGAATAAAATGTGTATTACCTTAACAGAAATGCTTGTTGAATCCTGTTGAAAAGTTTTTTGATCTCATAGAAATAGTTGAGCATTGCAAGAAAGCAATGATCATAAACATCGCAGGAAATCGTGTAGTGTGTAAAAACAACTAAATAACGGTCCTATAATAGAATGGCTGATATGTTTTAATTGAAAATATGTGGTGGTATATAAAAATAAAGCTAATGCACATGGTGTACCAACTGTCATTTCAAATTAAGAAGATTTGGCGGTTTTTACTAAATAATTATGCAGAAAAACTCATCGAAAACATGAAAAAATGTGTGAAGGTATAACCAAATAACGGGAGTGATTGAACCAGATACTAGATAACTGCGCAATAGCTAACAATGTATATTTCAATAAAAAAAATATTTACATTTTTATTCATCAAAATTTCGGCGATCACTTTGTTGTTGACAGTACGAATCTAAGTTTCTTTGTTAATATTAAACAATATTAGTTTTGTTTAATGCACGAATACTATTCTTTAATAAATTAGCAAATTAGCAAATTATTAAAATAAAACATTCTACAAAATTAATTAATGCATAAAGTGCATCTATTTTTGAATGTATGCTATTAAATGCACCGCCATAGTGGTCCAAGCGGTTAAAGCGCAGGCTGCGATGCGAACGGACCCGGGTTCCATTCCCGGAGCTCTCTGATGCCTGGCCGGTAGCCTACTCAGTTACTAAAAATATTTGAGTACCTGATTTCAATCGAACAAGGGATAATAATGGTAGTCTTCTAAGGCGCGATGCTTGCTACATCGCCCCGCACCAAAGATGGTGCGCGACGACCGGATAGTCAGACAGAGTGAACATATAAGGGCCTTAACCTCTCAGTTCGGGAGCTGTGCATCCACGCGGGGCGTTAGAGCGTTATCATTAAAGAATTCCTATTAGAATGCATTAAAAATACATATATTCATAACAAACAATCAATACGTAAAAGAACCGCAGTTCCTTTATTAAAATTTCATGTTTTGTAATAAAACTTCAAATACTAAAACCTTAGAATAAATATTTAACAATATTAAACTATAATTAATCATATAAAGACGCATTTTAACTTTGATAACTGGATAATATGCTAAAAGAGACTTAAAAATATAAATTATATATATTTTGCAAATAAAAATATATTTAGCATTACTTTTTTCTTTTGCGTACTGAATTTCATTTTACGAATTTTGCAACTGAAATAAATGCGCGCTTTTTGTCGGAGATTATTATGTGCGGCGTGTGCGGACTTTTTCCTTTTACATATTTCTCATGTGATTGCTGCTTTTAAAAGCGATATCGGCTTTTTCGGTCCCCAATCGTGTACCGCATTAGCGTAACGCTTCTTTTTCTGCAATTAGCGTTAATTATCATTTCCTGCTAGCGGGGCTCTTGACCAGCGGGAATACAAATACTGCGGCGAGGGCGGTTTGCCCGCATATTTGTAACGAAATTACCTTGCCGTAACCCTGCAATCGTCCGACAATGAGTCCTCGGCGCGCGTTTGAGGTGTTATAAATCCCCCGACACCTTTCATAACAATGCCGCTACTTCAGAATTATTGCGTTTCGCGTTTCACAAAGACCTACTAGGGCCGATTTCTTCAGCCCGGTATTATGTATTGCACTACGTATCACTTCCGTTGCACATTCAACAACTTCGAGTTACTAAATGTGATACCGTGACGGAGTAGAACGAGAAATTCCAGTTTATAGGTAATTTTTGTGCACCCTCCTGTTTCACTTTTCATCTACCTTCTAATGCTTATTATAAAACTAATAAAGGCAACAATAATTTAGAATAATAAATTGCATCGTTAAATTTATATATTGTGTTTTTAAGTCTAATTAGATTTTTATTGGAACAGCAAATTAAAATTTATATACTTACTAAATTACAATTCCTTTTATTATGCTTAAACAAACCAATCTCCTTTATAATTTAAAATGTATTTTGAATTTTGTTAAATATTATTATTTTTTATTTATTTTTTACTTTTTATTCAAACCCTAACATATATGTTATTTATATTTATAAAAACATATTTTGAAGCCATACTAAATAAATTTTCAATTGATTCTCCAAATATTGTACTGCTTTAGATCAAATACATTATTGGTGTATTACCTATTGGGATTAAAACCACACTGTTAATCTAATTCTTTTAATTTTTGTTCTATTCGTTTTCTTAGTGTTCTTCAAATATTCTACCAACAGAGTTTGTCGAGCTGATGCTTCTATAATTTTTAATTTCTGTTGACTTTTTTATAAATAGAGAATAAATATGCTTTCATTCTTTAGAAACTTGTTCTTCTTTTAAGCACTTGTTAAATATAGTGGCTAATGTATTAGTCAGTTGAGTTGGAGCTGCATTTACAAGTTCGATAGGTCCTGATGCTGTTCCGTTGTTCATTTTATTTATCACTTTATCACTTCACTAATTTCTAGTTGTGAGATGTCACGCAAAGAATTGTTTTCTTCTGATGGTTTTTTAGCTGCTTATTATTTTGATGGACTTTTGTCTGTCTTCGGTCAGTAAATTTTTGTGGTATTCCCTTCAAGTTTCTGCCTTTGTCACTGTTTTCTGTGCATAATAATTTTAATGTTTTCCATGCTCTCTTAGTTCTTGTATTTTTCTGCACGCATTCACTTCTAAGCATTTGTTCCTTTAAATTTCTTTTTTGCATTTATTTCCGTCCCTTTCACACTATTTCTTCCGTCGCCACTATCATTTGTCATTCTGCGCTTGTGTTTCGGAACGAGCGGGCGTATGCCATGCTCCATATACAAGTGCCCGAACCGCTCAGAATTTTACCTGCTGTATAAGATCAAGCCTACGTTTTTAATATTAGCGCCTAATGTGTCAAATAAATTGTTTCAACTACATACTGATAGACGTGCATCAGGCATAAAGTGTGCTGAGTGATATACATTCGCGCGATAGACGCGAGGTCAAAAGCACTTACTTAAGTAAAATAATTCACAATTTATACAAAGAGGCGAAATATATTTAAGGCAGCAATGCTACCAGCCTGTATCGGCTAAATGGACAAAAATACATGATTACTCAGCAACCATATCTAAATAATAACCTACCCATGAATACCTCTCAAGGAAGTATTGCAAGTATTGCTCAAATTAAACAATTTACCATCAACCTTTCTAACTACAACACCTAACTAACCAATACTGAAGTCGCAATACCTACCAAAACCACAAACATTTCTAACTTCCCAATCAAAATTATTGCAATATTCACATCAAACCAAACGTCAAGAAGAATTAGATTAATTTATAAGCGAATATGACAGCGATTAAATCCTCAAAAATCAAAACATCAACAGTTAGCAAATAGTTAAAGAAACTAACCGTAAAGGAATTAAAAAACAAGCCTCGCGTTATTAACAACAGAGAAGCAACAAAACTTGCAGACAAATAAATATGCAGTATTAGCAGCAAAACCTTGAGGTAATCCAACAGCAAATAATGAACAAGCGTCAACATCGTTAACAAATAATCTGCCGCTTATTTTTCTACAAAGCGTAATTAACTATGAACAAATGATAAAAAGCCTTACTAATATAGTAGACATTAAACAATCCACAACAAAATGTCTAACTGATAATGTAGTTAAAATAACTTAAAGAAATGAAAACAATATTATCTACCACTCCTATCAGTTAAAACAGGACCGGTCATACAAGGTAGTACTAAAACTACCCCAACTAAAGATATCAAAAAGAGTTAGATCATACAGTACGAAACATCATAAACATAAAAAGTAAACATACAAAGACCCACTCCCAATATCCTTCATTCACCTCTAACCGACTGAGGACAACAAGGAAATTTATAAAATTCGATTTCTCAAGAACGTAGTCGTTCATTTTAAGCCACCAAGAAAAGATTCCGAAATTTTACAATGCATGCGATGTCAGAACTACGGGTATTCTCGCACATATTGTAACAGGCCATATGCATATGTGAAGTGCGAATGACCTCACGACACTTGAACTTGTGATAAAACTAAGGACACTTAGGCCACATGCGCATTATGCGAAGGATTGCGCTCGACTAATAACAAGGAATGGTCAGTATACCAAGACCTAAAAAAAAAATACTAACCTAATCACCAACCAACAGATAGAAGTCCTCCCCAAATAACAACAAAAATTTTTCATTTTTAAACCAGCAAAATAGTTAACAACTCATCAACTAACCATGTCCATCTAATTTAACCCACTCCCAAAAAGTCTAGAACCACCAAAATAATGATTGAACCTTCTAACAGTCTTTAGACGAATTTAAAAACCTATTTAACCAACTCTTTTAACAAAATAACATAATTCTAAACATGTTAAGTACCGTAATTAATAAAATCGCTCAATAATGGCTCTTCGATTAGCTTTATGGAATGCCAATGGACTACAATATAAAAATCAAAAACTCTCAGAATGTAAATAATATAGATATTATGTTTGTGTCCGAGATCCACTTTGCAGACAGAACACATAAAGATACTACACTATTTTGTCTATCAACAAAACATCCTGATGGAACAGCACACGGTGGGTCTGCAATACTAATCCGTAGTTTTATTACTCATTATCGACAATCAGAATACAAAACAGATTATTTACAAGTTACAACAATAGAAGTTGTTGAAAAGCTTACAACTCCAATCAATGTTTCGGCTGTTTAGTGTCCTCCAAGCCACAATCCAATCCAACATCTTTTACAACCGTTTTTCGATAGTCTAGGTCAAAAATTTATAGCAGACGGGATTTTAATGCCAAGCATACTTACTGGGGGTCGCGCTTAACAACAACCGATAGCAGAGTGCTATTTAAACTCATTAAAAATAACATTTATAAAAAAACCTGTTAACCGTTTAATTCTAACAAAATCCTTCTTGTTACAAATGGACTCTCATCAAATTATATGGATGTCATCCCCAATTATGATCCAATGTCTGACCACTCGTCGATAATAGCCACCATTAGCACATCCGTCATTTACAAAATATCTAATCCTACTATTACTAATAGAAAAACTGACTGGGGCACATTGAAGAATTACATCAAACAAAATCTCAATAGAAAACATCAGCTTAAAAACTGCAAAAAAAATATAAGCTGCAACAAACCATTTTATAACTGCAGAACAGAAAGAGGGATGGAACTTCACACCACAGCCAAGAAATATAAAAATAAACAGTCCCAACATACCAAATAAAATCATGGAAATAGTGAAAAAAATAGGAGAGAGTCAGATGGCAACGCGCCCATGGCATCGAAGACAAAATAAGATTAATCAGTTTAAGAATGAAACTTTTAAATCTTATATACAATTGTTAAATGGTCATGATAATTCAATTTGGAAAGCTATCAAGGGCATCAAACAGCCAAAAATCCATATTCCACCAATACGAGACGAAGAAAACTCATGGATAAGAACAGACAACGAAAAAGCAAAAGCGGAAGCTTTCTAACCAAATTGTAATAAGATCGACCAGATATAGAATAACTAAAATCACCACTACAAATGTAGAGAACGAAATAAAGTGAGTGAAAAATAGAAAACCACCAGGTTAAATCCTAATAACAACACATATACTTAAACAACTGACTGAATAAAGAGTAAAATTTTACAAACTCTATTTAATGGGATTCTGACTCATATATTGATTGTTGCAGCACAAATCTTTCTGATTTTTAGGAACATTACTATATATGTACAGGGAGTTTTATTTTGTTTCAGTTTCTATACACTCCTTCTTGGTCTCAATAAGTACAACTAAGTCCGTAATACACTTCTTTAGTTTATCAAGTACTTCTGAGAATTTATTTGATAAATTTCGAACACGCTAGATGGTTATATTAATATCCCATCTATATGCTTGTTTTTTTGTGTGACTGTTTTACTTTTTTGTTAAGCATCGTCTTTGAGACTGACTGTCGGCACAGCGCAACATTCTGAGCTATCTGCGTTACTCATCTGGAGCAACATGAAACATATATATTTAGTAAAAATGGCACAAAATACAAGAAACACTGCAAATAATCTCATTCCCCTTTAAAGTAACCACCTTTTTCAAATACTTATGAATGACTTTTTATTTCTGGATCATAGCCATATACCCGTTTTATTCTCTTTTATAAACTGTTGACGTAAAAACGTCTTTACGTTCGGAGTGAATACTAAGTGTTATTTCAAATTATGAGCGACATCAAAAATAGTCGACTTTGAAACGACTAATACTCAAAGACTACTGGGAAGAAGACGACTGGGAGGGCAGCGCTCGATAGAAGAAAGTTGAAAATGATAAGCAAACTAGTCGAAATTTTTCCGCCTTTAGTGCGACGCAAGGGAGGGAGGGGTAACAATACCATGAAAACCTTACGTTAATAGCCCTAACTACAACCCATCTATTTTTTAAGGAAATATAGTTTTTGTCAGTAGTCTGAAATTAGTGAACTGCAGCATAATATTTCTTCTGTTCTAGTAACGGTAGACGTAGAACAAATATTGCCGCGACATGTTTCATGCCAAGATCTTTCCTAAAATTCACATTTTAATTTTTGGAATCTTTGCTTTATCCTCTAATTATAAAATTGTTGATTGTAGAGAGTAATTATTTGATATTTTTCAACATTCTATTTGTGCTTCTTCTATCAGAATGTGAATCACTTATAACGAATTTCCGACCATCTCTAAATAGTTTAAGCTAAGTCTTCATTCGTACTGCACTCATCAGATTGTTACCGTAAACGTTTTAAATCACCCAAACAGTTTCTGCGGACGAATGTTCTGGCTTTGTACGAAATTTGATGTAAATGCGCTACTTACTCCCTCAGTCATTGCAAGTTCGACGATCACATGCCGTCGGCGTTTAACTTTCACCTACCCAGCTAATAAAATCGTTTCCGTCTACGTTTTCGTATTACAGTTTAATTTGGACGGCTGCAGAAACTATTTTCATTTTATTAACATCCGCTTAATATTCTCGGGAAGGACTCGTACTTCTTATCATATTTTATTTGTTTAATTTGCTTTCTTTATTTTGATTACATAACTATTTTTAAATACATTTTATCTACACTTCTGAATTATTATTTAATCCTGTTCTCATAAAAAATGTATTCTTTCCTTTCTTATTTAAATTATACGTTTTTTCGATTGCTTTCATAACCTTTTCTATTTTATTTTAGAAATCTATAATTTAAAATAGTCATTAACTGTTTTGGTTATTATATTTAGCTTACCATATAAGTTTTTGTAATTTGATTTATTAAAACGTATTTTATTTTCTTGTTTAGTTGTTTTAATCTTTCATTATTAAGTGGCGAAGCGAAGCGGAGTCACTTACTAACTTCATGTTGTCTGTCCGTCCTAGCAATAACTCGAGAACGGCTGAGAATTTCCAAATTTTGCTTTCACCAATCGACAGGTGACCAAAAAGGCTTGTTTGCTAGTGATTTTGAAACTGATTGGTCAAAGGTCAGCGTTAGTGCTTCGCTACTTCACTATGCGTAGCAAGCTTTGCAGGTTTATTATGACTATAATATCTCTATAATATTTGCTATATAATAAATAAAATAAACAATTTTTCAAAATGTTTTCCATGTTTTCATTTTTTAACATTTAACCCTATTTTTTGCATATAAATACTTTATTTAATTTACATAATTTTTGTATTAGTTTCTTTTGGTTTTAAACTTAACGTGTTTTATTTTTTGTTTATGCTTTTTGCGCATCGGATTTCTCTGTCATTGTGGCCATTGATTTATTTGTTTATTTATTTGAAATTTCATATTCTATGAATTATTTTGTTAGTTTAAAATTGATTTAATTCTGAATTCGTTAATTCTCTAACGACATCTTTCTTAGAGATCAAACCCATGTTACCTTTAGTATTTAATCTTATTGCTACGATTTTGGAGAAATGATAACTGTTACTTCTTTCTTGAACTACA
Organism: Sinelater perroti; assembly: GCA_036346155.1. Lineage (NCBI taxonomy): Eukaryota > Metazoa > Arthropoda > Insecta > Coleoptera > Elateridae > Sinelater > Sinelater perroti. Next base: position 13,671,027 of record JARFIY010000035.1, read on the forward strand.
TCCGTAATAAATGGCATGTAGAAATCTTGGTGCAGCATTTGATTACTCACATACCACAATGCATTAACCTGGACTCTGAGTATTTTCGATTGTGATTGTTGAATTATAGCAATGCTGGATTTGCTAGCACACATCTATAGCTCAGTGCCCCAGGTCCATTTCTGCTTAATTACAGCTTAATATATAAAATCTCATTCTCTAGTGACAACTTGAATCTTTGTCCAAGCTAGTACAGATTTTTAAGACGCACGCCCATTTCTTTTCTTTCTTTGTATATGTTCTTTCCAAGTAAGATTGAGTCTGGATGGGTTCTAACATATTTTATATTTGTTGATAGTAAGAGTTGTATGTTGTTGATGGTTACTAGTAAACATTGCTACTTCTTTAAAGTAAATGTAGAGATTTTTGCATTAATTTTAATTTTCTATTTATCTAGTTCTTTTTAAAACAATTTAGGGTGTGCATGTCCTTAGGAGATCTTTGTCTATTACTACGATGACTGTGTCTTCTACAAATGTCCTTATAATTGTGTTAGTGTTTGGGGGAAGATCGTATGTATAAATTAAATATTTAGTTACCCTATTTCTAATTTTTTGATGTTTAAGGTTCGACTTTAATAACATATAGTAAGTTACTGTTTGTTTTTAAATTTTGTAAAGGACCTGTAAACCAGATACTGTCAAATGATACTGACTCACATCGAGCAACGCTGTTGTACAATATTTTTTATCAAGATATTCTTGTATAGCATCAGCACTACTCTGTTCTGGATGAAACCAAATTGATGATCTGGGTTTATATTTTATATAAATATGATACTATGGAGTGCAAATCGTTCTAATAGCTTTGATATAATTAATAGTGAATTTATAGATTTATAAGCTAAACGAAAGTGCTTTCTAACACTTAGGATTAAAATTATTTACAAAATTTAGTCTTTGTAGTTAGTAAAAGTCTGATTACTGCATTAAATATATACATTAATATTACCAGTACTTCCTTTGAAAATTATTTGAGCATTTTGATAACAAACTATTTTATATATTAGTAGAAGTTTAAGAGTTTTTACATTAGTGTCGTTTACGTGGTTTGGCTATATTCTCTCTTCTTTAGTTGTTTTTTGGAATTATTTAAGAAACTGTGTTTGTCGCATACTTTGATTCTTTTACTGCATTTTTCCTGTCCTTTACACTGTTGACTACTTGTCGAGGATTTTCTTTATTAATATTCTCAATTTTTTTAGTACCTGCTAAAAGCATTCTAGAAAATTGAGGGATCATGTGTGATTGCTGCATCACTTGTTTATATTGTTCTGGATTTAAAAATGTTAATTGATCATTTTCGGGCTGACTTGAGTACATTTGCGATTGATTTATTAAAGTTGCGTATGTCTGCATTTGCGAAGTTGGAATAGGAATGACTTGTATTTGAAATATTTGTGGCTAATATATTGGAATGTATTGCAATATAAAATAATAACAGTTGCCCATTATTTACGTTCCCCAAAGTAAGCATGTTTATTATTTATTTTCAATATGTTTTTTTAATTTAATTTATTTATCGATTATATTTTTTTGTAATTTGAAAAGGTTGTTTATTACTGTTTGCACTATATCATGTTGACTTTAGGTCAACAATAACTCGCGTTTTGTTTGCCTATTCTGTGCGCTAAAACGATTGCACTCGCGCTTTTACACACTCTGAAACTCGTATTTCCACTTTCAAGTCAGTACTACTACGTATTGTGATTTGCAGATATTCATATGTATTATGTAGTTACAAAAAAAGATTTTTATAATTATGGATTATTTACATAAAGGATTTATTTATTTTTTTATTATTTTAATTTTGTCTTTTTTTATTACGCACTCCGAAGCATTTAGCTTTATAGAGTGTTAATTTCAATTTTTAATTTTTTGTTGCTATTATTACATTACATTGATTTCTAATATTTATAATGTATTGTTAACTACAATTTTTTTCTATCCAATTATTTGCAATTTATATATAACTATTTAGTCTTATTTTTTCTTATCCATTATGCATAATTTTTTCTTCTCTTGGCATGTCTTTTAGACAACTCGCTTACTGTTTCTATTTTTGGAAACTCAGTGTATTGCTTATTTAAAAAAGGATTATCGGGAATGAATGATGGTGATACTTATGGCTTATGTGTGAATTACAAATCCGCCATATAAGTTCAAATTTCGACCATATCGTATTGGTTCTCATTATAAAGAAAAGATATATCGGAAAGAGGAGCCTGGCAGAAGCTAGAGGAAGTAAGAGAAATTACGCAATTAGAGAAACTGTGAGTAAAATAGCTTAAAAGAAGTAACCGCTATAAGTTATGGAATACTAACATTAAAGAGCAGTATTACATGAAATAGTCAGTAACAAGGACAGATAAAAAAAATTCAAATACCTTGCAGTTTTCACTTTGCCAAAAATTGGTTAGGCAATACATTATACAAAATAGTGCAAACGGCTGCATATATAGAGATCAAGTAATTACAGCAGTAAAGCAATTAAAATTCAGTAAAATAGTTGAGCTGATAATAAAGCAACCTCCGGAAAGTTGATTCGGGTTGTCCTATTTTAAGAGGTTATAACATCGAGTTGATTTAATGTGGTTAAAGTATACCGAACAATTAATACCCAATTTAGAAGAAAAATATGGAGTCATACAAGTATCTAACAGATGAAAGGAAGAGGAAAAAGGACGATATTGAGGACCTATTTAAAAACTCAAGAAGACGCACAGAACCTTAACAAAGGAAATAAAATTTAAAAAGGCGTGTAAAGAACCTAATGAAAATTTTGGCGTGTTGCTCGCTTCTAATTTCGTTTGTATAAAAGAAATTAAAAGCGAGCAACACACCAGTAATAAAAAGACAAAAAATTACAGGGAAAGGTAAGAAAGCTATCAGAGGAGCAAAGTGAATTTAAAAGAGATTAAAAAATTAAATCTTATTAACGAGAAGGCCATGAACAAAATTGATAGCCTGAAACAAGACATGAAAATATCAAATGACAAATTAGAAAACCTAGAAGGAAAATAGAGAAGGAAAAATAAAGTGCTACAAGAAGTGCAAATGGAAGCAAGTAATCCAAGAGTATTAAAAGAAGAAATGGAAGGGTCTTTAGAAAAGTAACTGTGTGTATAATAATACATACCTAATTGCACTAAGTAGCAAAGGAGATAAGAAGATAATAATGAGCAACAAAATCAAATTGCAAAACTATCGAGAGAAAGTCTACATAAACGACAATATGACAAAAGAGGAAAGAAAGGTCGAATCTGGCACAAGAGAAACAAGAAAGACAGCAAAATGTGAAACTGTCAAGGTGGGATACCAGAAAGTGATAAGCGGGGGGAAAATTTGGATATGAAACAAGGAAACTTAAAAATTAGAGACGCTCACTAAGGCGCAAAACAGGCCAAACTGGAAAGCCATTAAAAAACACAAAGGATGGGAATCTGGAAAGACGACTACCACAATGGTAACAGCAAAGGAGAAAAAACAAGAAAATAAAAATACAAACATTAAAAAACCAAAGAAAAATGGCAGATGAAGGGAAAAAGAAAAATACAAAATGCAATAGAAAAAGTATATTCAAAATGACAACGTGGAACATTAAAAGCTTAAGAGGGAAAGAAAATAAACTACTACAAGAATTCGAGAATTATGATCTAGACATTCTAGCGATAAAAAAGGGTAGACAGAACATAGAATTAGATGACGGACACTTAATGATACTGAGTGGGATAAAAGATAAAGAGAGAGCCAGAAGAGTAGTGGAATGCATAATCAAAAACAAATGGAGTAAATACGTAACTGGCTAGGAGTATATTATGCATAGAACTTTAAGGCTAGAACTTAAAATAGAAAATTTGGAAGCAAATAATGTATTGATACTGTACGGCCCAAATGGAGATGAAACAGAGGCCAAGAACGATGAATTTTGGGAAAACGTTACGGCGATAGTAGATGAGATTAAAGGCGAAGTAACCATTCTTGGAAACTGAAACGGTAGAGTCGACAGACAGGATGGTAGTGCAAGAGTTGTTATTGAAAAGTATGGAGAGATGGATAATTGATTTCTGCGTTAAAAACAATTTACTGGTAATGAATGGATTTTTTAAGTATAAGGACGCCCACCAGTACACAAGATAAGTCAAAAGTAAAAGAGAAAGGTCAATCATAGACTACCTACTAATCTAGAGAACTAAATGGGAAAAGTTAAGAACATGAGAGTAAGAAAATGAGTCCACTCATCCCATTGAGTAATAAAACAAATAAAATAAATACAACAAACAGCACACAAGAAGCAATAAAGACATACAAGTTAGTTCATAGGAAAATAGCACAAAAATACAAAGCACAACTCGAAACAAAGCTATTAAGCACACAGAATTACACCTAAGAAAAAATACCGAAATCAAATGGGAGTGGTACAAGAAAACAGACACAGCTAGAGAGGTATGCGATGCAATACGAACAAATAGGAATAGACATATAATACAAAAGCTATGAGAAATACAAGAAACAAAGAGTGAAAGAAAGCAACAGGTCATGATAGAATAAACGGCAAAATGTTGAAGAATAAGGGACCTATTAGACTAGACTAGATTTGCTAACATCAATATTTAATCAAGCTTGGAAGAAAGAGGAAGTGCCACTAGACTGGAAAATAGGCATCATAGTTCCCATCTTCAAAAAAGGCGACAGGCGGGAATGCAAAAACTACAGAAGGATCACCTTACTGAGTGTACAATCAAAGATATATGACCGAAATTTGAAAAATAAGTTGTGAGGCAAATAGACGGACAATTAGAACAGTCGCAGAGTAGATTCAGAAAGGGGAGAAGTATAAACGACCATATTTTTACAATCAAACAAGTCGCTGAAAAGTCTTTAGAAAAAAATATTGTAACGTACCAATCGTTTATAGATCTAGAGAAATCCTTCGACAGAATATCGAGAACCAAATTCAGAACAATTTAAAGAAAAATAAAAGTGAAGGATAACCTAGTAGCAGATATAATGAGCCTACACGAGGAGAACTAAAACTATATAGTAAGAATGGATAATAAAGAATCATAAGAATTTAAAATAAATATCAGACTAAGGCAGGGAGGAGTCCTGAATCCTATACTTTTTAACATAGTCTTAGACGACATAATGAAAGAAGCAAGGAAAAACGATAAAGATATACATTGGACACAGGCACATGGAGCCGATATATCTGGAGGAGTGTGCTTTTGCAGTCAACTCCAAAAAGGAGTCTCTACTTCTTCAAAAGCTACAACCCCCACATTTCTCTTTGTTTTTGAGATGCATAGATTTTTTGTATTTTTGTAACCTTTTTTGAACTTAAGCTCCATATATTTTGTCTTGTCCTTATTAAACTGGAGCCCCATTGTTTCAGCAGAATCCATCAGTTGTTTTGTGACCTCTGCTAGTTCTTCTGTACTGCTAGCCAGTAGTACCACGTCATCAGCGTAAGCAAAACACTGATGGCTTTTGTAAAACAGTGTCCCTTTTCTATTTATTCCGCTCTTTCTAATTACCGCTTCTAGTGCTAGGTTAAACAGCACGCATGATAGATTGTCGCCTTGTCTTAATCCTTTTCCTATTTTGAATTCGCCGCTAAGGTTTGTACCACTCTTGACTGCTGCGGCTGTGTCTTTTAGTGTCATCCTTATTAATCTGATTAATTTAGCCGGTATTTTTAGTTCTTCTAGCGCTTTCATTAACTGCTTCCTGTTTATATTATCATATGCGTCCTTGAAGTTGATGAATAGCATATGTTTTTCAACGTTATATTCGTAGCAGCCGTTCAGGATTTGCTTTAGCATAAAGATTTGGTCTGTTGTGGATCTGTTTTGTCTAAAACCCCCTTGGTACTCCCCTAGCTCGGCTTTCGCGTATTCTTCCAATCTTCTCTTTATTATTGTGGCCAATACCTTATACGTGACATCTAAGAGTGTTATTCCCCTGAAATTCTTGCAAACCCTCTTGTCACCCTTTTTGTAAATTGGCAGGATTATTGCCTTATCCCAGGTCCTTGGCATTTTTTCTGCTTGCCATATCTTTATTATCATATCAACAACATATCACCTCCGTACTTCAGGTTTTCCGCCGCTAATCCATTTTTACCCGGTGATTTATTATTTTTCATTTTCCCCAGTATATCTTTTACTTCATCCATCCTAGGATATGCTACTGCTACTCCATCATTATCAATCTCATCTTGCTCTTGGTTTTCCCTCGTACCTATATTTAAGGTTTCCTCAAAGTACCTCCTCCATCTTTCTAATTCTAAAAACCTGGGATAAATCACTAGCATTAAGCAACATAAAAATAAAAGAGGAAAAAACAAAAATAATGGTAACAGAGATAGTCTACACACACACTTTATATTAAATGGGAAGACAATGGAGCAAGTGGAGATGTTTAAATACCTAGGGTTCACATCAAGATTAAAAAATACATCCTGGCTATTTCACAACTTAAGATATACATTCATAGGGAAAGGAAAAATTAAAAAAAAAATTAAATTAACTATATATAAATATGTGTTTGTACCGACACTTATATTTGGATGTGAGACTAGGGTCCTAACGACATCTATAAAGAGCACACTACAGGCAATGGAGATGAAATATCTCTGCAAAGTAGCTGGCGTTATCAGAAGAGACAAAATAAGAAACACGGAGATACGGAAAAGACTAAATGTAGAAGCTATACTAAAAATTGTTAAAGACTGAAAGCTCGCCTGCTTATCTCATTATATTAGAAAACAAAAGACCGGTGAAACAAGCGTGGGAAGCAAGAAGACACAAGAAAAAACCGAAAGAAAGGCCTAGGAAAACGTAAGGCGATAGTGTGAGAGAGATATTTTCGCATTTATTTATAATTTTTTATTAACTTACTAATTTATTGTACTTATTCTTCATTAATTTTGTATTTACACTTTTCATTAAATTTTTCATATCTTTTTAATTATTTTAGATAATATTATTTGCAGATATTTATATAATTGAATAAAATATTAATTGACGGATTTTAAACTTTAACTTTAAACTTCACTTATATTATACTACATTTTTGTAAGTGTCATTCCCAAATTAAAAGCAACTAAAATGGAAATGTATCTACGAAAGGAGCTTTGCGCTAAGAATTATTTGCAGTAAACGACCGACTGCTTAGCGTGGAGAGGTCTGCAAAAACTTTATGGATATACAGTTATCGTCAAATTTTGCTGTTTATTAATGGTATTTTTGTCATTTTTGTATTGTGAATTAGGTTATACTGACATGTTTTTAAGTCGCAGTCTAATTAATTAATAATGGCTAGTTAAGTTTTAAAATTGCCCATCAAAGTTGTTTTTAAAAAAATGTATGCTGCAAACGTATTAAAATAACATAAAAAATAACACAAAATTATCTACGAACAGATGTCTGCCTAAAGATTACACATAACTTTTTGGAGAGAATGAATTGTAGATGAGAAATTGAAAGAACAGCTGTTAAAGTAGATACTCATGGATTTTAAACGACAGCGATGCGAGACGTATTTCACAAATGGCTTTGCAACATCCTACCCGAATTGTATGATAACTATCCGTCAAAGCTGCAAGTAGATACAGTTTAAAAATTCAAAGCGCATTTATTATTTAAAATAAACATCAAAACGTCTGCTACTGCTTACTAATAAGCAATATGTGAATAAGGGTAACAATAATCAAAATATCAAGTAGACACTACAAAGAAATTGTTTTCACGAATGAAATTTATTTTAATCTTATTCTAATTATATTTAACACTGACGGAAGAAGCAGTTTAAAAATGACTAAAAGGCAAGGATTCATGATTCTAGTTTTAGAATACTTTAAAATACCTTTAAAATTAAAAATTTAAATTAAACAACTATTATTTATATAAAATAATTAGTTGTGTTTAAATGGATCAACTCTGCAACTAGATATTGCTTCACGAAGTGAACACCACTACAATATTATTAACCGATTTATGTATTGAACTATTGCCCTCGCCCCAGCTGCGACCTTTACTTTCAGCGTTATTTAGATATGATGATATAGAATTTTAAAAAAATGTAAAAACTGCAAATCTAAAAAGTAGAGCTAATTACAAGTTTGGAAATTTTCCTCCAAAGAAATTTTCTTCTTGCATTACTAATAAATACTCAACATACAAGCCAAATTTTTAACAGATATGTACTTAATATCATTTTATCGTGTATAATATGTAATAAATTTAGTTAATTGTTTGGTATACTTTTTATTACAAATTAAAATTTTTGCGCGCCACATACACAATAATTTGACTATGTCTGTCTATTATAAACTATATAGGCTAAATAACATAACCGATTTAATAACTAAAAGCAGTTTTCTCCCTTTAGTCATGAAGATTGCAGTAAAACTATTTTTGGTTTACTTTGCGATCTTAAAGCAAAGTTTTTTAGGGTAAACATAAAATTAATAAAGACGTTTTTCAAAAATATTTATATCATGTCCATTTCACACAAGACGGTTAATTTTTGGGGGAAGAGAACATTTCTTTCTTTATATTTAAAAAAATTGGTGTTTTCATAAAATAAAATTTATCATTATTACATCAAGTGGATAACACTGCAATAAAACTGCTAAACAACGCTTAAACGTTGTATGCGGCTAGCATTTGTTTAACTCTTGCTCAGAGCTTTTTTATATAAATGTCATTACAACGTTTACTTTCTGTACATACATATGTAAAAAAAAACTGTAAATGTTACCCAAAATGCCAATTTTGTTAAAATTGTTGTTGCGTGAAACTCAAAATGCTAAAAGCTAACATTAAGCTAAATAGAAAATTAGTATTACAAATTGCTTCTCCTTCTACATTACGTGGATTAAATGTTTGTTTTTTGTTTTCACAACGCTTTGCTTATGACTACCGTTTCCTCAGTCGGGCCTACATATGTTTTTTGCTTTTGGAGTTGTAATCGAGAATTTGCTTGGTTATTCTTTAGCTGGCCATTCTATTAATGGGCTGCCTCATTTTCTTTGTAACTGACTATTATTTCGCTTACAATGCAAATAGAATTTATTTCGTATTATATTTCTAATTCTATAACCTTTTGCTCTTCTTAAAAATCTTATTTACGCTACCTGAATTACTCTTCCATATGTATATTAGTACTGGAGAAGCCACAGTCTTATAAACTTTAAATTTTCAGGTTTTATTGTCCAATTTATTGTAGCGCAAATCAATCAGTAATGTGTTCTGGTAATTGCTTCTATTTAGTTATATTCCGAAATGTACGTCTGATTTCGAGTGTTTGAGAATGTCATCAATGTCAGTTAAACGTGTAGGAGGTAGAACGCAACTTTGTCTCAGTTTCTAGTTCATTTCTATTTTTTCTTTGAATTTTTTACATGCGTTTAGTAGGAGTACTATTTTTATTTCAGGATACAAACTCTTAATTACGTTTATAGGATGTCGTGGCCTTTTACTTATATATGTATATTTTGTTATTTTTTTTATTGGTTTTTTACAAGTACCGCTATTTCACAACATGTATATCTATTTTGTAGTGTTCCCGTATAAGCTATAATATAATGGTTTAACTTTTAAATGTCTTCCTTATTCTTCGTTTTTTTTTATAACCACAATAATTTATTTTTGTCTTTTTAGTATTCTATTCAATTTTGTTTCGATGGTTTTTATTTTTCTCACATTCCATGTACTTATTGTAATTCTATAGTCTGTACCAAATAATTTGTCCTTATCGTACCTTCTTTAACCTCATGTAAATACACCCGGCTGCGTTTTGTAAAAAGTTTGAGTATTTTTTGCAGCACAGAATTTATGTAGCTACCATCTTGATCCAACTGATTTTCTGTCGAGATTGTCTTCTTTAGTCGTGTGATTTCAGGTGGAAAGTTGCTATCTCCCACTTCATACTAAAGTAAACATATCAGTTAATTAAACTGATAAACTGTCTTTATGCGCGTTTCTTAGCATTTGCTAAGGTATGCCTAGCGATGTCAGTATAGTTCAATAAGGAATCTTTACCAGCTTTTTTAGTAGACCCAGCTTCCAAGCTGGAGACCAGCTTTACTTTTGTCATGCCTGTCGTCTGCCATGTCTGTCGTCTGTCACGCCTTATAACTTTTGATTAAGGCAGCTTTCAAATTGGAAACCAGCTTCTATTTCTGTCACGCTTTGTAATTTTTAATCTGTGATAGATAAACATAACGTTTTCAGTATTCAACTAAGGACCATAAATCAAATCCAGACGTCAAAAATCAGCCTAATAGGAAAACTTCGAGACCAGTTTGACCGGAAGTGGCTGCTAAAATTTTCGGTTTCATTTGAAAATAATTCACTGTCGTTTGTTTCAATAAAATTTCGTTAAACCCTTTAGTTTAATATGAAATTATGCATGAGCATAGGGTCTGCTCTGCAAATTTTTGCTTGTTTTCTCATCCTTTTTCACCCGGGCTTAGGACCGGTTACGACTGCTTTAGTGTATTGCTGCTTGGTACTTCATATTGGAAAAATAATGTTTAAACCACTTATCTCTGACTTATCTAAAAAGAAAAAGCTACTATCGAAGATATATGGTATGTATGGTATGGCATGTAATCATTTATTGTACTAAAACAATTTACACTCGTTTTTCTTCCGAAGTTTGAATAATTCTGTGTGCTTTACTTAATTGTAAAAAAAATTTTAACACTTAAAAAATTTGGCTTTTATGCGTAAATTAATATAAAAAAAAACAATTATTCTTTAAAATGTAGTTCACTCTTTTCAGCGCTCTGCAAGTTGCCCAATCTGTCCACGGTGCCAATCTGCCAACTTCATAATAAAACGTTGTTGTCATACAAAGTAGTTTTGAACTCAAAATCTATATATAAAAAATGTAACTTTTTATTCGACAAGCCGTTGAACAGATGCAAATGATTTTTGTCATGATTACTATCCTTGGCCTGCTCAAAATTTATATAATTTTACTTTGATGATCGATTATCTATGTGCTGAGATAATTGACCATCAAACTGTCCATTGAATTTCAATGGAAGCGGGTGGCCATCTACATTGTTCGAGCTCGCGAGCTACCCATTGTTAAACATATCAGAAATGGAGTAACAATCACCAGGCAACCAGGTGACAATTATTTATTTAAAAAAAATCTCTCCCAAAAATCTAATTCCTGCAAAGCAGGGTGAACGCGGTTAGTATTGGATAAATGTGAATTTTATTGCTATCAGTGTAAAGTATAGACTTAGCAGTGACGTATAAATTCTAATGTAAGCAAAGTGACCTCCACCGCTCACATGCGCTCATTGTTTTAGTGAAGTTTTAGATAATACGTTCCATACATGCGGCTTTATTTCAGAAACTGCACCGCTGATGTTCTCTTTTATCCCTGAAATCGTAGAAAGTTTGTTAAAATAAAGCCCTTTCTTTATACAACCCTAGAGGAAAATATACAATGAGGTTAAATTGCAAGACCAAGGTAGCCAACCGATGTCACCCCTCTGCAAGATAACAAAACAAGGAAATTTGGTTTGAAGTAAAGTGAATGTTTCACGCGATGGATAACATGTGGTTTCATCTTGTTGAAAGCACAAATCATTCAAGTCTAAATCGTTGCTTTTATTAAAAATAAGTTGTTTATCATCTATCGATAGAATTCATCCTTAACAGTAATAGCGTTGCTAGCTTGCTCTTCAAAAAAAGAACACAAAATGCACACTAAACAGTGCCATTTCTAGATGCATTAATTTTTCCTAAATAGTACGTGGATTTTCATGATTTACAAAGTCATTTAAAGAAAAATTAGAGTTACCATCAATAAATTTATTTTTTCCTTAATAAATCAGTATGTAATCTTCTCCAGTTTAACATTTCTGGACGAAATATAGCCTCAGGATACCAAAATTGGTTACAGCATTGGTTCGTGTGTGTGTGTGTGTACTGTGTCCATATCTTCAGTAAACAGGATATCTGAAGAACCGTAAGAACTAGAGACTTGAAATTTGGTCAAGTTTACTTTGTAGGTACCCAATTTGGTAAAATGCCTAGTGTTTGCAAGTCAAAGCGGTCAAAGCAGTTACAAGAGTCGCTAATCTAAAAGTTGAAGATACAAAATTTCATGAGGTAAATGATTTGTTATCACGAAATAAATATGAATTTAAAATAAAAGTTATAGAAATAGGAACTCGAAAAATTGAAGCTCAAATTTAATATACCGTGTTCATAAAATGTTTCGGAAAATTTATATTACCGGATAGATCAATCAAGAGAACAAAAATTACATCAAATTTTTTGATCGGATGTCAAATAAATAAGTTATAGCCGATTAAAAATTAATTAAACGGACCAATCACAGCGCTCAAGACGGCCGACTCGAGGACGGAATAAGTTTGGCCGCTAGGAGGAGCATGCAAGCGATAATGGGAAGGCCGTGCGACCGAGCTCGCACGGTTACCTTCAGTAACGTAGCAAAATTTTAAGTACAGTCAATTATTGTATTGTACTGTTTATTTTAATCAGCTTTCGAGTGTTGGACTCGCGCCTCGTTCTTTTTTAAAATAACAAGTTCCGGGACGAGAGCAGCGCAGGGCCGAGACGATGGACCCGGTATAATATATAATAATAGGTTAAGGAAAGTCGTGTGATGTTCAAATCAGATTTTTTTGTAAAAAATCAGTATTAACTTCTCCGTTCTTTAAAACCTAGTTCACAAAATGTACAGCATTTGTGATGGTTATTTATAAACTTTCCCATATCTTCAGATACTAACTATGTAAACAAAACTTCCAATGTTCACATATCATAAGCGGCACGCAATTCTTAGTTTAATTTGGGTTACCCAATAAATGCGTGATTTGCAGTCACGATCAAAATTACAAGATCTCTCTTAATCAAAATTGTTTTTTCTGGTGGTTATTATTTTAATATAGTTATGATAAAAATTAAATTATAGAAATTAATTAAATAATCATATCTCCTGTATGCTTTTATAGTGGCCGATTTCAGGTAAGATCGATCAAATTTGGGAAAATTGTTAGCAATTTCGATCACAATTTTATTGTAGGTACCTTAAGGATTAATTACGAAAGGTAAACCAATATACCAAATACAATTTAGATTCACTAGTGCACAAAGGCCATACAGGTCTACAATATAGGGCATCCATATGCCATAAGTACTAAGCATTGTTGTGTAATTAAATAGTAAATATTCTATTTTTCATAAAGTTTGTGATTTTTTAACCAACTTTTTGTGCATATGAAAACCTGAAAAATGTGATAGACAGCCTATTATTCTAAACTAATTTTGACACATTAAACGTTCAACCCAAGTCATTTGTTATAGTAAGAAAAAATCAAATATTTTGATTTTTTCAAAATTTAAAGGTCAATATTTTTTTGCCTACGAGCAGAGCAAAATAAAACTTGTTATATCTAACCTATAGGCTAGCAACAAAAAAGTTTTTGGTTGAAATTGTTAACAATTTTCTCAAATTTGATACATTTCTCTTGGATTCTCTTTAGTAAAATATAGGGGAGTGAAACAAATGGTAAAATTTATAAAATTGTTATTTAAAAACAGTTTGGTTAAAATAAATGAGGGGAATTAACAACTAGAATTTTATTCCTGCTTTAGAATGACCGGCAATCTGACAACAATTCTATAGAGTTACTAGACACATGCAAGCCCAAAGCTCATAACTGTTTATATTAAGGCCTTAAGGCAATTGAAACAAGAAAATTTATTTTAATACTTTAAATCCATGCTTTGTTGCATGGAAGTGGAAGACCAGATACTGTTTTATTTAAATATTTTTAACGCATTTTATACTATGTTTTATTAAACTTTTAATTAGTCTTTCAGTACATCTTTTATTGTAATGTAATTTTATTCTTTTATTTGATGAATATGTGTGAAACACAGCTTAGGAAGATATTGTAAATAAATTTGTTTATTAAAAAGTTACTGTTGAAATATTTGAAACAACAATTTGTTATTATTTCTTTGAAGACGGCTAACTGGTTAACAAATTTATTTAGACAATTAAAAGTTGTTTTATTACAAACCCAAGTTTTTAAAGACAGTAAAGATTTCCTTTAATTGTTTATTATTGCACTATGTTATTATCGGCAATACTTTATTGAAGAATGTTAAATTAATAGAAACTTGCAATAAGTGCATACTAATAACTTTTAAAATGTAAAACATTTTTTTAAAAACAGGAATCATAAAATAAATAAATTTTGATGGCACGTCAACATTTAAATTTGTGAATATTTATAGAATTTGAAGTTACTTATCAATTTAAATAAAAAATCAATTTTTATAATATATAATTATAATATATATACATATAAAAATATTTACATTAAGCCGTAGACAATTGCATAAAAAAATTAAGCATGTTTAAAATACAATTTGGAGCTGAATTTGGGCAGTGGAATTCCTGCAGATCCTTCTGCTCTAAGCGGTCGATCGCCCAAAACGGCTAACTCAAACACAGGTCAGGTTTTTAGGGCAAGCGGTGGCCAGTTAATGCTCCTTCGGCACTTTAGCATTTTAGTTGCTTTTAAATGGGTAAGTTTTGTAAAAGGCTGAACATCTTATTACTATACGTTTAATATTGATGAGTTCTTTTTAATTCTTTCTTTCACGTATTGAATGTAAAGTTGCAGTTTTTGTAAATTGATTTGCCTCATATTATTATTTAAAGATATTGTAGCTGTTGTCTTTAAGAACTTTTACTGTTTAGAATACAACTTTTCCCCACGTAATCATTTAGCATTTTAATTTTCTGTTTTCTATTTATTATAATTTTTTACATGAAAATGATTTTTATCAGGTAATTTATATTTTTATACACAATTTCTGTTCATTAGTTTTAAGGCTATCTTTAGAAAACTTAATATACATTATATTTTATATACATTATTGTATGTACTTACAAGGAACGCTATCGAAGTGCCATCACTAGTTCTAATAAAACTTAGATATGTTTTGGAAGATAAAAAAAATACACCTATTTGTTTAACTGCCCATAAGCAATTCAAAGAAGTAAAAACGACCTTTAAAATTTGCCACTAAAAACAGTTTTTCCAGAATATCTCAATTTCTAGTTGAGATATCTTCACAAACAAAATGAAAATTAATTGTTATTGAAAAAGAACAGGCCCGTGGTAGTTTCACACTCGAAGAACTTGTTCTTTATTTGTTATAAGGAAAAATCCTTAATTTTTTTGTAAATTTTTATTCTAAAACTTACAAAATCGGTTAAAATTTTATTAAAATATTTTTCTATAAAGAATATAGTAAACCAAAGTTAACGTGTTTTAGGTTTTTTAAGTGGAAAAGTAGTTATAAATAAAATAAGTTTTTTTATGTATTTATTACAAACAATTGATATAAAATTTTTGTAAGCGTAAATACAGCCTATTTTAAAATTTAAATAAAATTACTTTATATTTACTGGTTTTACTCATATCTATCATATAACTCTACATCTATCGTACAACATTTTAGTAGTTCTTTAAGAATTTATAATCCTTCAATAATAAAATAAATATTTTCTTTCTACGTACGTATTCACAAGTTGGTTGTTTCACCACTGAAAGGTTTGTTTTTTATTTTTATAAGAACAAAGTTTTATTTTTTTCGTGTATTTTTATACTAAAAATTACCAAAATAATTCATACAACAATGAGTAAACCAATTTTGGCGCATTTTAGATTTAAAAAAGAAAAAAGTAAAGATTAATACTAATTTGCATTTATAAAATGATTACCCATAATTATATAGTCACATGTCTGTATGAACAGTAAAAATTTCTTGATTCTTATAAAAGATCTTGCAATATATGTTAACGCCTTATGGACTAAAATCAGAACAATAATAATAATCTTCAAAGAAGTGTTTTAAACATAACGAATTTTTGCACCAAGAACATCAAATTTTAGCAACATTAGTACAACCAATGATTTCACAATGTGTTGCATATGACTAATCAAAACCGAAATGTTCAAGATTATTTAAGTATCGTGGTTTACCGACAAGATAGCGAATAAATAATTAAAAAAAATTGATAACGTGGAAATTAAAGTTAGTTATGAATTAGTGCCTGTAATTTAATTATATTATTTCTTATATGTAAATTTAGGTCTTCATCTAATGGTTGTATATTTCCAGTCGTTGCTGTATTAGTTTTAATACTGTTTTATCAGGTGGTGTATCTCCTTGAATTGCTGTGGGACAGTGACTACTGTACGAATCAATCAACAACATACTCTCAGATGCAACATTTAAAAATTAAATTTATTTTAACCATATTTTAAAGTGATCTATAAATTTTATTTTAGTATTAAAATTTTTGATTTTTGAAAAGTGAACATCATGACCTTACCCGAAGTCAGTTTTTGAAGATGAAATATACATGTTTTAAATATATAAAATACATGGTTTAAACTCTCCGCTAAAATTGTTTGTTGCACTGTGTACCTCTAACTATTTAAGGAGATCAATTGTACAAGATATCGCAGTGCACCTCTCCTTCGGCAGCCAGTGCCCGACCAGAATGCATCTCTAGTTGGAATCTACTTTGATCAGAATTAAATGAATTCTCGGCACTTATTTTATTAATAAACTGTTTCACTTCTGTTTTCTATGCAAATCTTTTCTATTTTCTATAGTTCCTTTTTTCATAAATTTGTCAAATTTTTTGGAAAATAATTCTGCGAGCTTATTTAAATTTAAAAAGTTAATCATTGGAAGCTTTAAATTTTATTTCCTTGTTTCCAATTAGGTTCTGTGCATGCAAGACCCACTTTCTTAAAATTCTTAAAATTAATAGCAGCTTGAAATTTTTCAAGTATAATCACAATTAACAATTTTGGTTAATTTGATAAACCCAATGTCATAATTGTCCTTCAAAAAGACTTTTTATAACGCCTTGCGACGTTGTCCGATGCCTAATCGCCATTAATTTCTTTTTTTTTAGTCCTCTGCTGCTCATATATTTTCTTATTCCACCAATCCATGACTTTTTCGGTCTTTTCCTTTTACGATTTTCTGTTGGTAACCATCTCATTACTTTCTTTGTCAGTCTTTCCTTGTTCATCCTTTTTACCATACCAGGTCAGTCGTTTTTTCCTGTCTGTAATTGATTTTGTTATGCTCATCTGTTCTTTTATTTTGTCATTTTTAATTCATTTAATTATTGATGTTCTAGCTGGCCATCTTAGAGCGTTAGTTTCTGTAGCTTCTGCTCTCTTTTTCATGCGTTCCGTTAATCGCCATGTTTCTGGCTCATACACTAACGTGCTCTTAACTAGGCTGTCATATATTCTCCTCTTTCTTTGTTTTTATATTTCTCTGCTACATAGTATTCCATTTAGTGATTTAATTATTTTTCTTATTTTGTTAATTCTAGATGTTATTTTGTTGTCATCTGTTCTTTTTTTATTAAAATGTATTCCTAAGTACTTTTGAATGTTTCATTCTTTTCTAGAGTTAAATTTATTGTTTCTTTATCAATTCATAAATATTGTTTTTTATGTTTATTTGAAAACTCCACTTTTCATATTTTTTCTTCAGTTTGCGTGTCATGTATTGTAAATCTTCCTTATCGATCGTACACATCACTTGATCATCTGCAAACTGAAAGGTGTATAAACATTTCTTTTCAATAGTGTTAGTGCTTTCGCAACGTGTATTTTAAAAAGCGTTGGAGAAATGTAGCATTCTTGGCGTAACCCTTTATTTGCTGCAAATGGCTCTAATATTTCGTCTTTACAAAAAATCAAGATATAAATTTTGAACAGGTGTTATGAGTGTATAGTTAATATTTGTATGTTGAAATACATCTCATACTTTAATAATAGGAATATTATTGTATGCTTTCTGTAAGTAAAAAAGATTAAGTGTGTTGTTGTATTTCTATAATACATTTTTTTTTATAATTTGTTTTAAGCAGAACACGTTTTCAATACAGGATATACCAGCTCGGTAACCTCATAGTTCTTCTTTCTCGTAGTTTTTATATTCTTGTTCTATCATAACTCTGATTTTCCTGGCATACAGGTATATCCTACTTATCGTACCCGTTACTGATATACCTCTGTAGTTTTTGCAATTTAATTTATTTCTCTTGTGAATTGATAAAATATAAGCTGTTTTCTATTCTTCCGGTGCGTTTTTGCCATTTATACATTTTGTAAATACAGATAGCAGAGAATTGTATAATTTTTCCGTTCCAATTTTTAATAACTTTGCGTTGATTTATCCTGGTCAAATGACTTTCCATTTTGAAGTTGTTTTATTGCATTTTTAATCACTGTTCTACCTGTAAAAATTTCTTTGGTTGATTCTGCTGTAGGTATTCAGGTCTGTGCTCTGCTAACAAAGATTTATTATATTGAACCCATCCTTAAGCCTGTGTTGACCTATTGGTTTTCTCGGTAGCTTTAACTCTATAAATTTTCACGATTCGTTACATTTCTTTCTTCCTATATAGGTATCGACCTTTTTACATTTATTATCCCATGTTTCTCTCTATCGGTCTACGATTTTTTGTCTTGTTTCTCGTTTTTTTTCTTTGTATTTTCTGTAATCTTCTTCACTCTTGATGTTTAACAATTTGTGATATAATCTCCTTTCTCATCAACAATTAATTTCTTAATAATATGTACTACATTTTACATATCTCATTTGTTGCCAAGTTGTCAGTTCTTTAAAGGTAACTGTTTAATCGGTTTTAGAATAAACACTTAGTACTGTCGTCTTGTAAACTATCTATGTTATAGGCTTCTTCTATAATGTGTAAAGTTAAAAAAATTGAACTTAATTTTTGTTAATTTTTTTAACGATTGGTTTAAACATTATTATATTTTTGTAAACAAGTAGTTAGTACAGGGTGGCGCGTAAACATAGGACCTTTTGAGCGGTGGTTGGCGGGGTGGTCACATTGGGTAAGCTCCCTCTGGCCCTATATTTTAATCCATCGAAACTTAAAGTTAGCTGTCATAGAGCACTGGGCTGTCCCACAACGCGCTTTCGCTATCAAACCAGATTACACTTTAAACAGTAGTTTCGCTCGCATTTCGGAGGCATTTTCATCTTCGTGCTACCGACCGAGTTCCATCTCGTGATGCAATCGGTTTGTGGGTTTCACGCTTTGAAGAAACAGGTTCTGCTTTGAACCGAAGACCTGCAGGCCGTCCGAGATCCGTCAGAACACCTAAGACAGTGGCAGCTGTAAGAGGCGCTTTTTTGCAAAGCTCGAACCGATCTGCACGAAGACATGCGCAAACCCTTGAACTGTTTCGCCGTTTCCCTGGCCGAATTTTGTGCAGCGACAAACTTTCAACTCTATAAAATTCAAATTGTTCAGCAGTTGCTGCCCACTGATTACGCAACAATGATAGAATTTGCAGAAAAATTTTTAGAGATGACTGCCGACGACCGCACCTTCGTGGAAAACTTATGAATATCAGATGAAGCCCACTTCTACCTTGATCGGAGTGTAAATAAACAAAACTGCCGATATTGGCCCGATACCAATACACAACTGTTGCATTAACGCCCTTTACACAGCCAAAAAGTTACGGTTTAGTGCGGCATTTCTTCGCAAGCTATAATCGGTTCTTACTTCTTTGAGGATAATGTGGGTAACGCAGTAATTATCAATTCTTTACGATATGTGACAATAATTGAAAATTTTCTTACCCAAAAACTTGAGATGAATTACCCGGTAGATGAAAACACTTGGTTTCAACAAGATGACGCCACTTCTCACACTGCTCGAGCTTTTATAGCCGCTGTTCGCGCAGTTTTCGGAAATCGCCTAATTTTTCGATTTGGTGATGTTGAATGGCTGCCAAAGTCACCTGATTTGACCGATTGCGATTTCTTCGTACAGGGTTACCACAAAGCTAAAGTCTTCTCCCACAGAATTTACATGATTGATGAATTGAAAGCGGGAATACGTCAGGAAATTGATTGCGATTCCTACAGACCTACTAGAACGGGTAGCACAAAATTTGATCCCGAGAATAGAGGTGTGCGTGACCAAAAATGGAGGACATTTGTCTAATGTAATTTTCAGATCGTAAAAATTTAGCTCTTTTATGAATATTTCGTACTATACTTTTTTAATACAATTTTCTTTAACCCCCAAAATTTTTATTTTAAAATATCCAATTTTTACGCGCCACCCTGTAAAAGAACAGCATTTTTTTAACTATCTATAATGTATAACTATGTATAACTATTTTTCCACTAAACAGTTAGTCTCTAGTAAGGGGTGATTGAGTCCCTACGATTATCTGTTTTAAAAAAGCCTATAACAAGTCAACTTTGGTATGCTACACTTTTTATAAAAAATTTTAAGTCTAATCGTTTTTATAATTTTCAGATTAAATATTATTAAAAAAATAAAAATTTACTTTAATAGAAAATAAAGGGTTAATCTTTAGGGTTCTGTTCCTATTTCAATAACAATTATTTTACTTTTGTATTTTGTGAAGATATCTGAAACAAAACTTGAGATATTCTAAAAAAATTATTTTTAGGGAGGAACTTTAGAGATGTCTTTTATCGCTTTAAAATTCTTATGGACAGACAAAAAAATACGTGTTTTTTACTTTTTATTTTATTGAAATCGGTGGCGGACACTTCGGTAACGTTCGTTGTTAGTAGAAGTGTGTCTAAAAAGTGATGTTATGGCTATGCTCGCTCAGTGAGTTATAAATGCCTTTTAACTTACGCAAGATAACACTGCCTAGCGTTTAAAATTATATATTAGTCATTCTGACTCTTTCTAGCTTCTGGGCTCGACTGTATGTATCCAAATTGCTAGAATGTCATACAATATTTAACAAGGGGGGTAGACGTTATATGATAGTTAACATGAACTAGAAAAATCTTTTGTGGTCTAACAAAAAAAAAACATCTAAATTAGCCTTATGGAAAATACTCGAAAATTAGGACTGAAGTGGTTGCCGCATGTATGCAAATCGAAACGATGAGTTTTAAGTTTATTACTAAGTTTGAATATTTACAATTTAAATTGCTGGCATTGATTCAAGAATTACAGTAGCGACGACTCGTATTAAAAGAAGAGGAATTAAATATTTTCGGTCGAATACTGTTAGTTTAGCTTCCCAGAAAAGCGATACGGTCTAATCAGGCAGCTACAATTTTTAGAAAATGGCCTGGAAATCGCCTGGTATATAGGGCTTCTCACAATCCAAAATTTGGAATTTAAAACCCGACTGTGGATTGTAAACTAAAAAGCGGTGTTCAAAGAACAGCCATGATAAGCTTTTTATTCGATTTAGGACGTTGAAATTCGGATTTTCTAAAAGGTAACACTATGAGATGTTAGAGAGAAAAACAAATCTACTTTTTTAGAGTGTGGCTACAAAGTTATTATTTGTCAAGCCCTTGGTCACAAAAATCATTCATCCACAAATTTGGGTCAATAATTGTATTGAACGTAAGCTGGTGCTTTACATTTAATATAATTTACTCTTTAGATAAATATATATTGCGGTGTGTGTGCACATTACGCGAAAGATGAGATCCAAATAGTGAAAAACTTTATTTCATACTAAAGAATACATATTTTCAAAAGTTCATAAAATTTTGGTCTTATCTAGACTAGTCAAAACTACCAACAAACAGATTACTCCTTGCAGAAAATCACTGAAGCTGTTGTACCCTAGTTTACAGTATCCTCAAAAATTAGGATTAGTTGTATTTAACGGTAAGTAGTAAGATAAGTAAAGACAAATGTCTCAGATTGTACAAGAAACAAATAATAGTTCACTTTCTTTCAAAAACCTATTTTTAAATTGTTTATTTTTTTAAATTTAATTTTAATTGTAACAATTGAAAATTTACTAAATATCTTGCTATTCATTTTTGAGTTTGCTTTCTACATTATTTCACAATTATCTTAATTTTCTAATTATTTTTTCTAAAATGTTATAATATAAAATTATTTTTTAGTCGCACTACTATAAATTATCCAATTTACTTATAATTTATGCCGCCATTTATATTAAAAAATATTTATGACAAGTAATTTTTAAATAGTAATTTAACTTATAATTCAGATTTCTGCGTAATGCTAAACAATATACCGTAATCGTATTTTGGAATAACATTTCGTTACTGTGAACAAAATAATGAAATCCTGAAATTTCAAATATAACAAGTGGTATAAAGAAAAACAAAATAAAATATTGTATTTATATTGTAAAGTAGAAGCATAAATACCTTCATAAGCAATGTGTTATTATTAATGAATGTATTATTAGTATTCTCGAGCGACAATTTGCATAAATGTTGTCTAAGAGCATCTCAGCGTTAATTTCAGAACTCTGTCACATGCCATACACGGCACTTTGCACCTAAGTGTGACATTCAATAATAGAATTACGCAGTTGTAACTTGTATGCTGCGTAATAAATTCTTTTCTTCTCAATACTATTAAGTGATTTTTTTATTCATCAAATCGGTACTTAACTAAAATACGCACGTATTTAATAAGTAGAAAATAATATTTATGATCAATGTAAGGCACATAAATTTATTTTTTTTTATTTTCATCACTTGCTCTTACGTGTGAGTAAATGTGTCCATATTTGCTGTATCTGAAAAACTCATTACTTTCCCAGCGAAGAGTTTCCGTTTGTAGGCAGTTTTATTAAAAATTCAATGTCAATAAAATTTTATAGAGTGAATGAAGTAGCTGTGGTGAACATGAAATAAAACGTAGCAACGTTTAAAGGAAACTTCTAAGGTTTTAAGAGATTATCGGATTTTATACAAATATTTGAATTACTTTAGGTATTTTAGGAATTTAGCAGTTCATTTACCTTTTTGTTAATTTATATTTTGATAAGATAGAAGGAGGTTGAGTTATAGTGTTGCCTAAGGATTATTGATCATTGTTTGGTTTATATTGCGCTTTAGGTATTCTATATATGGCATATTTTATTATAAAAACAAGATTAAAATTGTATTTTTACCTTGTCCTTGTCATTAAAAAAACACGATATTTTATGCTATCGTTACTCAAATTTCTTATTACGTTTATAAAACGCTACCTATATACTTATTGTCAGCATTTTACGTTTTATAGATAAAACATATTATTGCAGTAGTTTATTTGCTTATTAGCATTAACTTTTATTTATTTTAACATGTACAATAATTCTATTTTTATTAGGTTGTATGTAGTTAATAGTCATTTATTTATTATTTGTACATATATTTTTTAAGCGGTTTTCTATACCAGCATAAGTCATTGTCCACTTATGACTTATTAATTTAACAAAATTTTAAAACTATATACTTAAGTTTATTAAAATCTACTTCCGTAATCGCTACTTTATCGTAAAAATGGAAACAAATACACCGATTTGTATCAAATACATTCAGGGCTCCCGCAGGACAGTGTATTGGGGCTAGTACTATGTGCGATATTTACCGATGATTTTCCAATAACCAGTGCAACTATAGCAGTAATGCTTTCCGAGTGGACACACGGTAATATTAACCAGACACCAAACCCTGCCATTGCTTCCAAAATCTTCATGCAACTTTAGATAAAAAACAAATTTGGCTAAGAAGGCTTATTAAGGTCAATAAGGGAAATCAATCTACATAATTTTACTTTAAAGAAAGACACATGTCCCCAGTCACACTCAATACTCACCAATTGGAACAATCTAATCATGTAAAATTCTTAGGGCTATATTTGAATCCCAGATTTATGCGGCAAAACCACATTTTCACAAAACGGAAGCAACTGGGAATAAAATAACGGCGAACTATATTGTATGATTGACATAAAGTTAAAATTAAAGTGCTTATTTATAAAGTAGTACTAAAGTCGATTTTGACATACGGCGTACGGTTACGTGCAACTATCAATAATTCAAATATAGATTTTAGAGTAAAGTGCTTCGCAATATCGTAAACGCCCTGTGGTATATAAATAACCCGATATTACAACAAAACCTATGTGTGCATACAATGCAGAAAGAAATTGAAAGTTTCAGTAAAAATGTAGTGAATGTGTTACACTGCAATCCAATCAAGCTAACAACTCGTTTAAAAAATGAACGAGATGAACTTAAGCTATTAAAACGCTTTAAAATCTCCGACTTAACTACTAGGTTTAATTAATTAATTATCTACTAGTATAATCCTCAATTTCGACATTGTAATAACTTAGTTAACTAGTTAAATTAAGTAATTATAATAAAGAAAAGCTACACAGAAATCTTCTCCAGCTTGTCATTTAGTATATAAATGAATGATCAAGTGCAGTTAAATAAAAAATATATACTTAAAGTATTCTTTATCTATTATCATATTTATATATTTTTGATAAACTGATCTTGTTTCTTGTTTCTTTTATAAACCTCGTTCTCAAAACTTTTAACATAATTTAGCATTGCTTTGCTGAAATATGTTGAAATTAATTTTATTTTGGTGCAAATGAAGGAAAAATGAAATAGTTTTAAATAAGCTCCATTATAACAACTGTTCGTTCTAAACTTATTTTTTTAGTCAGTGGAGTAATCCTAACTGTTTTAGAAGTTTTTTCTTGCGTTTAGTTATTGTTTCTAATTTCATATAAAGGTAAATTCAAAACTGTATTGCATCATATGGGGCGGCTCTGGATATTAGTTTTTTTAGCGCACTTACCGGCACTGCAGGATCAACATGCACCTAATATGCTAAGGCATCACACACTCCCATGGGTTGAACGAGACTCAAACTTGCCCACGCCGGCTCAAGGTCAGATGATTTTGACTGCCGAGCCAACGCGACTTTCTGGACATTAGGTACTCTTGAAGTGTAGCAATAAAATTAGGTCGCAATGTCAGATTGGTCAAAAACAAAATATCTAGCAATGTTGTACTACAACAGTGCACAAAGATCAAACGTTCAGGGTTTGGTCAAAATCATTCCTACACTAGAAAATTATCTTTCTCATCGTACTATTACATTCAGTTCTAAAAAAAAATAGTCTTAAAAACAGAACTCTTATCCTTTCTGTCAACGAGAATATAGCTGCTAGCAGGTAAATATCTCTCTCTCTCTCTCTCTCTCTCTCTCTCTCTCTCTCTCTCTCTCTCTCTCTCTCTCTCTCTCCAGCGTTTATTGTCCATAAGTGAACATACGCCTCCTCCATTTGTTTCTATCCTGTGCTGCGTTCATCCATTCCCTTCCTGCCACTTTCCTGATGTCATCGTACCATCTTAGTATGGGCCTTCCTGGGTTTCGTTTTTCTCCCCATAGTTTCCATTCAGTCGTTTTTCTTGTCCATTTCTTCTTCTCCATCCTCGCTATGTGTCCTGCCCATCTCCACTTTGAGATGAGCAGGTAAATATTCGAGTATAATAGATCTACGACCTAAATAGATCAATAATTAAACATTTCTACTTGAACAATTTATAACATGTTATACAAGCACATTCAAATGAGGTGCGTAATAAATTTGAAGTTAAAACATCTCGCTACGTTAATAATATTTTAATAAGTAATAAAATTGGCTTTATTTTAATGATAGGAACGTTCTCATTGCGCAAGATGTCAGGTGTGCCCGATCTGCAACAAAAACCTAGAAGAGTTGTTTAACAACTGGTTTATTTATTTTTTTTATGTATGTCCTTTTATTTGTACAATCAGTCTCGGTGGAGACTATAAATACAATTGATTTGTGCTTAATCTAAGACTATACTAGGAATAACATGTCATTTAGAGTAATGTCCCAGTAGACATCCTCTGTAGTATTTTAGAGATATGGGAATTTAGTTCTAGGCAAGTGACTAAAATCTGGTGGGAAGATCAGAAGGTTTGAATTGTTTAAGTCGTTTTGGCTCATCTTCTTCTTGCAACAGGTTGTTTGCTAGCTCATTAGAGTGAAAGGTCAGCTTCTTTCTATAATTAGTGCTGAATAGAGTGATTTCTTCACGAACTGTAGGCAGTTTTAAGTCAGCATGGAGTAAGGCATTTGGCACGTACCATGGGGCGTTGACAATAGATCTAAGGACTTTATTTTGAAAGCGCTGGAGAATCTCTATATTTGAGGTGCAGGCGGAGCCCCAAATAGGGATCCCGTATGTCCAAATGGGTTTTAGGATAATTTTGTACAATAAGAGTTTATTTTCGATGGATAAGTTCGACTTCCTTCCAAGCATCCAGTACATATGATGAAATTTAGAACCCAGTTGTTTTCTCTTAGTTAAAATGTGAGTACGCCAACTTAATATTCGATCTAAATGTAGTCCGAGGTATTTGACTACATCATTTTGGGGTATGGGAGTTCCATTAAGTGTAACTGCAGGGCAAGTGTCTTTGCGAAGGGTGAAGGTGACATGAGTAGATTTAGTTGAATTAGCCTCCATTCTCCATTTTTTTTAACCAGTTTTCAAATAGATTCAGATGGCTTTGCAGATTTCTAGATGTAGAAATAGAGTCCTGATGTGATGCTAAAAGAGTCGTGTCATCTGCATATGTAACCGTGATTGTATAATATGTTTGAGGTAGGTCTGCTGTGTACAGTGAGTAAAGTGTGGGTCCTAAAATACTTCCTTGAGGAACTCCGGATTGCACAGGATAGAGATCCGTGTAGGCTTTTTGATACTTTGCTTGAAATGTTCTGTCGGAAAGATAGGATGCTAGGAGTGAGTAGTACGGATGTGGGCGCAAGAGCTTAAGCTTGTATTTCAGTCGAAGGTTCCAAATTTTATCAAATGCCTGGCTTATATCAACAAAGGCTGCCGAGCAGTACCGACGGCCTTCCATATCACTATGGACTTGTTCCGTAGTTCCGTGTTGTGTTCTAAAGCCAAAATGGTGGGGTATAAGTTCATGTTCTTCTATAATGTCGGTCAGTCGTCTAAATATGAGTTTTTCGAGTACTTTGGAGAGGACTGGAAGAAGACTTACTGGTCGGTAGGACGTCACTTCATTTGGATTTTTACCAGGCTTAAGGATCATTATGACTTGAGCTAATTTCCAATGTCATGGGAAGTACTCAAGTCTGAGAACAGCATTAAATATTTGTACCAATACTTTAATACATTTTTCGGATAGCTTTTTAATAATTTCAACAGTAATGAGATCATACCCGGGTGTCTTTTTAGTACTAACCTCGTGGTGTATGATTGCTTCAGCCTCACTATGTGAAACTTTAGGAACAGGCAAAGACATCTGAAAGGGAGCATCGAACTGGTTCAGTAACTCTTTTTCTTCAGCAGCAGTTAACTGAGATGGATATGGTTGAAAAACTGAAGCAAGGTGTTCGGCAAAAACAGTGGCCTTTTCCTGATCCGTTCTTGCCCATGTGTTACAATTGGTTCGTATTGGAGGTAGAAGATGTTGTTGGTACTTTAGTTGACGAGTGAGTCGCCACAAAGAGTAATCGGTTGCGTTTGTTGGTGTTAGTTCTTTAAGATAATTTTGTATGGAATTGCGTATCCTATACAGTAATTTTTTGAGGTCTTTTGCTAGGGTATTATACCGTTGTCTGTCTGCCGGTGCTCTCGTAATCTGCCATCGTTTATGAGCTTTTCGTTTCTCGGAGATTTTTTGCTGTAATAGTACTGGGGGTTCTTCTCGAATTCGTTCTTAGTTTATGTCTGGGGTTGCTTGCCACACTGCACTTTGTATTACTTGTGTGATGTCTGCCACAACTTTTTCTATGTCGAGGTGAGTTTTCAAAGGCAGTTCAAGAGTTATTTGTTCGTCCAGTTTTTCTTTGGAGTAATCCCAGTCTGTCCGTTTGCTACAAAGAGATGGTTTCTTCAGTTTGTCCAATATTTGTGTATTCATGTTTACTAGGATTGGAGTGTGGTCCGACGTTAAATCTAAACAGGACTTAATATCAAATTTTTTGGAGTTAAGACCTTTGATTAGGCATAAGTCGACAAGGTCAGGTATCTTATGGGGGTCGGATGGCCAGTATGTTGGCTGAAATTTTGATAGATAAGTCATATTATAAGCGGACATAACTTTGAATAGTTCTCGCCCTTTGGTAGTTGTGAGCCTGGGTCCCCATGTTGTGTTTTTCGCATTAAAGTCTCCTCAGACCAAAAATCGATTTCCCAGTGTCCGAAAATATTCGAGGTAATGCTCATATTTGTCGTTATGCCTTGGAGGGCAATATATAGCAGATATTGTTAGTTCTCCTAGGGTATCTAGAAGACTGATGTTGGTGGCTTGGATATTGTTGCGTCTGTATTCAGCTCGTTCGTAATGTTTTAGATTTTTCCTGATTATAACTGCTGACCCTCCATGTGCCGTTTCATCTGGGTGGTTTGTTTTATATATGTTATAATTTGGTATTTTTATGTAACTTCTATTTGTAAAGTGAGTTTCAGAGATGAGCAGAATGTCTAAGTTATTGGTTTGTATAAATAATTTGATTTCCTGTGTATGTTGGCACAGGCCGTTGGCGTTCCATAGTGCTATTTTTAACTGTTGTTCCATTATTTGTTTTTATTGGCAATCATTGACATGAGGTTTATAAGTGTACTCATTTGATCCATGAGGGTTTTCATCATTTGCTTTAAATCGTCTATTTCGTTTTTTGGTGATGGTACTTCTGGCTGATTTTGTGGAGTTCTGATATGTTCTTGAGTTATTTGGGCAAACGTAATGCCCGGTTGAACAGTTCTCTGCTCAATATGGCGTGGTCGTAGTGGTGGGTACAATTTTTGTTAGATTTGTTTGTGAACTATACAACCTTTATAGTTTGCCGGCTGGTTTTCATTGCAATTTACGCACTTGACATTGTTATCTTTAACCTTTCTAAGACAATCGCTAGTTAAGTGGTTTGAAGCACATTTAACATAACGTGGTTTATTTTGACAATAATTTTTTGTGTGTCCAAATTTTTGACAACGCAAACATTGTGGAATTTCACGTTTGGCATGCGGTGCTTCAAACTGAACTTTGATGTTCAGTAGCAAATCTATTTTGTAAATGTCCTTGTTATTATCTTTAGGTACTAGGTCTAAGAAATGTAGTGGTAATGGAATTTTTGATCCTCGTTGCTTCACATTCCAAATGTTTGTTATTTCGTGTCCTTTCTCTTGCAAACTTGTTTTAATGTCTTGTACTTTAGTGGTTGGGTGCAAATTCTTCAGTACTACACGAAAAGTTCTTTCTTGTCTAGGCTTAGATGTGTGAAATTCGGTGTTTTTAGCTGCAAGTGCTTTTACTAGCACAATATATATCGCACTTTCAGAGGGCTGTACCTAAACTTGATTATTATATAGTGTCTTTAAGGTGTATTTATCTTTAGCCAGTTCATTGAGTAAGGTAATTAACGGCTGAATATTTTCAACGCCCGAGATGAAGATCGGTGGTGGTTTGGGTTCAGTGATTTGTGCATTTTGGTCCATGTTTTCATCTGCAAGTGGGGCAAATCTATTACTAAGACCGAGCCAATAATCCTTCTTTGAAGAAGTAGCATCTTGATCCTCATGAGATCTACTTCGTTTTTTGGTGGGAAATTGCCATGAGTCTGTGGTATTTTGTGATTGAGAATACTGTGCAGTTTGCGGCTGCATTATATTGAGGTTTGGAAAATTGTTGTTTATTGGTTGACTGCTGGATAAGGTTGTATTTTGTGCCGGTACTTGTATGGAAAGTGGTTGAGAAAAGGAAGAATTTGTTGGCATTTGTGTATTTGAAATGGTTGTAAGTGGGTGTCCATGAGGGTCTAAGATTGTATGTGAAGGTGCATATTGCACGGAGTTCGGTGGTTGATACGTTGTTATGATATTTACTTGCTGCTTATATGTTGTTTGGAAATTATTTTGTGTAACTTTAAGTTATAAACACGATAAGCTATAGATAAATGGTTTATTAAAATAAATTTGTGGAGTTGACCTTACTATTTATCTGTTACACTTATTTATCTCAAAGAGCAGCCGGTACACGACTTTACTCGTTGAAATTCAAGCGTGGAATTAATAGTAAATAAATTTGTAGGTTTTATTCAGACTTATCTTATTAAATTATTAAATAAATAATTCGCCTGACCTTAAGCGAGGCTGCGGCTCCGCTGCTGCGATATCACAGGTATAGCTCGGCACGCACGTCTGCTCTGCTTGAAGGCACTAAAGCGAATCAACTGGTCTATAAAGTACATAAAGTAGGATAGGAAGTATTTTTAAAGATTTGAAAATTATAGGCGTATTACGAAACATGCTTAGACCACTACAGGTAAGAAAATACATATAGAGAGATATGAAGGCAAATAAACAAAATAATGTTTAAAACTCTAAACCGACTTATAGTATCAACTAATTATATGCTACAGGATAATAGTAGTTTTTAAATTTTTAATTTTGTTTTATTAAAACATTAATTAAATATTTTATTTAAAGAGCAATGCAAAAGCCATAAATTATATTTTATACCTTGTTTACATATGGTCTTATTTTATTTACGCAAGTAACTTTTAGCTAATTATAAGGTATTTGCATTACATGTAACTATATCATTCGATTTTTTCAGAAAAAGCTATAAATTTTTAATAAGGTCTTTACTAACTCTTTGTTTCTATATTAACTATTAATTTTTATATTTATGCTCTAGTTAAAACCTTGTGTCTTTTTTCGGTCAAATTCAATTCATTTTACATTATTTCTTAACATATGATTACAGTAAAACAAATTTTATTAAATCTGATAAATCATGAAAGTTTCTGTTATTCGTACAGACACTAATTTTGTGTAAAAAACAAAAAGGAATAGTGAAAGTAGAAATAACTTTAAACTAGCTAACCATTTCCTATAAAAGTGAATTTATCACCACTGGTGTATGCAGTAGATGTGAGACCAAACCTTCACCATGCAAAATTTGTCCTAGAAGTATTAAAAAAAAATGCAAATTCTTACCACGACAACTACCAACTAATAAAATAGATAAACCCGAGTTTATATAAAATCCTTAAATAGACGTTGATTCTTAGTTTATCAAGACATATTGCCTACATATTTAAAGAAAATTGTTGTCACATAAGTATCTAATTTGTATTAACGTAAGCAATAGAAAAGTTTTTCTGGATAAACGAAATTTCAGCCTCTTTTATGGAGTGCTGTAACACTTTATTAAATTTACTTTTACAAGCTTTTAATTAACGTAAGTTTATAAATTAAATACTTTAAGTTATTCTCTAAGTATTTCCTACAAACTATAATTTACGCCTATCATCAGAAAAACCTAGGCTATATTATCTGTATGACATATTTTATTACTATTGTTTATTGTATCTTTTAGTTTATACATATATGAAGTTTGTTTTTAGACTGAATGGAAGTAATGAGATAAATATTGCACAATTATAACTTTAATACAGCTTTAAATATATAGTATCCCCAACTTTTGCAAATATTAACATACTAAGTATTTTTCTATAGGAATAGTAAAAAAATCTTTATAAGTATTCAGTTGCTTGAGCGAAACGGCTTAATTACATTAATGTGGCAGGTTTTGTTGTTTTAAAATGAAGAGGTGTACGGAAATGATTTTTTTGCAAATTCCGAAAATGACGTTTAATGTTCCATATCGCGTCAAATTATGTAAATGTGAAAAATAAAAGATAAACGTAATTTTTTAGTGATCTCTTTTTCATCACTTTAATATCATGATGGAAACGCTTGCCGTGTTCTTCTTTAATTTAGATGAGCACGAAGAAAGTGAACTTTGACCAAGCAATTTATAGGATTCCAACATCTCCTTAACTAAAATGGTGTAATTTACTACCTTTGTGTTTTCCAAAGAGTTTTGTACCACATCATGAATGCAGTTCATGCTCGCAATTCGCACTCAATAATAGTTTTCTCGAATATGTTGCCCGCTAATAATTTTCGTATTTGTAGGCCTATAAAAACGCAATATTTGATTTTTTTAGACGTAACTGATGACAACCTAACACCAAAATACTGAAAGTATTTACTGTTCCTGCATAAAGCAGTCACAAATTACTTCATTTAGCCAAGTTTTATGAGTAAAGATGGCAACAGTATTTTGAGGGTTCAACTTGTGGAAGTGGAGCAATGTTTTTTTCGCTAGATGTGAATGTACTTCTGATTGGCTATTGGTTCTGAACCTAATATTTCGTCCTAACTAGGAGTCCCATTCACACAAAAAGCAAGTAAATTTTGTGTTGCCTGCTTGTTGGCCGAGCCATATTCCAATCATCTTGAAATCCCCGCACACAGACCATTCATGAAGCTTTCTATTTTCATTTTTGTTATCAGCTTTATCTATTTCTTATTCATTCATTCTGTCTTACTAGAGAACATACATTTTATTAAATATTTTCTCTATGATCTAATGTGTGTAATTTTCCTTGTCTAACTGTCATAGAATCAGTTTCTATGTAATAATAGAAAATAAAACTACGCGCGTGTGCGAATTTCCAACAATGAATTACCTATTCCAATTGCAATTCAATGGACAATTTCATGGTTAATTATCTTAACACACAGGTAATCGATCATCAAAGTAAAATAATATAAACCTTGAACAGGCCAAGGCTAGTAATCATGCCAAAAATCATTTGTATCTGTTCAGCGGTTTTTCAGTCAACCGATTTCGAATAATAACGTTACATTGATTTTATATATATATATATGTATATATAATCTAGAAACCGTTTACCCTAAGGTGTAAGGTGTATTAAATAATTATGTTTTCTTAAATGTTTACATTTTCGTGATTGTGGAAAACTGTGACATATTACGAAATTTTGAAAGTCATTTTTGGAATCTACAGAAAATCCATTCTGACACACCATTTTATTTGAAAACAACAAAAAATAGTTGCAAAATTGAAGGTTAGTCTTATTAGTCAAAGACTTAATTTAAGCTTCTTTTTTTTTTATAAAAGACATTTTAATTCTGAAATTAATTTTTATTCTTACAATTATATTTTGTTAAAGGAGAATGGGCAGATTGGGCAGATTGGGCTTCAAATCAAAAATTTGGGTACTCAGACGAAACCTATGACAATCGAAAGCCCAAAGTGTCCTGAGCAATATTGTCTAAGGAACCAATAATATAAGCCCTAAAACTTATAACAAATAAGCCATAGTGCCGGTATGCAGAGTCGTACAAAAATGATCTCGGTGTCTAATGATAGGGAATGTTCTGCTCTAATAGGATTTATCGCAATCACAACCTAGAACTGAATTTGGTCTTAGAACTTGGCCTGACGTAGTGGGACTACGAAGTTCCGCACGATGACAAATGTGGATTTAAACAAGAGCCTAGAACCTCGCAACACCAAATTCAGTGTTTTGCAGAGGATACAATCTGAGATATAGGCTTTAGGACTTTTAAAAAAAAGGTCATAGCCCGGCTAGACAAGACGTACAAATATGATCTTAGTGTTTACTGGTAGGGAACAAACAGCTCTAATAAAATTTATTACAATCAGAACTTAAAATTGATTCCAGCCTGAGCTACTGGCCTTAGAGCATGACCTAGTTAGGACTTTTAGTCTCGTCTTATATTCCACTTAGAACTTTTAGTTTTTTTTTGCGGGAAGCCCATCGTTCATAGGGTTCTGCCCATCATCCTTTCCCAATAACTAATTAAAAAGTGCAGCGTTGTTTAAACAGTATTGCAAGTTAAATGTGTCTAATGCTTTTACATCAGAAAGTTAACAAATTGGAACGATTAAGTTTTAAAGCAACGGATAACTGGTATTGAAATTGAGGCAGTAACAAAAAATGTATTTCAATAATGTTAATATAACAATATTTTTTTTATTTTAATGCTAATTGTAATGTTAATCTAGATTTTGTTTCTAAATTTGAAGATAATTAAAAACAGCAACTATTATTAATATTGATCAGCATAATTATAATTCTATAGCGCATAGTAATGTGAACTAGTCAAAAATAACTGCAGTAGTGGATGAAAATCGAAAAATGGCTCAAGAATGTAATATCTATATTTTTACATTTACATGTAATTTAAACTGTATATAAAAACTTAAATTGTTTACTATATTTAATATCTTTGTACTCAGGTCTATTATACTTTAATTACCATAAAAAGTACATGTTAAAATATTTGAAAATTTAACTATACGTAATTAGGGCTAAAAGTACTGATTTAGATTATATACTCCTAAAATCTGAATATAATTTCAATTTATGTTTATTTATTATGTATAATAAGTTAACAAGAATTTATCTTTTAAGATTATCTTAAAGATCGGATTATTTCTCCTCTATTTTCAGACATAATGTATAGATTTTGTTAGAACAACTAACTATATTTATAATAGATAAGAAATTTACAAAACTAAACCAAAATTGGGCGAAGGTACACAACTGTCTATTGACAGAGTCAAGAATAAGCTAACAATTAAAATTTTGCAAATTTATTTAGTAATATAAGACAAATAAAACATATTTATGTTTATCCATTAATGTATGGCCTTATCTCGGGCACTTGCAGCCGCTTCCATTTTCTTTAGCATATAATCTAACAACGAACGAATGTTTTAATATATATAATTTCATTCATTATTCGCATGCTCCTATAATTGAGCCAAATTTCATGGATGTCGTAGATACCTTGTACCATTTGCGCAGTGCTATTTCGGACATTTTCGGTTGGTGAAAGGTCAGGTGATAGGGGCGGCCATGGAAAGTTTCTATTATGTTTTGTTGAAAGAAGTTTAATATGTTATGTGCCACATTTGGGCAAATGTCTTGTCGAAGGAATGCTTTGGGCACCTTTTAAAAGAAGGAACTACCACAGGCTATAAGACCACGTCGTTATAGGTCTGACTGATGCCTCCATATACCATAATACCTATAGGTAGCGTTGTATGCTTTGTATAAATGCAGTTTTTTTTTTGCTCCTTTTCTCCGCTTCTACGCCCTATTAATATTCAATAGTTTTTAGTTTTAATATCTAAATTTACAAAAACAGTTTATTCTATAGCATTGGTGTCCACAGATGTCTTACCGTTGCCCATTGTAATCTTCGTTGCCGGTGCAAAAAAATCGGCGGTAGTCACAAGAAACGACGCTGTGCTGTTAGTCCCATTGGGATTAATAGACGTCTAACAGAAGAAGTAAACAATCGATATCGTGTAGTGGTTTACTATGGCTTGACTAAAGCACTTAAAATCGCATTACATTCTGTAATTGCAAGCCTCTGAAAACAATAGACCTTCCAATTGGTTGTCCTACGTACACTACTACAGACCTTCTCGAAAAATTTATCGATCTATCGGTTATAGATTTCCGCCAAAGTACTGCTATGACGATTCAAACGATTCAAATATACCTTTTATCAACGACAAAAAAATAATGTAAATTGTACGTGTAAAATATGGGTAGTTAAGAGAAAACACCTTTAAGATTGTTTATTTTACACGTAATATCACTTCTTTCGCTAGACTTTGTATCTAAGGAACAATATTACCAAATTTCGAAGTTACATTAAGGGGACATTCCAATGTGAAAATAATTGAACAAACTTTTTTCCCCTTAAAGGTATGATCAAGCAGAGTGGAAACAAATGTTTTTTTTTTGGTCACGAAAAATATTTCTTTGTTTATTTATAATATAACACAGTTACCTTAAAAAAAGGTTTCGGCTGGTACAGGTGATTCTGGCCCACCTGGTAATTTGAAACAGAAAATCTAAGAAGTTTCTTAATCTTTGTCATCGCCCCTATGGCCCGAACATCCACTTTTTTATTTTATCGAAAATTAACAAAGTGGTGGCGTTTTTTACAAAAATGTATACAAAAACACGTATTTTTACGTCATAAATCAGGTGAAATTATAAGTTAAAATCAAAATATCAAGAAGTTGGAGGTTCGGACCATAGCCATGATAGTACTGAATATCGTGTTAAAATTTGAAATTGAGCAGGCCCGGTGGTTTTTTGAGAAATCACCTGCACCAGGTGCAAAAATGTCGTTTCTAGAAAAACGCGTTTAAAGTTTTTCAAGATGAAAAATCATATGGCACGTGTCTATGAATCTATCTGCGCACTGGCAAACTAATTTGATTTTAAAACCAAGTCCTTGTTGACCATATTTCGAAAAAGTAATGTTTGAATCACATTCTCGGCATTTCACGATAGCTTGAAGTGTTCAAAACAAGAGCGATCTGGAGAAAACAGTAAGTGGCAGAGTCGCTTTCACTCACAGCGGAACTGTCATCTTGACTTCCTCTCAATTTATTTGCTGATATACTAGCAAAATCAGTTCTAGTATCATCTGAATGTAGATTTCCATGGAATTTTCTCTTTTTAGCAGGATAACTAGGACGTCTTGTCCCTTTTTACTTATCCAAGTTCTGAAAAAAACAACGCTCTTTCAACGACGAAATCTCAAATAATACTGGTCGTTTCACAAAACAGTTATGAAAAAGGACGTCTCTACTGTATTAATATAAGAATAGACGCAGATATATAAACACGGAATAGCTGCTCCGAAACTCGAGCGCGCGCAGTTTGAGCCTCTCTTTTGGAGTGTTATAATTGGTCAACAAGGCAGGAATTACCTAAACCGATGGTAGGATATCAATTTTATGGATAAAACTACCGAAAAATGTCAAAAAAAATTTTTTTCAACCCGTCACATTAGAATGTCTCCTTAACATGTAGTTCACAAACTTAATCGTTTTCTAATTGTACTTAATTTATTATTATAGTTTTAATGCTTTATAATTTGTTTTAATAATGGTTACATATCAATTAACAGTAGTGCAGGTACGCGCTAATGCACATAATTATGTGACTATTTGAGTATCTCTGTGAAGTGCAACCATAACATTTATTTTAGCTTTGGTAGTATTAAGTACAGTGACTGATATAGATAACTTATAAAGACGCGAAATTTAAAAGTGCAACAATTGTACTTATTTACGAAAGATATTTGTAACAAGTTCTTACTTCAACCCTTAAAAGACTCTTGTAATGAAACTAGAGATCTCAATAAAATATTAAATTTACTTACCCTGTTAACTATACGTTATAATAAAGTTTATATATATATATATATATATATATATATATATATATATATATATATATATATATATATATATATATATAGGTACATCCCATATAAGAAAACTGTGACCATACCAAGGAAATATATGTTCAGCTGTATTGTAGTAGGAGATAAGTTATGGTAATATTTGATTTGACTACTACCAACAATTAATAACTTACCTTTTTATGATCAAGACTGAAAAGGAGGATAGACAAAACCTTGCGCCCCCCCCCGCTTAAAGAAAAACTATAAAAAGTTCTGACTTAAATATAAGACGAGACTAAAGACTAGAACCAAGTGGAATAAAAAGCCCTGGTGACAATAAGATATTGTTCAAATCACATTGAGGGTTTACAACCACTGCGGCCTAACTTGGCGTCATTTAGAACATTATTAAACGGAAAAGTTTTAATATAATTTTGAAACATGGTGTGGTAGTAGAGCAATTGTTTGAGGATAGTTATGAGATTTAGCTTGCTACAGAGAATCTTACTATAAATTTTGGTCAGCACAGAACAAAGTACTTTGTGTATGTATTGTTTGAACAAGCAAAGACAGGTGCAGACTTCTTAACAGAGTATTTCTGCATCTGCGAGAATAGAACACGTACAGTTGGATGCTGCTCACACGTGATGTGTGTCGTAAAGTATCTTACGCACGATATGAACTTCCAGTATTTCTAAGGTCTATATTTTTATACAGAGAGGTCGTACCAGGTTAGTTCCTTAATACAATATTGCTCAGGACACTTAGAGCTTTGGATTGACGTAGGTTTCGTCTGGGTACCCAAATTTTCGATTTGGGACCCAATCTGCCCATCCCCCTTTGAAGAAATTTGATATTTGCAAGAATAACTTATGTTTTTTTTTTAATCATTAGTGCACTTGCCGGCGCTGCAGCTACAATGGCTTATTGTATCTAACATGCACACTTAAAGCTAGAACATCACATACATTCATAGGCCGAGCAAGACTAAAACTCGCCTGCGCCGGCTCAGGACAGAGAAACAATTGTCTTGATCACTGAGCCATTACAGCCACAGTAACCCATGTTACTTGTACTGTACTAGATTTTATTTTTCCTTCTAAGTATCTATTTTGCAATTATTTTTTAAATTTTTTGGACAAGAGATCATAATTTATACTTTAAAATCATAATTTGCAAAAGTGTTTTTTTACAAAGCCGGAACAAAAGTTGAATAATTCGGTTATGATTGACCTATAAATTAAGGTACGAACTAAAAACTCATAGATTTTCATGCAACCCATAATATGTCTGTATTAAAATATCGTTTGTTATTTGTACCGAAATCTTAGACACTGCTGATAAAGGTAAGATTTTCGATTTATTAATCAGATTTGTTAATTTAGGTATTTAAAGATGGGAACTAACAAAATCACAGAAGGATTTGATAGATTTCGTTTATATAAAGGCAGACTTACTTATTAATGTAAAAAATATAGTTAGACATTTGGATTTAAAAAATTAATTACTTTTATGTAGTTTAATTTTTTTATTCAAAGCTTCCCGTAGTTAATTACCATATCGTCGAAATCAAAATTTCAATTTCCTATTTAATAACAAATATATGATAACGATTCTGATACACGTAAATTACGGTAGAAATGCTATCTCTGTTTAAAAATAAAACATTCTATTGAATACTCATGCGTATACCCATTTTGATTAATTTTAGTATAGTTTGCAAAAATTGGTAAGTTTTAGATAATTATTGATCCAAAATATTTATAAATATTTTTACTTACGTTTGTACTATAAGTAAAACTTGTAATTATATGTTATTATTGCATATAAGGCATTAATTTGAATAGGTTACAAATGATGTAGAAGCAACACAAAATTATGCTACATAATATTTTCTAAACGATACAAGAATTGAAGTTATTATACTTAAAAAACTAAAACTTTAGATAAATAACTTCCATAAAAAATTAATTATTATTATTTTAAAGGAAACAAAAAAATAAAAAAACATGAAAATTAAATAAGATAATTGCACTTTTAAAAGACGGCTATTGATTGCATAAACTAGAAATCCAACAAGATAAGCAACACTATGAGAGAAAAACAGGAAATTATAAAAAATGTATACAGCCTGACCCAGCCTAGCGTATGTCTGGTATAGCGCCGTTATTTTAAGAATTGTAAAAAAGTCCAAGTAAAAGGAAATTCTACTTGTTAACATATACTGTAAAAATATTTTTACAGATGGTGTACTATTGGTTAGACCGTATGCCGATAATAACTTTGTTCTTTCATATATATACTATTGCTTATTTGAATTTATAGACAAATGTAGAAGTCAGGTAAATAATCATACATACATAGACACTAGAACGCATTGTTTGAATTCATTTAACATTTTTGAAAAAAATGCCGTTTGCAAGGATTCAGAAAATTTGGAACGCCCCAAAACAATGCAAAAGGGAAAACTAGTTTCTCATTAAATTGTATATAACATATTTAATCGTGTATTAAGCATTTACATTTAATAAGGTAGAACTTATTTCACTGTTTTAAAGGTATAAGTTTTAATTAATTTAATTTTTAAATTGGTCTAAATAACTTTTAGTAAATTATTTTTGGTTAAATCAATTGACTGACTTCAAAAACTACAAATAAATTTTTCCGTTAAAATGTTTATTGAGAAACAGATTCCGATTACATTTTGCCTAGAAGATAATGAAGCACCCATAAATAATTATCGATCATCTTGTAGTAGTAAAGGTAAACAGTGATAAATTTATAATGCACGCCAGGCAATGCAAATCTAATAAAAATGATAATAGGATATCAATTAAAAGTATTTAAAAGCACAGATTTTGTAACATGAAATTAAAAATTTAATTATTTTAAAAGCTGCTAAAAAACAATAAACTTAAATTGTAGATTAAATAATAATTAAATTAATATTCCATTTATTAAAATTTGTGATACACTACTCCATTTAGATAATTATAATTACGGTTTCAAAGGAAACTATTTATTAAATGAATAAATAACATATTTTGTCTACACTTTAATTATACATAAAAGCAATGTTCTATTTTACACTGCTTTGCGGTTGTTGGAATATTTGAAATCGTACAAACGCTATTTCTCTACAAAATATTAAATAAACTCGAATAGATTGAAATAAATTTTTTTATTCATTTTTTATTCCTCTTTTTTACAATCTACCATACAGTTTACAGGCATTCAGTAAATTCTATGATATTGCTAATGTCTTGTGGGCTATTATCTAGTTAGCAATTTTCCTTAATTAGGCGTTTGGTTACTATATACCTATATAATAAACATAATTTAATTAACTAAACTAAAATTAAAATTAATATTAGATAGCTTGATTTAACTTTAATTAATAATTGTAAGTATTTAGTCAAATCTGTTTGGCAAGTCCAAGGGTTTGAACCTCTTAAGTCGTCGCACTACACGAACATTTAATAGGTCGCTGGCTAAATTGTTTGGATGTACACTGAGCCGAATGCGATAGTTACCACTCAACTTCGTGATTATTTCATTAACCAAGCTTATTCCAATATCGCGACTTGTAACTTCGTTTGGAACATACTACGATGCATTCACTATTTGACGTAACACTTTAACTTAGAATCTTCTAATGATGTCTATGGAAGAGCTGGTTGCTGCACCCCATAACTGCAAGCCATACGTCCAGATTGGTGGTAGAACTGTTTCGTAAAGAAGTAATTTGTTGACTGTTGGTAACTGTGAACTTCTACCTAGCAACCAATACATTTTCCTATATTTAAGTCTTAATTGTTTACATCTGACCCAAATATGTTGCTTCCAAGTGAGACGTCTGTCCAAGTCCATTCCTAGATATTTAACTGTATCTTGTTGGAGAAGTTATTGTCCCTTGAGAATTATTGGAGGGCAAATTTCTCGCTTTAACGTGAAGGTTACCTGTGCAGATTTTGTTTAATTGGCTTTAACACGCCATTTTTTAACCAAGTTTGCAGTATGTGAGATGGCAAAATGACTGTGTTATCAGCATAAGTAGCCATTATTGTTAGTCTGATTGTGAATAGTATATAGCTGTATAGAGCAAGTATAACGGCGATCCCAAAACGCTTCCTTAGAACACTGCAGAATTGATTCGGAATAAGGTGGTGAACTCGCCTTGTACTTTGACTAGAAAATGTATGTTACTCAAATATGTGCTCACTATTTAATAGAGATCTGATGGTAATACATTTTTGATTTTAAACAGTAAGCCTTGATACTAGACCTTATCAAAGGCCTGGCCAATGTCAAGAAACACCGCAGAGCAGTATTTTTTTGTTTCCAGTGCATTATTTATTTTATACACTAGTCTATGCACTTGTGCAATCGTGGAAAGCTCCACACGAGAACCAAATTGGTGTTGTGGTAGTAAATTATTTTGAAAGATTATAGGTCCTAATTGAAATAACAGGAGTTTCTCGAACACCTTTGAGAGGAGTGGGAGCAGACTTATTGGTCTATATGTGGTGACCTCTTCAGGTGGCTTCCCTGGTTTTAAAATGAGTATTATAGTAGCTATTTTCCACTGATCAGATAAGGAGCCCAGCCTGAGTACTTCATTAAACAGCTTTGTTAGGAATTTGCAGCCTTTTTCGGGTAGTTTTTTAAGTACTTTACTGGTGATTAGGTCATAACCTGGCGACCTATTATTTTTGAAGCCTCTGAAAACAGCTAGTTTTTTTTTGTTCTAAAAAGTTTGCTAGGTAAGCTTATCTAAAATGGTACTGTCAGAAATTGCTGAATTTCACATTCTTCTTCAGGAGTAAGTTCTGAAGAGTGTGCCTAGAATACTTTTTCCAGATGTTTTGCAAATACTGCCGCTTTTTCAGCAGAACTTCTTGCCCATGTTCCATCACCCTTGCGGAACGGTGGAATGTGTTGAGTTGGTTGTTTTAATTTTTTTGTGGCTCGCCATAAAAAGTAGTCAGTAGCCGCAGTAGTGTTAAATTGCCTCATTTTTTAATCGTTTAAGGTGCTGCCTAAGTTTGGCTGTTTGGTGCTCTGGTATTTTGTCATCGTCGCCTCAACTTTCTTTTTTTCTACTATTAGTCTCTTGACTGCAATTGGACATTCATCTGTATGTATGTTTAGTCTCCCTTGGAGTCACATACCAACAAGCTTGTTGTACGACTTGATTGAAGTGTTTGACAGCGTTTTGTAGATTTTCTTCCGTTTACAGTAAGGTTTGTAGAAGTAAAAATTCTTCAACCTTATCTTTAAAACAGCGTCCATTAATTCTTCTAGTAGCCAGGAATGGGGGTTTTTCTATATGGAATACTTGTGATCTGAGATCGACTAAAACTGGCTTATATTTTTAATAATAAAGAAGTTTGGAAGTTATGGTAGCCTGTCGACATCGGAGAATCAGTAAATCGGTTCTCCAGTGGAGATAAAATTTAGGTTATATGACGTTATAGCTTTTATCAGTTTGCGGCTCTTAGTGGTCGTTATCCTGGAGTCCCAGTGTATATTATTGGTATTATAAACACCGCCAACGATAAAACGATTACCCAGTGTACTAAGATAGTGCTCAAAATACTTTTGTTTATTAGCATGTCGTAGTGGATAATAAACTGCTGAGAGAGTTAGTAGTCCTATTCAATCCTTAACTACAACTGACGTCGCTTGCAAATGCTCTTTGCAGTATTTGTTTATTTGAAAGTGCTTTATAGTGTTTTTTATAATAATAGCTGAACCAGCGTGGCCAGTTTTATCAGGATGTAGAGTTACATATGTGAAGAAGTTAAGTGTCTTGAAGTAACTACTTTCAGTAAATCGGGCTTCGGAGATTAGCATAACATCTATGTCGTGTAGTTGAATAAAAACTTTGATTTCAAGTTCATCCATATCATTTACTGCGTGAGATGGTTGAGGTGATTGCATTAGTTAATTGTTTAATGTTACTAATATCTTGTACCGCTAACCACTTGTGCATGAGTGATGTCAGGTCGAATTGACATTGATGGGCCTGTATTTATTTGTTTTTGTCTGAGTGTGGGGAAGGTTTTCTGTAGCAACTCTTTGTATATAGCACAACCTTTGTAATTTACTGGATGATTGCCATTGCAAAAAACGCTTTTAACATCAGCACTTTTCGTTTTACGTAGACATTGTATGGTTAGATGATTACCTGCACATTTCACACAGAGAAGACTTCTGTTGCAGAATTTTTTTGTATGTTCTAACCGTTGGCACTTCATGCACTGCAGAATTTCTCTTTTAGGCCTGGGTAGTTCAAATTTTACAATTGAATGCAAAAATTTTTACTAGAAATGTAGCCAAAGTATATAAAGTATGCCAGGTTGATCTTTGTAGAAAGGCGTATTCTAATATTCAACTGATTTAAAATCGATCCATTGGTTCGAAATATAAACACATTAGTCCATATTTATTGTTTCAATTTTTAACTTTGTCATGCTCAGCCGTGGCTGCAATATTAAGAATATCATCACATTGCTTATCTTCCGACCACCAACAGAGACACCTTTGCTATTTGTTAGCAAGTTTTGAAAATATCCATTCCATCTATTTAAAATACATTTATTTTTTATCGGGATATTTTGTTTAACTTTTTGTCTATATCTTTTCCTTATTTTTAAAAGACTTTAATATTTTATAGAACAATTTTCCCTACTTTTCACCTTTATTACTCTACCAAATCTTATAATTATTTTCTTTTAGATTTACTTACTATTTGTTTTATCTTTTCTCTTTAATTTTTCTAATTTTTTTATATAAGGTTCCTATTTGGTATAATATTATATAAGATACCTTTTTTATATATTTTTTGTAATCTTAATTTTTGACAAAAGTCAACAATTTTTTTTGTGTAGTATAATAAAAAAAAACCTAAGTTTTTAAATCTATAGGGTAATAACGAGGGCATAAACAAATTAAATATACCACATATTAAAAGGAGTACAAATAAGTATCTGCCATTGGGCAAAGTTGGCCCCACCAGTAAGTTTTGGTTGAAATTGTCAGATGTAAAATGTCATATCGCAAAGCTGGACTATCTGACAACACCTTAAAATATTAGCGATTTTGTATCAGCATTACATAATTTTTTTGTGCAAAAATATCAAGATTTGAGCCGAATAAGCGTCATTTTCGGGGACTTTTGATTTACTTCTTTTATTTGAAGAAATCTGCAGCTGAGGCGCATAAATTGCTTATAGAAGCATATCGCTGGGGCTGCTTTAAGTAAGACAAATTGTCGTGAGTGATTTCATAAGTTTAAGAACAGTGAGTTTGACATCGAAGACAAAGAACGTAGTGGAAGTCCAAAAGTGTACAAAGACGCTGAATTGGAAGCACTATTGGAGGAAGATTTCTGCCAAACGCAAGAAGAACTAGCACTTACATTAGGCGTGACTCAACAAGCAATTTTACATTGTTTAAAATTGTGGGAAATGATTCAAAAACAAGGAAATTGGGTTCCATACGAACTGAAGCCGAGAAACGTTGAACGCCGATTTTGCACATGCATAAACAAAAGAGTTTTTGGCATCGTATGGTCACTGGTAATGCAAAATGAATCCAGTACGATAACTTAAAGAAGAAAATTATGGAGACCACGTGGTCATGCTTCAAAATCGCCAGCCAAACCGAATATTTATAGAAAAAAAACTCATGTTGTGTATTTGGTGGGATCAGTT
Source organism: Sinelater perroti (assembly GCA_036346155.1). Classification (NCBI taxonomy): domain Eukaryota; kingdom Metazoa; phylum Arthropoda; class Insecta; order Coleoptera; family Elateridae; genus Sinelater; species Sinelater perroti. Next base: position 13,715,852 of record JARFIY010000035.1, read on the forward strand.
TGGTATCGTGTATTATGAGTTGCTCAAACCGAACGAAACCATCACTGGGACTTTCTATCGAATACAATTGATGAGATTGAGCGGAGCACTCAAAAAAGAACTCGTCCACTACTACTCCAGACACGACAAAATTATTGTCCTGCATAACAATGATGTGTCAGTCAAAACCTACTTGGAAACACTCAACTGGGAAGTCCTACCCCACCCGCCGTATTCACTAGATATTGCCCCTTCTGATTATCGCTTGTTCCGATAAATGGCACATGGCCTATTTGAGCAGCACTTCACATCATATGATGACGCCAAAAATTAGGTCGATCTGTGCATAGCCTCAAAAGATGAAGCGTTCTTCCGACGCGGTATCCGTATGCTGCCAGAAAGATGGGGAAAAGTAATGGCTAGCGATTGACAATACTTTAAATAAAACATAAGGTTTCGTTCTTTCACAATAAATGCCCAATTTTTGATAAAAAACGGCGGAGATTTATTTGCACTCCCTTTATTTTAATTATTTCTCAAAGAATAAAAAATATTCTTAACAAAAAAATTGTAAATTGTAAAAGATGTGTACTTATTTATATTAGAATAATATAGGATTTATCTGATTGTTTTTACTTAGACAGCAAAGAATATTGGCTTGTATTCTTTCCTTTATCTGTACTAAAATTATTAACTATATAATTTAAATAGTAATTTTAGATAAAAATTTAGAATTGTGTAATATAGTATATCAACATAACACTGTATGAAATTTTTAGAAATATTCTATAAATTTACATTTTTTTGAGAAGCTTTCAAATGGTTCAAAAGTACCCATTATATTCTTCAAAACTAACGATGATATTGAACTGGTCGGTAAGGTTTTTTCACAATATTGGCATAAAAATGTGTTCTAAGATAGTTTTAAGGTTGAAGTTATACCTGTTTTGACATTGACTTGAACCAATTCTTACTTTTAAGCATAAGTTAGTAGATACCAACCCCGTGTATCAGAAGAGTTCCAATTTTCAAGAAACCAAAGATACATAAACGAACAACATATTTTAAAAATTACATAAAGCATATGTGTGTTATGAAAGTCAATGTGACTTGACTTGTGATTCGTAAGCACGTCACATAAATCCATTTAATTATGCAAAAATCTATACGAAGCAGTGCAGAAGTAAACACATTTCCATGTATATATTTTTTAAAAAAAAATTGGAATTACTCTTTTATTTACCTTATTGCAATATCCCTCTAGATCTTCATAGAAGCAATATTATGCAATATCTAAAATAATAATTAAAGTTATAAAAAATGTAATACAATTTGGTAGGTCATAAATTACGTTATATTTTAAATAAGTAGTTAATTCATTAAAATAACCAAATGAATTTTATGCTAACACTATGAAACTACCCGGCGCACAAATAAATTAAAAATTCAGCAACAGCAGCGTACACTGCATTTATCCACTAGCACCTAGCACACGACCGCGTTTTCATTAGCATGCCAGCACCCAAGTTCCGCCGCCTAAATGAAATTATTTAGCAAAAATATTTTCACCCTAGCGATTCTGAACTCATTCCGCGCCCGTGATCTTTCAACGCAACGCCTTTATTTGGACCATCTTTGCAACAGTAAAAGAACAGAATTATCCCGCCGGCTCGACCCATTAGCGGAAAATACTGCGGATTGCCTCTCCACTTTCCCTGTAATTTAAATTTGCTCGACGGACCCCATTGAGGCCGGAGCCAGCCGAATATTTTTGTATACATAAATGTATGAAGTAAACAATGCGCCCGAAAAAGTTCTCTGCGGTCAAACATTCATGAGCTTTTTCTCGCTGCAGAACTTTGACGTTCAAATTTCGGATTTTTGATAAGGGTCGCGCTTCTAGGGTTACGTAGCTTTGATGTAGCCGCTTACCATCTGCGGACTCGCAAAAAGAATTTGAAGAAACTATTAATCTTGTAAACGTAGCTAGATGTAAATTCACAATCGCTTAAATTCTCTGCGAAGGTTCGGCCTGTCGCTTTCCGGCTCGCTAAATCCGTAAGTAATTAGGAAAAATGCAAAATTGCCGTGGAAGCGTCATTCAACGAAATTTGCATGTGGCACATCTCGAACATTAAATTTTAAATTAAGCCGGTGCTTTCATTTTATCGTACATAAATTATTATCGCAATTACCCAGTACTTTCAAGAGCAAATTAAGGGCTTCCGTTCTATCAGTATTCTATGTGTACATAATTGAGAAAATATTGTTCTTTTAACCCCATCTGTATTTTCCTTATATCAAAAACAAAATTTACTTAAAATATAAATTGTTGTTTTTGCAGTTTCTGGTAAACTGTTAGTAAAAATTATTTATTTGCATTTTAAATATTTAATTTAAAGAGATTAACAGGAATTCCTTTATTTAAGACACTCAAAGATTTGGTGGCAGAACCTTAAAAATGTAATAAGTATTTACATGTACTCACACACTGTTGAGACTTTTCAGTTTAATAAACCTTTGCTTGTTATCAACAGTTAATTAACAATAATACAAATGAACACAAATGCTACCCTCATGTGTTATTTGTGTGACATGTATCTACCACTCCAGTTTTGTATAGCTTGAAAGACCGCAGGGAACGTACTGCAGTGAATTGTTTAATATTTATTATTTATTCAAATTACGTCTGTAATTTTGCGTTTTTACTACCTGTTTTATAAACATGCCTATTATTCAAATAAAAAATATAATTTTTGACAAGAGCTAACAACAAATTTTGTATTATAAAACAATAAATTATTAGATTTTGGAAATAACATAGTTATTTAGGTTCTTGTATCCCCATAAATATATTTGCTTGCAGTTATTCATTTAATAAAGCAGCTTATGACAGCTGCATTATTTGTGACTGTAACAGAAAAATCTGGCAGCATACGCTCTCAACGGTGAGTGTATTTCTGCGTTGTATTGTTTCATGTTCCTTCTCAATTGTATCGCCGTATTTTGCTTTTTTTATTAATCCTATACTACTTGTACTTTCTGAATCAGTATTTCAAATCCTAATATTTCAACAAATAGAATCTTTCTCGTATAATAAGAGGTCTTATTATTATATCGACATATATTTTTGAAATACATTTTTTATTTATACCAAGGCAGTTTGATTGATTGCCACTATTTCTTGTTGCAGTGGTTATAATTTAATAGATATTATTTTTTGACAGCTGACCAATGTTAATGTGCTCTTGATGAAAAGGCTAGCACATTCTAGAAGCTTCTCTAAGATTGTAGGTATTTTAACTGTATAACCATTTGAAAAAATAAAAAAATAATAAAATAATAATTCCCCGTAAACAGGACTTGAAGGCCCTTTGGGGTCGTATCGGGATAGATCTGCTACAATCTAGAGCCTACAGTACGTTTGAAAAATATATAATAAATAATAGATATGAAAACAAAACTCTTACCTCTATTGCTATTTGCGAAAATTATTACCAAGGTTGTCATTTTCGATTACAGTTGCCTTTCCAAAATCTTGCTGTTAGGAAATTACACTTTAATAATTGTGGTATAAACATTCGCTAATTACTTATGCTTGAGTTTCTAAACGATTATAAAGTCTTATTTAATCCAGTACTAAATTTTATTTTTAACATGCAAATATTAATATAATGAAGTAAGGGCTATGCGAGAAGTTTTCTACGTCTACACTTTGCTACCAAAACTTTTTGAGTTCTTAAAATTGTTAATTCTTTACCTGATTACCAACGTTTTCTATAAATATTTGCTAATACTATTACCTACTACATAATTTAACAATTAAATTAAAAAAAATTAAGCAAAATTGGTGGCAGTCAAGTTGACCTATAATATTTATGTGCTACTTAGTAATATACATTTCCAATTGATAACTTTTTATATTAGTACATTGTTACGTTTCTATCATCATAATAGCATTACTCTCGGTTGCTTTAAAGACAGAAGAACAGTTAAACAATAAAGTAGAACTATTTGTCAAAGACCTCCAGCAAGGATCGTGGGAAAATACCGCACAGAACATACCTAGAATCATCAAAAAAGTAAACTTACAAGAAAATGGCAACAAACGAGATCACTTGCTGTGATTACTTAACCTGCAGCTTTGTTAAGGTCATTTAGTTTTTTTTTTATTATTCTAATTATAAAACTGAGCTAACAATTTTTCAGATAATAGTTTAGGTGGATTTCCTCTTCGGATTACATTTGAACTTAGCATTACGTTGATGAGTGAATGATCAGAAGATAAATCAAACGTTGATTCGGTATTTCAAAATATTTGGTATTTCTATTTCAGACGGCTATCAACTTATGGCCGAGCTGTTAGAAATATCATTCGTCTTTCTCAACAGAAATGCAATGCCTAAAAGGGCAATAAATTGATGCTAAAGCTATAGAAGATGGGGGTTTCTGTATTAATTACTGTGCTTTGAAGTTAATCTATTTTTTAGAATTGGAGTTTGTAGTGCTGCAGAGGCGTTCTAATAATAACCACTGGTCCTCTATGGAATGTTTTATCTAAATAATTAGTAAAACATACTACACAGTGTGGTATTTTAATGACAGTTCTATCAGTAGCACGGATTTCGGAGATAAGCAGTAGGTCAATTTTTTGTAGATTATGGAATATTATTATTTCTGGTACATGGTTTGTAATTCTATTTATATTTTATGATGTAATACGTATTATGGAAGCCAAGACAATTTATTTATAACCGTGGTTATCATGCTGTTTTGACGAATTTATTTGATATCTATTTGCAGATATCTATTTGTAATTCTATATTTATATTTATGTTATTTCTAACAGAAGTAGTTTGCGCATAGCTTCTTGGTAGTTCTGGTTGTAGCTTGTATTGCTCTTTGCTAATATTTGAAGACTATAGAGCGATTATAATTTGCTAGGTAGTTTATAACCCCATATACAAAAGTGGACTATATTTTCGGTAATTTGGGTGGTTGATGACCTTCGTCGTTTTGTGTGCAGTGTTATCAGATCCAGTATAAGAAAGCGACCCAAATCTGTTTTTAGTATTAGTTAATAAGAAAGTGTTGCGTGCTGGTGGGAAATTATTTTTCTTTCGTTTTTCAATGAGTATGTATTATTTGTTGTAGATCCTTTGTCGCTTTTTTCTATTTTCTTTGTACTGTATTTTTATGTTTAGATAATGGAAGTTATACCTAAAATCAGTTTTGACATGATGAGATAATAAAAGATCGCGATTTAGATAACCGCGGTTACTCGTATTACAGATATTTCTCGTATTCCTAATATTAAATTACACTTGAATTTTTATTAACTCAAAAAAATGGCGATTAACACGTCTTGACAAAATGTCAAGCAAATGCCATCATAAATATTAACATAGAACAACAAATAAAAATTGGTGAGCAGCTGCCATATTTTCTACTTGAATTAAATAATGCGTTTTTACAGCTGGTCCATCAAAATAGTACGATACCTAACATACCAGATAAATTAGCTTAAAATGGCTTCATCAATGCAAATCGCAGATGGGTTTACAAACCATCTACTGGATTAACAATATTCTTGCAATTATAGAAAATTTAGTCATAAAAATATTATGCATTTTACAAACCATTCAGATGGCACAATCCATAGTACAACAGCAAAAATTATACAAGTTGCTCTGTGACATTATGAACTTACTTTTAAGAAATTGAAAACATTCATAACACAATTATACATATTGAAAGTAATCATTATCCATTAACAATAGCAGCAATTTATTTATTTTTTCACTGAAAAGTAAGAAGAATATTTCCAATAGCTCAAAAATAAATGCACAGCCGTCAGAGACTGAGAAGTCAAACATGTAATATAGGGATTTTAACTTAAAATTTAATTACTTCAAAACGACTTTACATACTGCATGCTATTTAAAACTAATAAACGCAAATTTTTTGGATTTATTAAGTCACTCAGTGATGAAAGAATAACTAGCACATATTATTGAATTTAATTTTGACTGTCTTCTGATCATTTACACATACATTTATATACACAAGAGTTTAATAACTAGTTCACTGCCACGTTGCTTCAATACAGTAGGAAGTTCAAAATTTAAGAAAGCGACAGAACTTGGGCAGGTTCGATAATTACAAAGCAAACATATTTTCTAATCTTGCACACGTTTTACAATTTCTTGACCAAATGTAACACTAATAACATGTGATTTTAAAAATCCTTCAGTCTACCGTGTTAGCTGTCTCTAGTAATGCATTTGTTTTCTCCGAGTAAGTTATAACAAGGAATCAATATTACAAATCATAATAAATCTCTTGCTTATGACCTAATTGTTGGGAAATTTTTACGTAACTTCCCTTAAATACTAGTAAAGCTTACTATCATTTCTGACAATATGTTACGACTACACTATTAGCTCACTTGGTGATAATTTGCCTTTCTTACAAAGATATATTGAGTCGAATTCATCACAGCATCTTAATACGACCACAGTGCAAGATATTCAACTTTCAAATATTTTTATAATTTAAATTTTTAATTTACAAGTTTTCTGGAAATAAATTAAATTATAGAAATCATACAACTCAAACATTAAATTGAGCTTTTTAGAGGGTTTAATTCAAAAATAAACTATGAATGTTATACGCGATAGCAGTAACCTTTCATCGCCCAAAACTGATATTAACAAAAAGTATTTATCTAATCCACAATATTTTATCTAGGCAAATCCATATTCCTTATAGAAACATATTACCAATAAAAAAACGCCCAAGCAAATCAAACAATAACAGAGAATAATTAAATCAGAACAGAACCCAAGTAAACAAAAGTACCGACAATATATGTAAACGGAGATGTAAATTATCAAAAGTTATTAAAATATTTGAGCTCAAATATTACTAGTGATTTTACTACAACCTGTAAAAGAACAATTTTGCGAATCAACAACATACAGGCATCGAAGATTATTGTATACTAACTAAATATTATTCTGAGAATAATATAAGGTGTCACACGATCAAAAACCCGGCTACAAATCAGTTCTTTGTCATAATTCGCATTATCCCAATTTCTAAACCGGAAGAAGGTATCAAGAAAGAATTTGTTAAATTTGGATACCCATTAAATAAAACCGTAAGACTATACAACAAGAGCAAAATTCTTATACTTATTTGAGTAGTAGACCTTACTAAAAGCGATAAAGTAACAGAAAATTTTAATCTCACCAAACTAGACCATTACATTATTGAATGGATAAACACCTATAACCACCAGGAAAACTTAATACATCAGAAGAGATAAAAGATGTATAATATTATACAAACAATATAAAGTTCTGCGTTCATAAAGCAACAATCAACAACAAATAATCCAAACTACAATGTAACGGAATTTTAAATATAATTGAATGCAAAAACCAATCTCGCAAAATACGAAAGCACATCGGTTAACAGCACTGTTAAAACAACTTAACTAGCAAGTGAAGTGGCACCCAGCCAACCACAAGATATAATCATACCAAACGTATATTCAACAATTAGAATGGTTATTAATAAGTCGCTACAAGAATTCTTAAAACTTATTAACATTATTTGCCTATTCCAGTTTGGTTTCAAAGAAAATTATGGTACAGGACAACAACTCATGATTAACGGAAATATAGAAAAGGGATTTTATTTTAAGCATTACAGAATTAGACTTTTTAGACCTGCAACTAGCATGCGATTAAGATTGACAAAGGGATTCTATTTAAACTTTTTCAAATAAACATTACAATCTACCTAACTAGAATATTAGCATCCTTTCTGGGTCAAAAATCCTTTTCAATCGGAATAAACTCGGTGTACTTAGATAAAAAGATATCCAGATGGGAGTTCCACGGGGGAGTATATTAGGTCCAACATTATTTAATATATATGTAAACGATATTTCGATGCCTCTAAAAACAGAACTAACACGGCGGCAGTTTCGGAACATGCAGCATTTAATCTTTAGAAGGCTATAAACGAATTCAATCATTGGTTTAACAGAGAGTGTATACAAATAAAACCGACAAAGTGCAAATGTAAAGTATTTACTATGTGAAGAATAATAAAACCCACTTACACTTCGAATAAATTTCACCGCTCTTAAATGAAAAAACCTAAGCATCCACTTAGATACACAGTTGCAACTTTTATATTACTAGAAAGCTTAATAAATCCCCTGATTAATTGGCAATGCCATTTAGTCCTAAATATAAATCTTCTTTAAAGTAGAATGATTTCTCCTAATATGTAGATCTATGCATAGACCCTTACGTATCAATTGTTAGTCAGCGTAAAGTAACGCTCCAAAAATTCAATTAAATAAATTCCAAGGTTTTCAAAAGAAATGCTGTGAATAATGTTAAACTGTTCGTTGCTGGTAAAAAACAGATATATAAAAAACTTGACATGGAACAAATATCACACTTTATTAAAAAAGTAAATAAGAACTTCATTCTTAATTTAAAAAAGTGATCTGGTGGAACTTACTATAGCATAGAACAAAGCAAAATTCACACCCGGCTAAAGTGAATACTTCCACAAGATCTGTACAATTCCACCTCGGATAGTGAGTCTACAACTAATAGGGAATAGTCCTATGATGAACAACTTAGCTTGCCACCAATAAACATTAGGGACAAAAGAGCTCACCGTAACCTTATATAGTTATATATGAGATTGTTAATTATAACTAACTTGTTAAAAATATCATGTATGATAATTAGCTTGTCGATCTGATTACAATTAATAAAAAATAAAAAAAGATATATATGAATCTATAGTGACCTGCAAGATCAGCATTATATCAACAGATAAACCTGCCTCAGCCGATGTTATCTGGATGATTGTTGGTAAGGAAGGTAGAATCCACAGTAGATTTAAATCAAATAATCCCGACAAACCAATTCAGTTTTGGTAGTTACCATACAACAATACAACAAGGAAACAGAATTACAGCCATAATAATAGAATCACCAAAAAATAAAAAGATTAAACATAATATGTCAAGCGGGACTACCCTTTAAACTTAAACTCCATGTAAATATTACTTTTGGAGATAAATGTTAAACAATAACGATAGATTAAAATCCTAGAATATTGCCAATTCTTAAATACAAATAAAAAGGTTAACAAATAACCTTTATAAACTGCACGTATATAAAGAAATTTAATTGAAGACTTTTTAATTAGAATCTAATAATAATGTAATTGTTAGAAATTATCAAACTCTTTAATATATTTGAATTTTTATTTAATAATATTAGATACATCAAATGTTACAAAATTAAAATTTAATTAAAACTGTGATATAATTAACCATTTACTCTATAAATTGTAATAAAAGTATTAAAGAGGTAAAAAATCTCCCCCAAGCAATTTTTTCCAAAAACGCCAACACACATCAACTTTTAATTTTAGTATATTTTACTAGTAGAAAGGCCCGTCTCAAGGACGGGCAACCCAAGCCAGATATTTGGTTCGGAGTTTCGTCGACAATTAAAAAAAAGAGCCAATATTCATTTTATCAGCCATATCTAAGCATGATGACATTCGTTCGGCTATATTCGGAACACGTAGTATATGATAATTTTAATGTTTTGACCTATATAACTTTTTACAGCAAATAATTTTTGTTAATTTTACAATAAAAATTAGTAGGTTTAAAATATTTATATATATATATATATATATATATATATATATATATATATATATATATATATATATATATATATATATATATATATATATATATATATATATATATATATATATATATATATATATATATATATATATATATATATATATATATATATATATATATATATATATATAAAAGTCTAGTTTAAGATCTTACTCTTTCAATAAGGAAATTAGCACATAACAAAATATGTACATTTAATATTTCTCTGAGCACGACAGTCGCGACGTAAAGGCCTCGGCCTGCCAGACTATAGCACGGCGGGCCCTGGGTTCGACTCCCAGGTCAAAAATAACGGCAAACATCGAGAGCTCTCCGGCCATCATACAAACACCTTTGGCGGTCGTAAAGTACATTCTCCTTCTTCTAAACGGGTCAGACTAGCCACCTGCCCGGGGTACGCCCAACACGGCTCATAGTACTACACGAAATGTGTAGTTAGAAACAGGCTAATAGCCTATATAAGAGTAGAAGAAGAAGAATATTTCTCTGTATAATATATCACAAAATCAAGGAAATCGGCAAAGTACGCTTTGGGTACATTAGTACACATTAATTGAATTTGAAAACTAATTGGTTCACATCGTTACATGTATGTTAGCAAACATTTTCGAAAAAAACTGTTCATGTCTGCATGTGCTGATACAATTTCTAAAGGCATTGCAGTTATGTTTTTAGATATAGCATGAGTAAAACGCAAAAAATTATTAATTAGAAAATTAAACAAAAAAGAAAATAAATAGTAAAATTTAAGCGAGCTTTCAGCGAAATTAAAACCTGTTAAATAAATAAAAAGTTTTGTTCAGGTGTATATTTAGAGAATTTTGTTCGTATTTCAATTATTCTTACAGTATAAACAATTTTTAACAGACCATTATTTTACATTATATTACTACATCTTGTGCTATTTCGCATACTGTATTTAGATTTTTACATCGATATTTAAGATTCTTACAATTTTTGTAATCTTTTTCAATCTAAGTTTTCAAACAAGTGGAATTATTGAACGTCCAATCTAGGCGAATTTCTTGCAACTTGTCAAAAGTATTTAAATAGAGTTTTTTACAATTAGTATAGCTTCTCAAATATAGTATGAACCGCAATATTAATATTGATAAATTCTAGACGCTAATACGATTATATGGATTTTAGCGCGAGACTTTTGTATGTAAAAATTACAATTTTCAATTTTATATCCTTCTTCTTCGCTCTTATCCTTATGCCTTCCAGCGTCGGATTTATACGTCACGGTCCTCCTTAACCCATTTCTTTCATTCTTTTCTGTCTCTTGTTAAACTTTTCATTTCGTTTACTGTCTTTCCTCTTGCTTTTCCCACCTCAATGATTTGACTTATCCATTTCTTCCTGGGTCTTCCCTTTCTTCTTTTCTTTACACTTTTTGCTTCGAACACTTTTCTGCATATTCTCTCTGGTTTCATTCGTTGTATATGACCGTACCATGTTAACTGTCTCTTTTTGATTTTGTTCACTATTGGTTCCTGTTGTAAATTTTCTCTTATTTCCTCATTCCGTACTCTATCAAACTTTGTCTTATCCGCTATCCTTCTCAAGTGTTTCATTTCTATGGCCGTTATTACACCCTCATGTTTGGTTTGTATCGTCCAATTTTCACTGGCGTATAATACTGTTGGTATTGTTATTGCATTATGTAGCATTAATTTCACTTTTGGTCTATCTCCTTTTTCCCAATATCGTTCTATGTAATGCATAGTAGATCCTATTCCCTCTCCTCATTCTGTTACTCAGTTCTGCTTCTATTCGGCCATCATCTGTTATTATTGTTCCCAAATACTCAAATGTTGAGACTCTTTCCATATTATGCCCTTTACACTTTACTTCTCTATTTTGTCCCTCTCCTGGTTTTGATTCACTATCATTGTTTTACTTTTCTTAATGTTGACCTCCATTTTCATTTCTCTATTTCCTCTACCCATATGTTGACTAGCTTTTGTAATTTATTATCCGTATCTGCCATTATGACTATGTCATCTGCATACATTAGACTTTTCACCTTGACTGGTTCCAGGTTTCTATATCCTATTATTGTATCCAATCCTTTCGTTTTTCTTTTAGATTTTTGCTATTTTATCCATTATTATTATAAAAGTAGTGGGCTTAGGCTATCGCCCTGTTTTATGCCGCTCTCCATTTTGAATTCCCCGGATGTCAGTCCAGCTATTTGAATTCTTCCTCTAACTACTTTGTATATACTTCTGATGGCCTCTATTAGTTCCTTTGTCACTTCCAGTTCCTCTAAGCATTCCCATATTTTTCCTCTCTCAACTGTATCAAAAGCTGCTCTTATGTCTAGAAAGGTAAGCAGTAGTTCATCTCCTTCCTCTATTTTTCGTTCTATAATGTTCCTCAATATGCATATGTTGTCATTAGCTTGCCTATTTGTCCTAAATACCCCTTGTTCCTCCTCTAGTTTATTTTCTATCACTTTTCTAAGTTTCCCCTCCAGAGCACACCGAGGAGAGACAAATGGCTCTATAATTATCGCATTCCGTCTGATCCCCTTTCTTATATATTGGAACTATCAAGTTCTTTTCCCAGTCTTCTGGAATTTTCTTAGTTCTCCATGCCTCCTCACATATTTTCCAGAGCCATTCTTTACCCTTTTCTCCTATCCATTTTATCATTTCCCACTTTCCCACTCTTTATCTTTTTCAGTAAATTTTCTAGTTCCTCTCTCGTTATCTGTTCTGTTTCTTCTCCTGGTTCTTCCCTTTCTCTATTTGATTTCCTTTCTTCATTGTCTCCTTTCTTTTTAAACTTCTGCTTGAAGTAGTCTTTCCATACTTCCATTATTTCTTTTTTATCTGTTGTAATATGGTTGTTTTTATCTCTAATCCCTCTAATTTCTTTTCATTGGCTTCCTCTCATCTTTCTTATTTTGGCCCAGAAAATCCTATTATTATCTTTATATGTTTTATTTATCTCTCTTCCAAAGTCTTCTCTAGCTTTTCTTTTTAGCTTCTTTTACTGCCTGTTTTACTTTATTTCTCCTATTTATATATTCCTCTCTATATTGTTGCTGTCCAGTCTGTATGTATTTCTTCCAGGCCTTTTTCTTTTCCCGTATTTCTTCTTTTACTTGGTCATTCCACCAGTTTGTTCTTTTCCTGTTACTATTTATTTTTGTCATCCCACAGACACTTACTGCCTTTCAGTATATTACTTCTTTAAATACTTTCCATCTTTCTTCCATTGCCCACTCACTTTTCTGTATTTTTTGTCTATGAAACTCTCCGTCTGTTTCTTTTTCTTCTTTTAGCTTAATTATCTTTACCTTTATAAATTTTATTTCGTTCTCTGTTTTTGGCTTATGTATTTTCCATGTCGCTCTTACTAATCTATGATTCGTTCCTAGTTCCGCCCTCTTCTCGGTTATTATTTGCTGTATACTATGTCTTAATTCCGGTGTATAGATTATATAATCTATTATACTTTTGGCCTGCCTCTCCTCTGCCACAAACGTGTACTTGTCTTCTAGTTCTTGTTCCCAGAAAGTATTTCCTATCAATAGGTCGTTTAACTGGCAGAATTCTATCATTTTAGTTCCATTTGTATTCTTTATTTCCTCTCCATATCCGCCCATACATCCCAGCCCTCTATTCACATCTCTGCCTACTCGAGAGTTCCAGTCCCCATTATTATTATTTTATCGGTATCCTCTCTCACTTCATCTATGTTTTCTGTAATTCGTTATAGAATTCTTCAATTTTCCTTACTTCACTTCCTTCTATTGGTGCGTATATTTGTATAATTACTATTCTTTCTTCCATTTGCAGGTGTAAGATTATCATTCTCGAATTTATTGCCTCTGATTTGATGACTTTTGGTTTATTTCCTCATTCACGATGATTCCACTCCCTCTTTTGCTCTTTCTTCCATTGTTACCCTGAATAATACATGTAGTGTGTATTTGTCAGTTTTATTGTCCCATTTCCTTTCTTCTTAGTTTCGCTTACTCCTAGTATATCAATTCCATATTCATCCATTTCTTCTGTTACCTCTATCTCTTTCCCTGTTAGTGTTGTTATATTCCATATTCCTATTGCCATTTCTTTTGTTCCCCATTTTTCTTCCTGTTTCTTTTTAATTTTGTCCTCTTTTCTTCTATGTTTTTGTATATTATATGTTTCCGTCTGTTTAGGTTTGTCCATTTCGCCAATTTTCTTATTTCCATTTGCGTTAGCCTTCATTCTTTGCCTTGTCGTGTCTAGTTTCCTCCATCGCTCCCTACTAGTTTTTGTATGCCGTCCTGTTTTTGTTATTTTAGTTAACTTATCTCTTAGTGTCTCTTCCTCGTTGCTCTCTGGGGATCTTTGACTCATTGTTCTTCCTTTTTTGTGTTCTTCTCTCTCATACTCGTCTTCTGCGTCATTTCGTTCTACTTCCTTATACTTCTGTCTATCTATTTGATTTAGTTTTCCAGGGACATAATTTCTCCATTTATTATTAATTTATTGTATCGTAGTATTGCGTGATCTCCTTTTCTCTATACTGCTTCATGTATTTCACTAGATATCTTCTCTGTTCCTGTATATCTTTTGTGAAGTCTTCCTCCATGTATATTTCTGTTCCTTTTAATTTTTTGTAGCTTTTAGTATCTCCATCTTTTGTTGTGGCCCTTAGTTCTATTAGTATTGGTCTTCTTTTCCTCTTTGTTCGCTTCCCAATCTTCTGATTTCTGTTATTTCTTCTTCCATATTTATCTGTATTCCCATATCTCTTATTATAATTCTCACTCTTTCTTTTAGTTCTAGTTCCCGTTCTCTCCCATTCATTTCCTTCATCCACTCCGTGTGTTATTCTTCTTTTCTTTCTTATTTCTCTTTCTAGTTTCTCTATTCTCTCTTCTTGTATTGATGTTTTTTGTTCTAGTAGTTCCTTATCTTTCTTCAGTAATTCATTTTCCATTCTTACGTTATTTAGTTCTGAAGGTTATCTATTTTAGTTTCAAGTCTCTGGTTACTATCTTCCATTTTGTCTAATTTTCCATTTATTTCTTGTAGTAGTTTCATCATACTTTGGGTATATTCGTCTTTATTTTCCATTTTTACTAAACCGACTAAGAACCGACCCGGATCCACTCCTCGGAGGTCGTCGTTCTCTTTTTATAAAAAGCTCGTTATTTCTCAAAATTCTATAAAATTTGGAATACGGTCCTGCGGTATTTTGAAAAGCCCGCGGTTTGGTATCGCTCCGCCGTTTCGTTCACGCGCTCAGCCGGTCAGCTGGTCGCTTCTTATCGGTGTTTATTTCCTTCGCGATCTATTTTAAGTTTTCTACTCGCTAATCTTACCTTTATCTGTTGTTTATATTAACACTATTCACCTGTTTTACCTTACTGTAATCACTATTTGAATTTAATTTCATTAAATTTTCACTTATTTATATTTAAACTGAGAGGCATTCACTCTTAAATCTTCCTATCACTTGCCAGGACCGTAACCTGACTGAATGGATACTAAAAGAACGAACTTCGGAACTTTTCGGACGCCCTATGCATAATTTATTTGTTATTCATTCATATTCCTTTATAAAAAAAATTGCATCATCGGCCTCTGCACCCCATAAAATAAAAGAAACACTCGGCTACGAACAATTAGGGTGATGGGTCCGTTCTTTACCGAAATGACAAACGCAATCTATTAGAAGATAGCACGCAAAGAGCGATTATCACTGCGACCAGACCAGCAAGCTCTAATCAGCAGACCTTATTTTAAATGTAAAGCAAGATCGAGTGCCTGGAACCAAGAAGGGTGTTAGGGATCGGCCGATTCAAAGGTTGGGTATGCGACCGATCTAGCAACAACTAAAGGTGCGCAATATACTAAAATGACTAAAGAAAAAAAGCAAAATTTTTGTCCCACAGCCAAGGAGCTAAAACGGGCCCTGGACGAAACTTACACCAAAATTCAGAAGGAACTCAATTAATTCAAAAGCTCAGAATTTTCAAGGACCTTGGGAATTGCAAGACGACCTAGCAAAACAAAAACTACATATTTATAATGTGTTTAGTAGCAATAATCAACTTTTGCACATTCGGTTTTTAGATTTTAATGTACATCTATTTTTGTTGTTCACTGATTGCTCATAAACTATGCTACCTTTCTTAAGAAACTAAAAACATGTTTTTTTACGACAAACGTTTATTTTTTAATTATCAAAACATGTTTTATGCATTACCGTTAATATGCGCTTTTTTATGTATTTGACATTTAAACTCACCTCTGAACACTTTTCTATTAGTTTACACTATGATGCTCATTCCTACTTATAAATTTACTATTCTATAATCAGCTTATGTACAGCTATTTTAACAAAGTTTTTATTTATTAATATAATGCATATATGTTCTTAGATACACAACATAGTAACAATAGTATATCAGTGATATATGTATATATTTCTTGACTTTAAAGTGTTATAATTATGTAGAACAACTTTACAGGAAAAAGGTATCTTTTTCAGCTATAGATGGCTTATAAATTTAAACTTAAAAGTAGGATAAACCACACAATGAATAGTATTTTTGAAATTAGTTTATTAATTTGCTTAACAATACTATGTGGGTAGAGCGGAGCAAATTAGATTTTAAAAAGACCGAGCCAAATTAAACGCTCAAGATCCAATTACACAAAACCTTGTAGAGGCACGTCAAGTTCTAACTAAATAAAATCTTAAATATATTCCATCTTCAAAATTGAATACCTTTGAATTAATAAGACAAACTGATTTGATCTGTATATTAAATCAGGCTCTGCGAAATTCAATTTTAGAAAGGAAGACAGATTTCGCCAGCATTCAAAGGATATCCAAGGTAAGACGCCGGAATTTTGCAGCAAACGTAGCAAACACGTTTACACTAGCGCACGCCACATAATTCAGAGTAATTAGAGAGCGCAGTTGAACGTATAACATGATTATCTATTAATGAAAGAAGGAGTTCAAAGAGCGACACGCCCCGTTCTGACACGAACATATCGTTTTCAAATTGGAGTAGTCGACTAACCCTAGCAGTCATACCTTGTAGAAGAGGATTTAATGCAATTATCTATAACCTGACTAACCGAAAGTGCCACAATTTGCGGCGGTTTGAAAGAGTATATATAGTGAGACGCGGCTTCCCTATATTACATGACAACCTCAACTTCTGTATCTCGTTTGTGAAACTAAATTAACGCCGTGTCCTTTGTTGTGCCCTTCAGAACAAAACGCCTGTACCTATCATTTGCGAGAATTACAGGACTTACTCTTGACATGTAAAACTGCGCTACGTTTTCGGTCATGTAAATATGTCATAAAGAAAATTTTACTTTTTAACCCGAACAAAAAGCTGATCTATCTTGTAGCTACCGTTTTTAGAAAGCTAATGAAGTACCGTCATGTTTCATTATAAAGCGTTATACATAGAAAATTCTGAAACCGCCCAAGGCAATCGGCTTTCCATTTTAATTTATGTAGGCATGTTAGGCGAGATATTGTACCATTCATTAGGACGTAACCACAATAGCATACCCTAACAGTATTTTTAGCCCCTATAAAGCAAGTGACAGCGCCATCGTGGTTAGGTATAATGAACTTCGATATTAACAAAGATACAAAACAAAGGGGAGCATTAAATTTGAAATTTGCGGTCACAAAGGAGCACAGCAGATTAGAAAATTTGGCGCTCTTTCTGCTGGTAGAGATAACTTGCAACTTGCAAATCCTGCGAGCACGGCGCGCGAGCTGAGCAACAGGACCCTCAAGCAAAGGACTCTTCGCTACAGAAGCGTTGCTGAAGAGGCTGCAATGCCAGTCGTGCTATTGACGTTCCAGTGCAAGCCGCCTCAACTCGTTTACCTGCCTGAACTTCCTCTCTTTATTATGTTATTATGTAATTGTCATCATCAGACAGCACTGTACTATGAAGTTTCTCTGATATTCTGTTTGCGCACCACTCGAATATAACACAACTTTTAATTGGATGCTCGTTTTTGTTAGGTAATTCCAACCTGTCACTAGCACGCTTTGTGTACTTATGCTATTATACTGCAAACTGCATCCTCTTCTTGAGCGGTATTTATCGAAACTTTATTATTAAAAGCCTTGATATGAATATATACAATAAGTTAACACTATACTGTTGCTCTAGAAATGACTACACAAACATAATTTCCAAATCATTACATTTATTTATACATTGTAAATTATTTACAATAATAAATATACATTGCAACCTTATTAATTAAAATATTGTTATAATATAAATTAATTTTTATTAAGACAAAACAACTAAAATTTTTTCAATATTTTCTATTATAAAAATTACATTTCAAACCAGCTATTTAATTTTAAACATTGTTTATCATTTTATTTATTATATTTTATTTATTATATTATTAAATTAAAAGATTTTAGCACTGTTAATTTTAAAAACAAAAGTAAATGTGTTGTCTTTTAGATCTCTTTTTATTCACGCAAATAAATGATTTAAAAATACAAAATCAATTCGGCCAGAAAAATATATTGATTAAGTTCCTTAAAAACTCGTTGGGTTTGTAAAACCTATCAATAAAATAATGAACTAAATTTTTACTCCGATAAATAAAATAATAGAACAGAATTACTTTATTAATCTAAAAAGTTCGCATTTAAAACTATGATGTAAAGTTGTTATAACAATTAGGCACCGCGTTAAACTTCTTTGCCACTGTGCTTTCTCAATTTAGATAATGGATAATTTCCTACAACTTGCTTTGTGGAATGCTAATAGACTGTCACAACATACTGAAAAATTAAAAACATTTATATCTAATCGTAACAATGACATTATTCTAATTTTTAAAGTCCCCTTTACTGGCAGAAGTTATATAACATTTTTCAATTATTCGGTTTATTTTACCAATTATCTAACCGGAATTGCTCACAGTGGAATAGCAATAATAATTAAAAACTCATTTAAGTATTGCCAAACAAACAGCTATACAGAAAATTTTTCACAACTAACCAGTGTGACAATATATGACACAGTCAGTTCTTTAATTATCGCAACAGTTCATTTTCCTCTAAGACGCACGATAAATCAAGAAGATTTTTGCAACATACTTAAAAAGTAGTTTGTTGCAAGAAGATATTATAATGTCAACACATATTTGAGATCTAAATCTTTATCCAGATATTTATAGGAACAAATTGCCTGATATAGTGAATGTTTGCATTACAAAAGGCACTTCTTTCCGGTTCTAATTGTATTATCAACACACGCACGTATTGAGAAACAACCCAGATAAAGTAATAGGTGTACAAACTAGAACGCGTTTAGATGCTTGGTGAATGACAAGTTAACTATTGGTTTGTCTCATAACAGAAAAGGCATCAAAACGGTGGTTAAGTAATACTATACAGCGGGCCGGTTATCATGCAATGCTAGAGGAATCAGACACTTCACCAATTTACCACTTCCTCGCATTAATAAGGCAGAAATTTTAGCTAAAAGGAGACTCCAAAAACAGTAGCATGCCCAATAATGCAACACATGAATCAAAGAACAAATTAATGACAACAAAATGCTTTCAAATATTTATTTAAGATCTTACATCTACCGAAGCCGCAGCTTATTTATTTCTAGAGACTTTCTACCAACTTTAACAATTACTTCGTAGTTTTAAGATTAAGGATTAAGGAGAATGGAACATATAACTAAATACAAAAACAGAGAGAAAATTATTATAACAAATATTTTATCAATTTGTATATTGCCAAGAAACTAATAGACTCACTTTTGTAGATACTTTGTGAAAAATAAAATGATGCACGTGTCATTGCTCACAAAAATTTTTATCCGATCAAAGCAGTATGGCAATATTTTGTATATACTAAAAAGAAAATCCATGTTGCTTTTTTCAATTATATACTACAACAAAACAAATGATTTCTAGCTTTTTATAGTATTTTTGATAATTCAGCACTACAAGTATATTACTCACTATTTATTATGCTCTGAATAAGGTGTAACTGGCGCTTTCAACAATTTCTTCTACTTTTTATATAACGCTTTTTAACAATAACAGTAAATAATTAAGTTAATATTTTGCGTTTTCAGAACACTAACAGCAGTATTTTGGAATCCACAAGAGAATATCAATCTTACGTTTTATCAACACCATATCCAAACAATAAAAACAACCAAAATAAGAATAATTACTTTAATTTTCTTAACTTCCTTTATTACAAGACTATACAAACTGACAGCTTAATTTCAAGCAGCAAATTGGCAAAAGCAACTGTTTCTAATACAGCTAAGTATAATTTTTTTTAGAAAATAGCTAATATTTAAATATTTTATTATAGACGAACCGTATATTTTATTAAAATAACTATTGAATAGCAACTGTCTTGGCAAAGATTATAGGAACAAAATAAATCTGCAGGTTAATATATTAAAAAAGGAAACTATAAACCAAAACGTCTGCGTTTTCACTTATCTCTTAAAAGGTAGATAAATTAGTTTATTATTAATCTAAAGAATCTACTGAAAAATAAATATTTTTTGGTTACAAAATAAATCAATGAGATTACTTAAGCTCTAATTAAATTTAACCTACCCTACTTTAAACAATTAAGAATATTATAACAACTACAAAGTTGATAATAGTATTGTCAAGTAGAAAGTAATGCATGGTGCACTTTGAAAATTTTACTTTCAAACTTATTGCAAATAATAAGTTCAATAAAATAATCATATCAATTTAAAAATATCCTAAAGTTTGCTTTTTTGCAACAAGCTTTTTTGGTTTCTTGTAAAGAAAACTATAGTCTTGTTTATTTTTATATTTTATTCTATTTTTAAGTAAAAAATCGTTTTATTAAAAAACTAACCTTATATTATAACTCTCAATTTCAAAATATGATAATAATAATTACTTAAACATTAAAGTTATCTAACTATTGTAAAATGCTTAATAGACGATGAAATATCCGTAACATGTTTTGATGTGTAGGCAAATTTAGTATAATCTCCTAGATATTTCGACAGAATTCTATAAAAAATGCGCCGCGTATTGTACAAATGCTCAACATTAAAAGTTGATTTTAGTAGTTATTGAGAATCATAGTGTCTGATAAATGTATCAGACCCTTAGATGACAATTGGCTCTCATAGAACTGTTAAGTTTTATCCATATCTTATCCAAAAAAATATTGTAGATATGTAAATCTAGACTTGTAATTACTTGCACACTTACCGAATGATACAAATGTCGGTTAAGGTTAGGAGGTGCTCATAATTTCACATGCAGTCGATTATATGCAGCGCACTTGAAATTCCATTTCCATGGCATTTATGTCGTAAGCTGTTAAAAGCTTGGTTGATAGTAGGGTAATTCTCGCCGTTCAGATATCAGATAAAATTTGTACCACACAACAATCTGTACTATTATAAAATATCCAACATGATAATTACATTCTCAGAACACTGTCTTCGGTAAATTCAAAAAGAGTAACTTGTAACCATGCACTAGAATTTTATTTTCACCTTTTTAATGTGTAGAATCTTCAAAAATATTGAGAGTTGATATAATAATCGTCAAGTAGCCGCTATTTCACAATAGTGCAAACGTCTGCGACACTTCGCAAGTTAACTCATCAATTTTTTGTAAACTTATTTTGAATTAGATCAGGTGCCTTGCCAATACGATAGCACAATTATTTGAAATTAAAAAGCAGGTAACATAAGCGGGATTACAAAACTGCCCCCGCATTGCGCTATTTAACAGTTTGCGGCATTCTGTACATACACCAAACTGCTTCTAAATTTTAATTAGTGCCTATTTAAAACCAAACTCACTTTAAAGATATGCTATAAAATGGCTATATTGCAGCAATTTCTTGAACCGTAAATAAAAATATCACTTGCTCCAGATTGCCAAAGTAATCCAGTTTATTTTATAAAGTGGTGTTTGAACCATCTATTTTGGTTTGCCATTTAGGAAAAAACACTTTAAAGGTTTTTTTACAATGATTACCAACAAGAAAAGCAAAATAACTGCGATGTAATTTAATTAAACTAACGTTTTAGTATGTACTATAAGTTTTATACTTGATATAATAAACTTGTTATACACACAATTTCTTTATGCCCCCAAAAAGTAAAACTAATTAAAAGGCTAAAACTGTCATTTTAATTTTTTCTCTATTTCTATTATATTTATAACTAGTAACAAATATAGTTTTATGTTACCACGCATTTTTCTGTTACAGACATTTTTGACAATACAATATAAAATACGTTCAACGGATACGTACATAAATCATTATGATATACTCCTTAGACGAAATACTATGTGCGATGATGCGACAGCAACATATCCTCTATGTAATGGAAGCCAACAAGCAAACTATAAAGGCTACACTGTTTATCGGGACCTAATAAAAGCAAAATGCAAGAATAATTCATACCGACAAAAAAAACTCTATTCGTCAGACTCAAACCAATATGAATTCAACACAAACCCAATCAGTCATTTAAAGTCCATAAGTAAATCCAACCGTTACGAAACGTAGATATAATAAAGAAATTGGTACAGAATTTCAAAATAATAAAAATATATTTGCACAAATTCTTAACCAGAACACCATGATTCCATGCCAACAACGATAATCAATACAATAAAATGGCTGCAGCATTAAGAATAGAGGCCTGGAACGCGAATGAGTTATCAAACCACATACATGAAATTATCTTATTTTTACAAATCAACAAACTAGACATTTTGTTAACATCAAAAAGTCATGCATCTAAGATACCAAACTATAACATATATTATGCCAATCATCCTGACGGAGGAGATCATGCAAGATTCGCTGTTATTATACGTAATGCTTTGAAACACTACCCTCTGCAGTCATACATTACAGATAAAATTCATAGCGCAATAACAAAAATATAAAATTTTTTTCAGACTATGTACATCGCAGCAATCTATAGCCCACCAAGACACCAAATCTCGGTTATGAATACCAACAATTCTTCCTTACAATGTGAGGATCAAAACAAACTTCAACTGAAGGTTGGAACCTACTATAAATTATGAAACAACACAATCTTAACTTTTCATTAACTAGAGAGCCTACGTACTGGTCTACTGATCACAATAAGATCCCAGATCTTCTAGATTTTGTCATTAGGAATAGAATGTTTAATATATATTAATATTAATATATATATATATATATATATATATATATATATATATATATATATATATATATATATATATATGTCCCAAAAAATAAAAGTTCTTTTTTCAACGCATACTCTCTAATTTTGTTTGAATGAAGTCAAAGCAATTGTAAATAAAGTTGCATGTATTTAGGCAACCCGTGCCGACTTGCATTGAAACATGTTATTACTTGCATATTAAGGCGCGCGGGATGTGTTTATTATTGCTTGTTTGTTTTATTAGTAAACGCATTGATTTTGTTTAGTTAACATGTCAGTAGAATTACGCAGCTCTAAAAAGGGAATATTTTTAATAGGGGAAGTAAAACATCAAATTACCCGTTCAAATCTTTCTTCAAATGGACAAGTATTGGCAGTTATCTTCTATAATATTCGTGAAGTGAATTTAAGGGCCAATGAAAGCGCAAATCTTACTATTTGTGAGTGCATTATTTATTGGGAAAAGGCACGTACACTGACTAAATTTTTATCTAACTATGTTAAGAAACTAGTTACCTTATACCAAGTTTGGAGAGATTTGCAAAAAATACAAACAAAACAAGATGTGTTTGAGCAGCGTTGACAAGAGTTTGTTACAAACAAAGACAATTTGTTTGACATTGCGCATGCTGATGCGCTCAATTAATAAAAATAAATGAAGATAGGATCTTCTTGAGATCTCTCTGAGAGAGTCAGGTCGATCTGGTCACTTAGCTGGAGTAGACAAAAAACTGACCGAAAAAGAGGAAAAGGCGCACCTTAGAAACATTGAGCAGCAAAATCGGCGTGCTAAACATTTTTCATCCTTAACTCCTTCGACATCATCTTATGAATCACTACAAGAAAATTTGTCTTCTGATTCTGAAATAATGGATTTACAAGAAAATTTGCCCATCCTAACTGAGAGCACAGAGCCCGATACTAATAAATCTTCTATGAGGAAACATTTCATCACTCCAAAATTAGTGGCAACATTAGGTGTCAATTAAAAAATCTGTATTTATTATTGAAGCAACTATTGAGGCGCACTGACGAATTTTCTATAAGCAAGTTCTTCATTCAAGGAATTCGTACGGAAAAGCGAAAAGACGGCGCAGAAGCTATAAAGTTGATTTCTAAAACAAGGTACCGAATACTGTAACTGTCCACTAGGATTGCAAACTGTTGCCGGCTTTAGATACACGCAAATCTAAAGAAGAACGTCTACCTATAGTTATTTCGTATGATAATAAAGAACAACTTATCGCTGTGCCAAAGTAGGACAACTCTTCAGGAAGCAAACAAGCATAGGCAGTTTGAAACGCTACTATTGACTGGAATCTTGAAGATAAAGGCAGATTCTATGTTATGATACTGCTGCTTAAAATTTAGGTCGTATTAATGGTGCCTGTGTGCTAGAACAGAAATTGAATAGAGAAATGCTTATTTTGCTTGCGGCCATCACGTCTACAAATTGGTATTAAAAGGCTTGTTTGAGATAAAAATCAACCAAGTGACCACAAGCCCTGACATTCCATTGTTCAAAAAGTTCCGAGACAAGTGGAAAAATGTCGATCCCGAGAGAATACAAAACTATACAGAAAAGCTATCATGCCCGAATGTTTCAAAAATTGACAAACTGCTAGAATTTTACCGAACTGAATTGATTAAAGAAATTGCTAGAGATGACTTTTCAATAATATTTTTGGCGGACATACAAAGAAGAAATTTAAGATTCGGCCTCCAGGCGCCGTGTACCAAGCTCGATGGATGGGGAGAGCAATTTATTCAATAAAAATATCATTACTTAGCTCTCAATGGCTGCAATGTACTTTAGCGGTAAAAGTACCTTGGCATGAAGGCTTACGAGGTAAAACAACCGACAAAGTCGTCTCAAAAGCAGCTTTACAAAAGTTCTGCCAGCATCTATAGTATTTGACAGATAAAGTGCCTGTCTTGTTTCTATTTGACGATGATTTAGACTAAGAAACTAAAGTAAAAATTGTTGCTAACTCAGCCAAAGGAAATCCATCAGCCTACGGTAAACGCTACATCCCATCGAAATAAGAACTTTGTGGTCCACTATACGGTTAGTCTGACAAGTAAAAATATTAGTTTTCCTTTGTTTTCTTTTATTACCTTGATATATGATAACTGTTCTCTCTTTTTAATTTCAGAGGAAAACATCGATAACTTTGTTTCAATCAAAAACAAGTCCTTGTTTAATCGACTCAAAATTGATAACAGTTTTTTCAACGAATGTCCTACTTCATGGTCAAATAATACTTTATTTTAACACGTTAAAAAGAAGGTGCGAATACTGAAAGCAGTTAACGGTTAAGTTAATGAAAGACTTTCATGGCTTAATCACTGAAGGAATAAAAGCAACTTTTATTACGTTGCGTATAACAACACAGACAGATATATCCTGACTGTAAAAAGCAAACTTTGACAAAAAAATTTAATAAATAATATCCTTTCAATGATAAATACTTAATAAATACAAGATACTGGTAAAACAGTGTATTATTTACTGAATAAACATTAAGTTCTAAAATCTCTCTATGGCTTCCATACTCACTTTTCTGTTCAAAGTTTGGCGTCAAGTCGGCACGGGTTATCGTCATCAGATCGCAATAATATTTATTATTTCAGTTATTAGGGTCAAATGGAAAAAAATTAGAGAGTATGAGAAAAAAGTGACAATCGACCCCAAAACGGACTAAAATCTTATCGGAACAACACAACATATCATTACACATAAAAAAAACTAGCCCAAGAAAAGAGTGGCAAAGAACAAGATACCCAGAAAATAAAACGATATTGAATAGGCTAACACGTGAACTCCACACAGCTCTATAAAGGCATGAAGTGATACGTTTCAACACTATCCCGCTAAACTAACACCACAATTTAAAAAAACGACAATGCCGGTGCCGCCCATAAGAAAACCAGGCCGTATTGGGCATGCTCTAATGAAGAAAGCTAAATTTTTTGCACAACATTTTGCTAATGTATTTATTCCACTTATGTTATGTCGGAAACAGACAACAGTAAAATGCAAACATCTTGATATTTCCATCTTTGCCAGTAAAACCATTCTCATCGACGGAAGTCGAAATAAACATCACTAACTCTCATAAGGCTCCTAGACACGACTTAATAGTAGGAGAAATTTTAAAACACCTTTCCAGGAAAGCATTTTCCTCTTAACAAAATTTATAATAGCATTTTACGACTGAGTTACTTCCCAAAACAGTAAAAATTTGCTCAAATTATTTGATCCCTAAACCAGGAAAACCACCAACTGAAATAGCATTTTGCAGACCGATAAGTCTTATCTATAATAGTAAAAATATTTGAAATCTAATAGCAAAACATCACTTTGGCTTCAGAGAAATGCCGACAGATTAATTAATAAGGTTTAGAAGAAAAGAAAATGTGTGCATCAGTTTTTCTAAACATTCAGCAAGCCCCCGATAAAGTATGGCATGATTAACTCTTACACAAGCTGAAGAAAAATTTACCTACTCAGCTCTGTATCATTCTAAAATCATATATGCAGGACAGATATTTTTAAGTAAAATATAACAATATTTTGTCTGAGTACCACTTAATACAATCCGGAGCACCGCAGCGTATTAGGACCATACTTGTATCTAATCTACACGGCAGACTTACCAGTCACTAAAAACTTCATTCGCTAATAATTCAGCAATGCTATCAACTGACTTAACACAGAAAAAATCATCGAAAAAAAATAGTAAAAACGTTGGAGAATTGCAGTTAATACTGACAAATCTGCTTAAATTACGTTCACTACAAAGCATAGTTCTTGTCCACAAAGTACCCCTATATTAATGAAAATAGAAGTTTAATATTTATGACTCCACCTAGATAAAAAATTATCACGAAAAGCATATACAAAAGCTAAGATACAACAAATAAATTTAAAGGTTACAAAAATGTACTGGGTGATGGGTAGAATGCCTAACTTAGTTTAGAAAGCAAACTAAGAATATACAAAACTATACTAAAGCCAATATGGACATATGGCGTGGAGCTATGGGGTTGCAGTAAGCCGTCAAACACAAAAATTATTACAGATGGTACAATCAAAAATTTTCCATATGGTAACGAACTCCCCTTGGTGTGTATCGAGCCTCACAATACATAATGATCTGAAAGTGCCATAGGTACAAAATGTATATAAATCACAAGCTATCAAATACAGATACCGCAATATAGGACACCCCAACCAGCTAATAGCTAGAATACCACCCAATCAGCCAACAATGACCAGAAAATTTGACTGAATAAATTCGGGTACACTGTCAATGGATGTGATCCCACTCAACCCATTTGACATATATCACATTTGCTTACTACTCTGTGAACTGAGTAGCTTATAAATTTGCAATTAAAACTAAAACAATATCGCATACAAAACTTACATATATGTATATCTATATTGTTTTGTACATAATCATCACTAGAACAGTATCATTGCTATTGCTCAACTTACGTATTTAACCAGTAGTTACTTCGATAATATATTCTTCTTCCTCTCTCAGAAACTGAGTAACCAATTAGACTTTTTGCTTAAAACAAGTTGTAATCACGAGCTCAAAGTTCAGACTGTTTATAATAGAATTAGAATTAGAAAAAAAAATTTATTTGATCTAAATTATTTTACATTACGTCCGTAAAGACATTTGATAAAAAATATAATTATAAAGAAAAACATGTCACAGTGTAAGTTTAGTCTGTAGCGAACTCCATGTACATTTAAGAAACAATATGGAAAATACAAAATATATATTGGTTATAGATTTGGGAATTAAATTGTAGCTTATAAGCGTTGTGATTCATCCAGCAGCTCTTCATTCTTCTTTTCGGTTGGATCGTCAAGAGTTTGACTACTAAAGGACTTAAGTGATTTCTAATCCTTTTCTATATTTAATGCTATATATTTTTATTTTCTCTTAAACAGTACCTGCTTGGAAGTTTGCATGTGGAACTCGATTTGATACGAATTATGGGGTGTTGATTATTATTCGCAGTACATAAGATTGATAGCAATCACGTATCTAGGAGGATTATAGTCAGTCTGATAAGTTCGTCTAGGAGTTATTGTGGTGGCAAGTCTAATAGTTTCTTCTATTGTTGAGGCAAGATAGCTTATGGCTACATCAATGTCTCTTTCAGTTTTAAGACTTGTTGGACAGTGTAGTTTACTATTCATCTGATCTTCAAATATGTTCCAATCTACTTTGCCATTTATTAGTTTTGGGATGGGTTGCTTGAAGATTAAAGCGTTCGTAAAAGATACAATAACAGGAAGTGATCAGAATTTAGTTAGTTGAAAAAGCAGCCGCTTATGCCAATAATCTTGAAAGTAATTTTACTCGTGTAATCACCTGCACGCCCACCCACAAACTGCAAGTCATTAATGATATCGAAAGTAGAGTACCTATACCCGACTGTATCCAACCAACTTCACCCGATGAACTCTTTAGCATCATATAGAACCTCCCATATAAAAAATCTCCCAGATATGACTTAATCACCAACAGTATCCACAAACACTTGACTAAGAAGACGTTAGCCTATCTAAGTTCAACACTCAACGCCTGTATGAGACTGAGCTACTTTCCACAAACCTGGAAGCATGCACATGTCGTAATGATCCCAAAAACCTGGTAAAAACAAAAAGAAATTAAACAGCTACAGACCCATTAGTCTACTGACATCACTTTCTAAGCTCCTCGAAAAAGTAATCCACAGTCGACTACTTAAGCATATTGAAAATCACAATACAATACCTAAGCATAAATTTGGCTTTAGGAAAAGCCATTCTGCGAGTTACCAGCTTCAAAGAATAAGCGAGCTCATCGAACGGGGCTTCAACAGTAAACAATACACGGTAGCAATCTTCCTGAATGTTGCGCAGGCATTTGACAGGGCATGGATAGAAAGCCTCAAAAAGAAAATCCTTCATATTACAATGCCTGCTTATCTCAAAGCAATCATATTCTTCTTTCTAGACAACAGAACATTTGCTGTCAAAATTAACACAACCCTGTCTGAAATCACCAAAATCCGAACTGGAGTTTCCCCGGACAGCATCGTGGGACCAAATCTCTTCAACATATATACGTCTGACTTACCAGAGCCTGGTGCTACAATAGCTACCTTCGCAGACGACACTTCTTTGTTAACGCAAGCCGATAACCTCAATGAAGCAATCTCCAAATTATAGACCGCAACTGACAAATTTTTAACTTGGTTCAAAACCTGAAACATCAGAATAAATCCTGACAAGTGCCAAACCAAAATTTTTATACTAAGAAGACTTAACAATCCTTCTTGCATACAAATTGAAAACAATGAAATACCTTGAAACCCCAATAACAGTGCTGTCAAATACTTAGGATTATATCTTGAGACTCGATTAAGCTGGGGGTACCACATAAACCAGAAGTTTACCCAAAGCTACACTAGACTACAACAATTATCCACTTATCAACCGAAAATTCTCGCCAAAAATCGAATGCGCAACGCTACTCTACAAAGCCCTAATTCGACCTCTCGTTCTATATGGATCACCGGTCTGGTCCAACATCTCAAATACCAACATACAGAAAATACAACGCCTCCAAAACAAAGTCCTAAGAATCATAATCAACGCACCGTGGTACGTTAGAAATGCCCAACTACACGAAGAACTCGGCATCTTACCCGTCGATCAATACATCAAGAAGTGCGCGGAAAAATAAAATCTCAAACGCGAGTGCATGTAGTGGTGCGGAATTCTATCAACTCTTTAAAACTAATATTCACACCACGCTTAAACGCAAATTACCACAGGACTTAGTTATAGCAAACCATAGACAAAATTAACCAAATATGAATTCACCGCGCTTATTATTTTGTCGCACTATGTCACAATATATTTATATTCTAAGTTATAGTATATCACAAAATCTTTTACCTATGTTATTTATAACAAGTAATTGTTGATCTAGCAATAAATGTATATTTAAAAAAATTGATAGCGCTGTAGTTTTGCTAGGTAAGAATCGCTAACTACAGCCTATATTTGAATACCATAGCGCCAAATGGGTTTGATAGCGACTTTGTACACGGGTAGCTTATTCTCAAGAGAGTTGTGAGTTACGTCCCATAAGCCTGCAGTATTATCTGAGGCAAGGCCTAGCTGGAGTCTCTTATACCGTATATGTGGACCCTATGTTAGTCACTGATCCAAGTGGATATTAAGATCTCTTCCTTTTTTGTAAAGAAAATTTTGATTTAGCCAGACAGAGGAGCATTTTCCTCTTCGGATTGCATGTTATATAAACAAACTTTTGTATATTATTCGAATGGTCCATGTGTCGATCCTTTCTGTTTTACTAAAGGGATTCGAATTCGAATATACCGAGGTAACAAATGCATCTTAGTATCAATCCATTAATACCGTGCCATTCACAAGAGTGAGAAATACCACACTTCTGATTGTTGGTAGGTCTGCTGCATATATGAGATATAATACTGCAGCGAGCACATTACCCTGGTAAATCCAGATGTAATATACAACAAAGATAAAGTGGAATCTCTATATTTTACCAAAATTGTCTATTAGTAAAATAAGATCAATTATTACAAGAAATATATGTGGTAGGATACGTTGATTATAAGTGCGTGTGATGATATACAGCAAGTTACAAATATATTGCAAAATTATATATTGTGTTGTATTAATAAAAGTTATAATAAGCTTAATAATTTTTATGCTTGTATTAATAAAATAAGTTATATAAAAAGCATTTCTGGGCGTTTAAAAATAGCTATATTAAAATTTTAAGTCTTAAAACTTATTTGTAATGCACTTTCTACACAACTTATTTTCATAAAAAGATCAAATTAAGTACTAATAATAATATTACAGTATATATTATATAAAGAAGTAATTTTAAAGCAATATTTGCGTAGCTACTACAATCGCTAAAAGTTTTAATTAACTGCAGATTTTAAAAGTAGATAGATTAAAGAAACCAAGTATCCAAACTAATTATAGTACTTTTGCTATAATGTAGATAAGATGTATTTAAAGTTACAAATTAATTCGCTTACAGAAAATACTGTTGCCGTTAGTTTTAAGCATATTGTTTAAAATTACATGCTTTAACGTTTCTTTTTTTTTGCAGTTCCTCCTGACATTATAAACGATGACACAAGCGGCGACTTGTCCGTTTTGGAAGGGGAAAATGCAACTTTGTGGTGCAGAGCTACCGGACATCCCCCGCCTCGCATAGCATGGAAACGCGAAGACACACAGCCCATAATACTTCGGAAAGGAGCTAAGGAACTTGCAAAAGGTATGCTGTAATTTTTAGAAAATACATAAACTCGTTTAAGTACAACGAATACTTATTTGAAGCAAGTATAATCTCGGTAAAAAATAACGATGAATTGTAATGTACAAGTTTACTTCATTATAATGAGTTATGTAACTTCTTGTTTAAATAATACAAGGACAAATAAGTGTAAGTGTCAGTAAAACAAAGTTTGAACTTTATGCAATATTTATCAACCGATAACACGTCTTTACTATGTAACCGATCGTTTAGTTATAAAATAACACAAATTATGTTTGGTTTGAGATCTTTAACGGTTTGTAATAGATCACAATAAATTAGAAATTTAATATGTCCCTACAAGAAAAACTCTAACAACGTTAAACCACAAGATTTACATGTCCAATTGATGCGATAGAATAAAATCATCGAACATTATCACTTACAAGAATCGTAACTTTTTGTCGATTTGTTTGATTATTGACTAAGAATTAGCATCACCTCAAATTTGACAATTTTACACGTTATCAAAACTATTTGTCATTTTTGTGACAAAGTAAGGATTATTTTTAATCTATTTAAAAGCCACCAGGCTAATTTGCCATGCATAAGGTGGTCAACAAGATTTAATTTTATGATTAAGTGGATTTTTAAGACTTAACAATAGAAATTCGACAATACAGATAGAAGCCAATTGTTATCGATCAAGTTAACGTCAATCTTTTTGATACAAAAGTGATTCGCAATTTTAGTTGCTCAGCTAATGTTATTTCTCAACTATTATCATAAATTAATCGAGATAAAGTTTCTCAAAATTACTTAAGCTTAATGCACACCAGACAAACCTACATGCATTGCTACAACTGGTATGTTTTTAGTTAGCTAATTGAACGTTTTTTGATCGCAATTGCGCAACGCCAGATACGGCTAGAAAATTATTTTATAGTTTTTGAGATTTTTATTTATAAAGTAGACTTTTGGCAGACATTTCTAAATGAGTACATTTGTATTAACTGATATTATCAAAGATAATTAAATCCAAAGTAAAACTACTAAAATATACTCTACTATCATTAAAATTTTAAATTTAAGGGGATATTATAGTCTAGCAGGTCCAAAAAATCGATTTTTTTTTTATTTCCATTTTCTTAAATTTTGGCGTCTTGAAAATGTGTTTGTAAAATATTACAACGAAATTTGTCAAATTAACCGAGATACAAAGGTTTAGATTTAAATCTGTTGCGGAGGCTATGGTATATGGTAAAAATTATGTAGTTGAAAAAAAAGAATGCGTTAGCTACGTACAAAAGCGTATGCTAATAAAACAACAAAGGCATCGATGCAAATAGAAAGAAATTGACAGGTGCTATAAGAAAATAATTAAATACGTACTATGGCTTGGAAATACGAAGAATTCCAGAGTCAGTAGAAGAAAACTTTTTTCTCGAAACCACATTGTTCAAGTCGGGTGTGTATTTTTCTCACAAACTACTGGGAAGATCGAGTTCTAATTTTTACACATATAGTATAGATATTCGACTATCGTTTGAACCTCTAACTTTTATATCTATTTGCAATTACTATGTTTTTCGGATCGTGATAAATAAAATTTTTTAGTAAAAATTGGAATATTTTTTCCCAAGTGTCGCCATTTTGTCAGTTTTTTTTCAAATTATTTATCAAAGGTTCAAGCGATAACCACATGTCTACAGAATACAATAAAAAAGAAGCGTTTATTTCAGATGATGAGGACGGCGGTAATCACCACGCCCGATAGAAACGAAATTTCGCGACATGATCTGTGTGTTTATATATATCTCGCATAGTTTGCTATAAGAAGCGATGTAAAAATTTTAGGTATTACTTTAAATATGAATAAATATGAACACAAAACTTGAGATCAGTAGGTTTAACCGTTTTTGTACAATTAATTCCTAAAAATCACCTTGAAAACGGACATCTAGACTATAATACCCCCTTAAGAGAGAAAGAAACTTAAAAGTAACTATTAAAAAATATATTATTTAACAAACACTACATAAATCAAAAAATATATATAAAATAGGTGAAATATAACGTAATAAATAAAAACTTTAAAGGCTTGCGTATAACTAATAATAGCTAACGGTAACGTTGTAAAGCAAGCTGTGGAAACAAAAAAGAAAAATTAATCTTAAATTAAAAATCAGTTAATTATAACTCTAATTTAAGTTTGTAAATTTAAAGCAGCATTTATTCAAGCCTTCAAGCCTTAAAAATTTGATAGGACAAATATTACTATTCTACGTTTGACTCGTGTGGAATACAGAATATTTTTCACTACATAATAGGAAATAAAAAAACAGGTTGAAAATTTAAAAATGTACGTTTTCAATAATTTTTTAAACACAAAGATACTCTCTTTTGCTTAATCCAGTGTTCGATAATTACCAATTTTTTTCTGTAAAGCGGTTTACTAACAAATATTGTATAAGAAACTGGTTGACATTAAACAAAAAATAAGTTAATAACACAGTGTAGACGTGAAAGAATTTAAACTTTAGTTTATCTTAATTCAGTTCAGAATTTTCTATAATCGCTAGCTTCAATCGTTCCAAAATTATTTTCCCCTTTTTAGGTAAGTCAATCGTGAAAATTGCTTTTGCGTGCCAAAAAACCGTAATTTCGTTTCAAGTGTAGTAGAGTGGTAATTCAATCTTTTATTTATGGCTATAAAACGCTAAAAAAGACTCATCGAATTCTCTTACAATCAACTAGTGTTCACATTTAAATTTGCGTTAACTTTGAAGTCAGCAGACCAAGTACCCATTTTGTATAGTTTTTATATGCAATTAATTTTGCAAAATTAATTATACTCACTCACTTAAAATGTATGTGGTTACTACTAAATCACCTACCTGCATTCGTCTGTCGAAAGAAATCATGTCATAGCCCGTCAATCATTTTTTGTGTAACAAGTGTATTCGGATTTCAAGATCTAATGCGATTTTAATTTTTATTTTACCGCGCATAATTTTGTTTATCCAAAGTACAACAGTTTCGTAAGAAGAATATAAGTCACCCAGTGCAGATAAAATCCTATTATAAGTTCATTTCACAATTTTCTTACCAAAAAAGAGTTAATTTTAATTGTTATCTATCTCCAAACGCTTGTTTTTAATCAAGTATCAAACAGTGAATTAATGTCACAATGATTTAATATCATTTATATGACCTATTGTACAGTTACTGTTACTCCTATAACTGCAAAATATTAGTGGTTTAAAAAATGTTTTTAATATCAATCTTTTCTTATTTTGAAAATTAAAAATAAAAGTGCATACCTTTGTACAGTA
Organism: Sinelater perroti; assembly: GCA_036346155.1. Lineage (NCBI taxonomy): Eukaryota > Metazoa > Arthropoda > Insecta > Coleoptera > Elateridae > Sinelater > Sinelater perroti. Next base: position 13,750,502 of record JARFIY010000035.1, read on the forward strand.
ACCATCTAGCTATGAGCAAAGTCTCATATGACTCGTTGGTGCTACTCTTGTGACTTGGAATCAAAGAACTGATATAAGAGTGTCTTATATTTTCTATGAGTTGGCAAAGTAGTTATCTGGACAAAACATGAGAAATGGTAATCTGACAGTGCTAAATCAGGACTATAGGTGGAGTGCGGTAACAGTCCGATTTCATCAACTTTCCCCAATTTCTACAGAGATTTTTTAGACCGTATGGAGTTTGGCATTATCTAACTGCAGCAACACCAGTCTTTAACTGATCATACTAATGTATCGTTATTCTAAGATAATATAAATAATGTCACAATTTCAACATGATGATTTATCAAATAAATAAATTGTTTCATCACTCAACATTAAAAAACGAAAAAAAAACGATGTAAACATTATTCTAATAATTACCTCATTACACTTATCTACTTGTTATTTTTATTGATAGATTTAACAACTGTCTTAGTAGAGTGGACAGTGCAATTTGGGAGCAACATTTAAAATCTTTTTTAAGGTTTTTAGTAATTTTTATTAAATCTCTAGTCTGACATGATGTTTTTTTTATTAAGTTTTACTACTATTACTACTACCGCACTTTCTCTGTGAGTACGTTTTGCTCTACTGGTATGATAACCTACTTCGATACTTTTATGCTATTTTAAACTTAAAGACTTTAAAAATAATTTATAAAACTTTGACCTATTAAAAAGCATTTCAACTTTCTTTAAGTTTATTCAAGTTGAACACATTGATTGGAGATGATTTGAACTTTGAATCCATTCTATTTTTGTAGAAGGTTTATTAATACTTTATAATAGAAATAAGTCAAAAATTACTATCACATGAGTTATGTGACTGCCTTTGCATTGTATAGACGTGTGTCACTTCAGATGCCAACTCTACAATGCATAAATGAAAGTGTAATTTTTGTTCTAAACAACTATTTAAAAAAACAGTGTTACCAAATATAACAAATTCTCTAACATAATGAAATGGTATGGGAATTTCATCTTATCACATTTAAGCGTACCTTTGTGATACAATGTACAATTAGAAAATAGTAAGACTAATTCTAGAAAAGTTTTTAATTAATTGAAGATATGTTTATATGGTTGATATTCTTCAAAATAACTTCCTTGAGTATCAATGCACAGTTACTAGCGGTTCTAGCACGCGTCGTAGTTCGCCTGTAAGTCTTGAACCTTTTTCAAAGCACTCGTCAAAGTTGCCTACACATTTTTTACAGTGCCCAAATGTTGTTCTTTCAAGCTGGATTTGAACAACATATCTACACACAGTTTTTTTCTGTTAGTTGGTTAAAACCTTGGTTACTAATTAAACACAAACATTTTTTCTTTGCAAGCCTTTGTTATAATTTCATACACAATAGTTTCTGAAAGTTCCACTACCAATCTAAGCCTTACTCAAAATCATAAAATCATAAATCATAAAACTTCAGTCCATTATTACACTTACCAAACAAAGGAACAGTCAAAACAGTGGATTGCGAAAAGCGAACCTAAAAAGGCAAAGACGGTTTTATCTACCGGAAAAGTGATGGCGACTGATTTTTTTGGGATAATCAGGAAACTCTGTTCATCAATTACTCACAAAAAAGGTAAACAATAACGGGGTCGTACCACGCATCGTTATTGGACTAGTTTAAGGCTGCATATGCTAAAAAACGGCCCCATTTAGAACGGAATAAAATGCTCTTCCATCAAGACAAGCTCACACTTCGGTGGTCTCCAAGGTCAAAATCCACCAATTGAATTGAATTATCATCCAGCATGTTAAGCAGATCTGGCCCCAGCGAGTATTTCCTGTTTCCTAATCTCGGAGGACAAATATTTTATCAAACGAGGAAGTTATCTTGAGATCCCCAATCAGTTTGTTTTATAATTACTGCAATAAAACGTGGCCTTAAGGTACTATAAAAATCCTCGAATTGTTATTGTTGTATCTACTGTGCATCTAGGAGAAAAATGCACATCTGAAACTGATGCATCCTGTGGTTGGTTCTCAGGTTATTAGGCCCTGGTCGCAATTCGAAAACTCTTGACGTTTCGTCCACAACTGCGGCGGACATCTTCAGAAGAAAATCTTTCAAAAATTAAGCGACTGTCCCGTGAGTTTTCGCCGAGATTGTAGATAACACACGGGGCAGTCGCTTAATTTTTAAAAGATTTTTTCTGGAGATATCCGCCGCAGTTGTGGACGAAACTTCAAGAGTTCCCAAATTCTGACCACGGCCTAGTAACCCGAGAACCAACCGCAGGATGCATCAGCTTCAGCTGTGTATTTTCCTCGTAGATACACAGTAGATACAACAATAACAATTCGAGGATTTTTATAGTACCTTAAGGCGACGTTTTACTGCAGTAATTATAACGCCAAATAAAATGATTGGGAATTTCAACTTATACCATCCAAATGACGTGAGCTACTTAAAACTATATAAAGCAATGATTTGAAACATATCTTAACAGTAAACTCATATATTGGCCAACCGACGGGTACAAACAATCTGATCTAGTAGACTTGGATCATTCCCCAGTCTTAATTTCACTATCAACAGAAGCATTAAGTAGAGAAAAACAACCAAGTTTAAGTACTAAACGGACAAATTGTATATTTTGTAATTGTGTGATACATTCAATTTTTTGTGTTTGTGGAAATTTAGAATATTTTTATGCCGTTTTGTTGTTTTTTTTATAAAACTACATTTCGACTATATTTATGAAATAACGAAATTTTACATTATACTGGATTTGGTTTCTTTCCTAAAACTCTCAGAATTTTATTTATTAGACTGCCTTAAACATTATAAACAAATCTACTCAAAGTTTGCAGAATATTAACAATTTATATTTATTCTATAAGTTAAAATGTAAAAAGTAATTTTTTTACTGACACTCATACCACTACCGTTGATCTCTTATTAAATTCTGCTGCTGCCTATCGTGTAGCCTTAATTTCTTTAATTACAACCAGTCTGTTTAATCTGTTGTTTTTTTCTCTCGTTTGCTAGAGATCTTATCTCTTTGCTAAGTTTTATTACAAACCCAAACAAGAGATATGATATAAAAATCCTTATTACATGTAGATAATATTGAATTCGATATAAAACTTTAAAGTAAGTTTTTATATTGTCTTTAATTTGCCCTTAACGTCTTCTCACGGTTTCATTAAATAATAGATCTTTATTTAAATAATATTTTTATCTTTATCTTCAATATGCTAATTTATCTCTGTTTGAATAATGGGCAAACAAACGCGTATTATTATTGCTATAAATGCAAAATCCGGCTGAATGACCTCTCCTTTTTTAATTGACCTCCGCGCGTAGTGTATTAATAGTCGTACATTTTTGAGCAGCACAAGAAATGCGGTTTTAGTGTCTGTTATGGCGTAGATTGGTAAATACTGTGCGTTTGTGTTGAAGACTTATTTTAAAAATGGTGATTTAGTGATTGCGATGCAGAAGCTATTTCGTACATTTCGGAAGGGTTCCAACCAAGAAAACCATCATTTCCGACAAACTAATTCAACATTAAAACAGATATCTCCTGGTAGATCTCGTAACGTTCGGACACCCGAGAATATCGCAGCAGTGAGGTAGGCTATTTATACATCGCCACAACGTTCTGTCGCTAACTATGCTTTTGCCTTGGGAATATCTGATTGGAGTGTCCGGAGAATTCTACACTGCGATCTCATGCTCCATCGATATAAACTAATGGTGATTCAGGTACTGAACGAATATGAGTGGTAAGGCTAAAAAACGCACATAGGTGAATTATGTTGTGCTCAGTAGTAAAGAAGCTTATTTTCATTTATTGCGCTGCGTCAATTAATTGAATTTTTGGTATTGGGTCAGCGTGTAACTTTTTAGTATGCTGTGACGGAATTTGCCATCACAATGTTACAACATTGCTTGGACCCCAGACTCAACAAACATGGAATGCACCATTGTTGTTCCAACAAGATGTCATTACCTCACATACAGCAATAATTTCCCGAGAAGTACCTAGCTCCCCGTATCTCATTATATGGTAACATCCCATGGCCGGCTAGATTACTTTATTTCTGTAGAGGCACCTAAAGGCTAAAGTTTTTCAAGGCCGCGGAATATTGGGAAATTAAAGTATGCTATTCACAGCACTATCGCAACAGTATTGGTGGAAATGACTCGGCAAGCAATGCGGAACTTTAAAGTAAGGCTGCAAGAGTATATCGCTAGTGCGGGTAAAAATTTGGACGATATCATCTTTAAAACTGGTTGATGACTAAATGTCAAGCATTGTTCTGTATGATACATTGTGTAAAACATTGAACATAATCTATGTTGTTCTCTTTATTGTTGATTAGAAAAGGGAAGATCATTCTGACGGACTCAGTACTTTGTAGAATCTTTGAGTAATGATAAAATATAACAAAACATAAGCTATCAACTGTTTTTAAATATACGAATACGATTAATTGTTTTAAATTAACAAATATCGCAGGCCGGTCTTGGATTAGAGTGAAAACATAAGTGATTTGTGCTCCAGTAAAATCGCAAATAAAGCGGAAAATTAGTACCAAATATATAGCGAAAAACGATGAAAAGCAAAAGAAGTATTAATTTAATCATATAATAACCAAAACATAAGGTAAGATATGATTTAAGCAGAAAATAAACATAAACAAAATTCAAACACAATGCAACAACGACCTGCCGCGCACGCGACAGTACGGTAAGCGTAAAAACCATACGCGCCAAATTCAAATCACAAACCGAGCCGTATTAAGAAAAAATTCATTAAAAAAATTGGCAAAAACATTCCAAGTGTATAAGCCATTAAAAATAAAACACAATGGAGAAAATAGAGGAAATACTAGAACGAATTGAAAATAAACTATTAGAAATTAATAACAAACTAGAGGAAGTAATCTCAGAAAACAGAAAACAGGCAGCTAAAAAAATATCAAGACAAGACCAAAAAATTGAATAGCTGAAAAAACAAATTACAATAAAAAATTTGATAATTAAAAAAATCTCCGATAAAGAAAAGGAGGAAGAGATAATAACCACATGAAAAGTAAAAACGGTATTAGATAAAATGGGGATAAAAGTAGATATAGAGAGATATTGAAGAAATTAGGAGAATCGGAAGATAACGAAAAAAAAGCAAAGCCAATATTACTAAAACTAATAAAAACCAACAAGAAATACAAAATAATAAGAAATACAAAGAAATTTAAAAAACAAATGTGTGGATTGACAAAGACTATTCAAAAGAGATACTAGAAGAACGGAAACAATTAATACCGAAACTGAAGGAGGCAAGAAAAAAGCCAAAAAACATATCTAAGTTACAACAAATTAATAGTAAAAGACGAAATATACGAAGTCAAGTATTGGATGAAACAGACGCCAGAGGAAACCGAAAAAGAAGAACAAACAGATAGCAACAGGAAAAACAAAAGTATAAGTGTAAGATCCCCGGAATCACGCTCCTTAGAAACTCAATTGAGAAAAATAACAAAAACAAGCAGAATAAAAAACTAAAAGAAAAAGAAAAAGACGGAAATAAGGACGACGATCCTGGCAAACAAAAGAAAATAAAAGGAAAAAAGAAAAGAAAAATTTCTACATAGAATATAACATCAGTAAATGGGAAAGAAATAGAAAATGTAAGACAGAAAAATAGACTTAATAGGAATAAGTAAAACAAAAAACAAAGAAGAGGACACAATCAAATAATTGAAAGATATAGTCTCTACTATTTAAGAGAGCCCCAAGACCAAAGAGCGAATAGAGAGGTAGGAATAATCGTAAACACAGAACTAAAAAAAGAGGAGTTAAATACGAAGCAATATCATTCCGAATTATAACAATATATATAGAACTAAAAGAAAAGATAGTGACAACACAAATATAGGGGCCAATAAAGGAACAAAGGAATAAAAAGTGCTGAAATTCTACGCAGAACTACAATATGAAATAGATAAAATAAAAGAACAATATCAGAACATTATAATAATTGTAGACTAGAATGAAAGAGTGGGAAGAGATGTAAATAGAGGGAAGGAAGCTTAGAAAGATACGAAGAGGAAACATTAAATAGAAATGGCAACAAAATGCTAGATTTCTGCCAATCAAACGACCTGCTAATTGAAAATACGTTTTGGGAACGATGAAGAAAAATACACTTTCGTGGCAAAACAGAGAAATTCAAAAAGCCTGATTGACTATATAGTGTACACAAAAACTTGAACAAGAAATAAAAACAAAGACAAAAATAGAACCAGAATTATCAAAAAATTATAGGATGGTTACAGTAACAATAAAAGAAAATATAGCAAGGACGGAGGAGAAACAAAAATACTACAAAATAAATGTAAGTAGATTAAAACAGAAAAATATCCAAGAGAAGTACAAAGAGAACTGATCAGGAATTGAAAAGTTTGGAGACCCTGAAGGACAAATGATCCCTATAAGAAAGGTGGACCACGTTCAAAACCACAATAAAAGAGGTAGCAAAAAAAGTTTGCGGGACAAAATATAACAACCCCATACAAAACAGAACAAAGTGGTGGAAGGAGGATGTAAAAACAGAGATACAAAAAAGAAGAGCATAAAGAAGATACCTTGAGACAAAAAATGAACAGGACATCACATTGAGTAAAGAAGTCAAGAAAACCTTTAGAAACACAAAGAGAAAAAACTGGGAAGAATTCGGAAATAAACTGCAAGAAAACTATACAACAAATAACAAAAATTCTGGGCCAAAACAAGAGCAATGAAAGGAGAGAAAGGAAAATAAACTAGAGGAATTAAGGACAAAAAATAAGCTACAGACAAATATAAACGACGTCCTAAGGTATAGAAAGAATATTACGAAAACAAATTTAACTTTACAACAGATAGAGAACAAAACAATGGCCAACAAGAAGAATAAGAAAAGATTCACCAAACATAGAAAACATAAAAAGGAAAGAAGTAGAAGAAGAGACAAGCAAAGTAAAAATAGGAAAATCTGGGTGGGAAGATAAAATAGACCTGAAATGATAAAATACTAAGGGAAAGAAGGTAAAGACTGATTTTGGAAAATATGTAAGACAGATTGGGAAACAAAGACAATTCCATCGGATTGGGAAAACAACTTGGTGGTACCAATACATGAGAAAAGAGAACAAGTAAAGTACGACAACTGCAGAGTTATATGCCTAGCACCTACCAGCTTCAAAATGTATACAAAAATAATAGAGAAAGAGTAAGATAATACAGTAGAAATTTATACCCGGAAAACAAACAAATGACAATATATTTATAATAAGGACCTAATACACCGAAGCTTAGAGACCGGAGAGGAACTTACACTGGCATTTATTGTCCTCATAGCAGCTTTGACTGAATAGAGAGAGAAGTAATATGTAAAAGTATAGAAGACATGAATATTTCGAAACACATCATCCAAATTAAACGCAGTACATACAAAAGGGAAAGGGAAAGTATAGATAGCGGGGAGAATATTAGAGGTTTTTAAATTGAAGAAAGAATAAAACAAGGGGACATTCGCAGCCCTCTTCTGTTCATACTAGTCATGAACAGACTGCTTAGAAACACTAGAAAGAACGAAACGAATACAAATAATAATTGGATAACAAAAAACTGAAACTAGTTAAAATCGACACTTTAATGTATGCAGAAGACATAGTATTGATAGCAGAGTCCAAGAAAAAGATGCAAAGATTAATAGACGTATGGACGGAAAAGTTAGAGAACTTAAAAATGGAAATAAACATAGAATCATAAATGAGAAAAACCGGACAACACATAAATAAAACGTAATAACATAAACATAGTAAAAGTAACAACATTTAATTACCTGGGAAGCATCATAACAAACGATGGAAACATAAACATAGAACTAGCGAGTAGGATGGGTAGATCAAATAAACTAGACTATGCTCTAAAATCAATACTAGAGAAAAATAAATAAGGAAACAAAATAAAAAATATATAACACCATTATATTACCGACATTAATAGACGCAAGTGAAAATTGGACAATACAGAAAAAATACATAGGAAAGCTAAATGCAATAGAGATGAAACACTTAAGAAAAGTAGCAGGGAAGACGAAATGGAATAGAGTTGAAAACAAAGAAATAAGAGACCAGACTAAACAAGAACCGATAATGAATAAAATAAAGAAAAAGCAATTTAAACTGGTACAGCCACATGGTTAGATGGAAACAAGCAAACTAGTGAAAAAGATATGGAAAACAATAAATCACAGAAAGGCTTTGATAACTCAAATAGAAGAAGCGGGAAAAGAAAGGGAAAAATATGTAGGAAATGAAGCAATTAGCACAATCCAAGAAGGAATGGAAAAAATGGTTGAAAGAAACTAAAGAAAACTGGTTTTATTATACCATAAAATTTCTCAGATCTGGGGTTAAAGATTCAGTGTTACATAATTTAAATTTTGTTATATAAAAATATTTAAAGTGTTAAAGAACTTTACATAAGCAAATATTAAAAACTTATATTTCCTTTTTGATAAAATGCATCGCCGTTAAAAGTGTTGTAATAAAATTGACTGAAATATGCGGCCTGTCAAAAATATTGAACCATATAATACATAAAATTATAATAACATTCGCTCGATATTTTTGGGACAGATTTCTTTACAATTGAACATTAAAAAGAGCTAGTAGAAGTACTAGGGAAATATAAACATTGCCTCCTAAACACAAACAACCTTAAGGTTTTAGATATTGTGGCGAGTACTCAAATAAAATATTAGATTTTTCTTAAGTTTACCAATCAGTTTTTTATTTTTATGTATATTTAATTCCTGGCTAAATATTAATTTAAAACATATGTTGCTAACACATATATTAATGTTAAATTTCAATCAAAAGTTATTTAATTATAATAAAACAGAAAATTTAATTGGGCTAATTCTGTTACAAAGTATATAAAAAATAAAGTGAAGCTTCTGTAAAGTGCTGATATAAAAGCTAGCTGCAGAGATAAAACCTAAAGGCTATATAAATTTAATTAACTGTTTAAAGTAGTTAACAGCTGTTCACTATTCCACTTTCCACCCCTTATGAATAAATAAGGTAGGGTTGATTTATGCCACCGATGTTGCTGCTTTCACTTTACTTTCCGTGTTTATGCAAGGCACTTCTCGGCAACTACACGCGCAAGAAATTTTAAGGAGGCTGCAATTTATCGTAAAAGCTGTTTCGGGCGAGCTGTTTTATTTGCTCTTTTTCGTGCCAGTGATTTCTGGGATACAAACTCTACAAAGATATGCTGCATATAATGATTAGTGCCAACTAAACTCTCTTTTGATTCAACAGAATCGCCGATTTTGAAATGTACTGCGGTAAAACATTTAAATTATTTAATCCCCCCTATTAGGTCTCTTTACCAGATTAAAACCCTTCTATCACGTCCTGTCTTTCAACATTACGTGGCTTTAAGACCCACCTAATAACATTCCAGCTGCAGCACTTGCAACTTCAACTATATTTAAACAGGCAGCCGAATTGAGGCACTTTTTGTTTCCGTCTCTTAATTAAATTGGATCATTAATTTGGAATCATGTTCCAACTCGTGCGGTTTATAAAATTATAGACTAAAAATCAGAAATTTTTAGTTTTTAAACCAAATTTAAAATTAATTTGCTATTAGACATATACGAACGAAAAAGAAAATAAACTTCTGTTAAACTAGTAATGACATTTATAAATCATTGTTCATGCCCAATTACATTGGTTTACATTTTTTTATACTGCTGTATGATGAGCAATGTTTCTAAGCTGTTTATTTGGATGTTTTCAACTAAGACATTTTTCAAATTATTCAGTCACTTCAAGAGGCTCATTGATTTCATAATATAAATAAAAGCTGACTTTCCCTAACCAACATTTGCATTTTTTCGCTCGTTGATCTTACGCGTTCACAAATCTTGCGTTTCAGGAGCACAGCTGAAAGCACCTACTTGCTTATTGAAGCAAGTCATCTCGTTTTCCGAATCAATGGGTTCCGCTGATACCGTAATTAAGATTACCGTAAAACAATTACCTTTAATTTAACGATCTTCTTAATGCTAGGCTGAATAAACCGTGTTTGTAATTATTGCCTTACATTTCCGTCCTCTTTAATTTGAAGTTTACGGTTTAATCAGCACAGCAAGCCTACAACTTGACTTGAATCCGACTTTGAAAATAAAAATTAATTAAATTAAGCAAATTAAACATGAAGCTGTAATTATTTTTTAAACCCATGCACCTTGTGCTCGTTGGGCACATTTATTATTAAGACCGCAAACCAATGTTGTATTAATTAAACGTCCATTATTAAAATTTTTGCAAAATGTGGGCAAAAATTCTATTATTTATTTTAGTTACAAAGGAAGTGTATCTTGGAGATAGATTGTCAAAGAAACCATTGAAATATTAAAATACGTCTCACTCTACCAGAAAGACTAATGTATTATAAAAATTACAGCAAAATTTGTCAAAATTTTAATTAATTCTCTAAATTAAACTTACAGATAAAAGAAAAAACGCGTTCTGAACCTAGAATATTCTAAAATATTGTGGCCATGGAAATGAAAAAGTTATCAGCAGTGTAATAAATCTAATAATTTTTTTAAATTTAGTTTTATACTTTTATTATGAATCCAAAATTACACATTCTATAAGCTAGTTTAATGCAGTGGACAATGTAAAAATTTATATTTTCTAAGAGAATCATAAAGAATTACATAGGCAAGTGATTTCTTCTGAGGTACATAAGAGAGCGTGCGTCGTAGTCGCCTGGTTGCTATTTATTATAAGAGGTGCCTTAGTAGTTAATTGATATAAACTTCAAGTTTGTCATGATGTCTGGCGGCTTTTAAGTGTATATTTACACATAAAACGTTAAAGTCTCTATATAGCGAGCGATTGATTACGTACAGCGTAGAGGATTCTGGATTGACTTCCTTGGATTATGGCTATATTGAATTTGATTAACTTTTAGAGTTAAAGAAATCAAGACGAAGTGTTAAGTAATTAAAGTTGGCATCTTTTCTTATTCTTTGTCCCTGCCTTTTCTTCCCAGTACAAATTTGCCGTTCTTATCCTCCGATATTGTATGTCTGTCCAAATTATAGTTTGAGCATATGTTTTCTATTTTATTACTAATTGGCTTTTCCTTTTAATTTTTCTAGACGACTTGTTAGTAACTGAGTTGGACCATCTTTCTTTCTTTATTTTTTTAACATGGGCATACCACTTAAGTCTTTTGCAACTATCTTTTAATTGGAATTTCTACTTTTACCTCTCTCCATATCTTTTCTGTTCGATTTATATTTCTGGGTGTGTATCGTAAACTTCTTCCCATAAAATCCAGTCCTAATGTCCGCAATTTTGTTGATTGTCGGACACAGTTCTCCTTCATAAGCTGCAACACTCTTTGCTATAGTGTTATATAGCCTTTTTTGTGCGGTTGCACAAGGTAATTTTGTTGCTCTTTTTTATTTTATTACTTTTGTCATCTACATCTGCATCTATTTCCTCTGTGTACGACATAATTAAGCCTAAATACTTTTATTCGGCGCAAGATTTTATTTTTTCGCTATGCTTAACTCACACGTTTTTCCTCCGATACATGCCGTTTTGTTAAAATATTCCTCTTTCAGGCTTCTTAGCATGTACGTCATGTGCTTCTCACCCTGTCCCACAATAAGCTAGTCATTGCCAAACATAAGTGAATGTAATATCTTGTCTTTTACAGATTTTACCTTGACTTTACATTTTCTATACTATTGTTGTAATGTTTTACTGTAACGTTGATAGTGTAGCCTTGTTTCAACATTTCAGACAGTTGTTTCGGTTGTTATACAATTTTCAAGCTTAATGTATGCTTTTATATTTTGATATACAGCTTTAATTATGTTGTTTAATTGTTGTCTAAATCTCATTCTCATCGTCGCCTGCCACAGTTCACATCTGCGAACATTTGTAGTATGCTTTCTTTATATCTACAAATGTTAGATGGATATCAATATTTTTGCTAGATTTTTTCAATCGCTCCTCTGACACAGTGAATATTGTCTACAAATAATCGTCTCCAATTTGTTTCTCATTATAATGTTGCATCACTTTATCAGTTTTTGCTTGTAAAACTCATCCTAAAAACCTAACAATCTCTGACATAATGCTAATTATATCATACAGTTTTACTTTGTTTTTAATGTATAGAAAAAAGACGAGGGTTATTTTTTTCGATAGCGCTATTAAGTGAGCAGCTGAGCAATACGAGGCGGATTTGCGCACTGCGCTACTGCGCACTATAACATCTGTCGCTGCTGAGTCCAAAACACCAGCAGGAGCTGAGCTGCATAGCCGGCATGATTTATTCTACCGCCAAGTACGAGTTGTGCAGCATCATTCAGCATAATGCATTTGAGAATGAGCTACGTTTACGTTGCAAACTTTATGAGTGATTGTGTTGTGCGGCAATAGTTTAGGAAATTCAAAAATGAAAGTGGACAAAGACGCAAGTCTGTCGCTAGTGCAAAAAATTAGCGCGTTGACCAAGTGGTTCAACAGAGGCGGGAGTTTACCATTAGAGAATTATCTGTGACTTTTTCGAACATCTCAAGGTTAGCTCTGCACACGATCGTAACGGAACACCTACACTATCGAAAACTTTGTATACGTTGGGTTTCCAAGAAAAGATTCTTTACGAGTATGACAATCCAGAACCAAAAGATCAATCAAACAATAGACACACACAAACTCCGCGAACAAACCCAAAAACTTCAAACAAACGTTCACGAAAAGGAAGATAATGGCCACCGTTTTCTGGAATCAGAAAGGTGTGCTGCTCGTGAAATTTATGGGCCCAGAAACCACGAATTGTTAGACATCGAAAGCCGTTAAAAGCAAAATAAGAGATATGCTGTTATCTAAAATTATTTCGATTCATGGCAACGCATGACCACATACTCCTGTGACAGCCAAACAGCTTCTTACATAATTTGAATAGAAAGTATTTGATTACCCGGCATACAGCCTAGACCTGGCACTAAGTGGCTTTCACCTTTTTCAAAATTTGAGAGAAGTCTGGGAAGATAGCACAAACTCAATACGGTAGCAGAATTCTTCTACAAAGAAAGTATTAAAAAACTTGTCCACTAATATGACAAATGTCATAATGATTGTGGTGACTATGTATGTGGAAAAGTAACATTGATTGCACCTAACTCTTACTAATAAAACCATTTTGTTATTCACACTTGTCTTTATTTGATGCCTCATAGGAAGTTGAAAAAATTGCTCTTGTATATAATTTTATTCATTTTATTCTTTTTCTGTCTTTTGAAATATATTTGTTAATAATTTTCATTAGTTTATTTCAACCACATTTTATTACTTCTAATATTACCCGATTCTGAAAATTCATTATTTTTACTTTTCTTTAGTGCTTTTACCACATCCGCTACTTTTATTTTTTTTCTGTGGTTTATTTTTTATGTTTTGTTTTTGTGTAGTTATATATTAGTGCATTTTCTCTTGTGACAGTGTTCGTAATATTCTGTTCATTTTGTAGTATTATTAAATTGGTTATTTCTATTTTTGTCTTTTATTTGAAGCTTTGAATTATCATCTCTTTAGATTGATTAATCCTATTATGTTACTTATAAATCTCCATTATCTTAATATTAATTTTTCTTGTTTTATTTGTTTCTTTACTTGTCTTATTTTCTAATTTTTGCTCTAGTTTTGTATTGAATTTTATTTTATATTTGATTCCATTCCCAATGCGTTATTCACTGCTGCATATATACTTGTTTTTATGTGTTTGTAGATTTAATTGAATTTGTAATTTATCTTGATACAATTATTTTTGTACTTTCTTGTATTAAGGCTCAATTTAGTACGTTGGGACTTGCAGTTCTGCAATCTGTTCTTTTGTACTTTTTTGTTGTTTTTAATATGTAATAAAATGTTTAGATTACCATATAGTGGTCTGATCTACACCCTGGTTGTCTATATGCTATTATATTATTTAATGATAAATTAATTGTTCGGATCCGGGTATTTAATGTGTGAATATGTAGTTGTGAAAAAAAGATACTATTTATCATTAACCGATATTTTCTATATAGGTAGAGGAATCGCCTTTCATTCCCTAGTCTTTCTCCATATCTTTCCACTCTTATATCATTTTTTTCTTGAAGCTCTGTTTTCTAAGTCTCAACTTATTGTTAATTTAGTTTATCTACTTGCACTTTCTATTCATTCCTCAAGGATATTTTATCTGCTCGTGCATATGTACATAATATACATTGTCATATTTTGTCTTTGTAATTTTATTTTAATTTTTAACCGTTGTTTAGTGATTTTTTCCAGGGATATAGATTATTTATCTATTTTTTCTAGCGTTAAGGCTTTGTTTTTTGCTCTTTTGCTCTATACCATATATGAATATAATTTCCATATATTTTTGGCTTGTATTTTTTTCTTTACTAAACGTAATATGTGAACTGAGAATACTGCTTGCAATTACATACTTATAATTAAATATAATACTGGCTCAAGGTTTTACCGCTGATTTAGTTTTCAAATTTTTGCTCACTTAAATTCGTTTTTAGTAAGTTAAAATGTTTAATTGAAACAGCTCTTTTTATTTAGAAAACAGGCCAAATTTTGTCAAAAATATACTTTATATCTAAAAGGCCTTTGTACAGTACCGTTTATTTTCCATAGTCTGGTTGATTGAATATACTAAACGATGACATTGTTGCTCTGTGGTATAAACCTGTCAAAAGCCGAAAAATGGAATCCAGACATGGGAATTACAGTTTTGTTCGAATTTTCTAAATATAAGTTTTTCAAAGATTTGTCCGTCGAATTTTTGTCTGGCTTTACTATAATTTTTATCTGAGAAGTTTTGCATGACTTAGACTGGTATTTAAATTTTAACATAGAATTAAATATATGCATTAGTTTCACTAGACCTTTCAGTGCAAGTTCTGTAACCGTTTGGGCTGTGATGAAATATATGTGTAGCGCCTTTTACTTGTTTGATTTTTTGATTTTGTTCAAAATTTCATTTGGAGTAAACAGTTTTAGATGTTTATGTTGCGGGATGGGTAAAGCTAGCTCCTGTTCTGGCTCGTAAATTTGATCGTTATCTTAAAAAGAAAATGTTTTTAATAAGTTCTCTGTAAATGTAACAACTTTTCCTTTATTACTTTTAGTCCGTAGATCAGTTAGAATTATCTTGTTTAAACAAGTTTGACAAATATGTTTTAAATGAATTGTTTTTCATTTTTTGGATCTATGTTTATGACTTGTTCTTTATCTGATTGTATCTGATCCTACTCTCCGACGTGTGAGTCCAGGTAGACTGGGCTCTTTATTTCTCTACCATTTGCTTTTTCATTTTGTAAAGCATATATAAGAAAAATTTAAATATTACTACCGATGCCAAAAAAAATTGTGATGTCAAATACATAATTTGAGATTAGTTCAATTGTTTGAGTTTTAGAAAACTATCAATTATTGCACTAAACAATGTTGTGGCACTTTCATTCACTTAACTGTAAAAGTAAGCGTCGTTCGGTGATTCCATCAAGTTAATATTTGAAAACCTTAGAAGCGGGTGGATACTTGCCATTAACTTCTTCAGAATCAGTTGTTTTTCTGCTGCCGAATCATTACTTCCGATGATAAATGGGCCTTTCCGTGAAATTCTAATAGAGGTAGTGGCTCCAATAACATTAAAAAAACTTTTGACAATGATGTTATGTCTTTGAGGGAGTTGTTTTTTTATGTATTTATTAGTTAATTACAATCTGCCAATTACATTTGATAATAAGTAATTATGTTGATCGTATTGAGCAGTGTTGGAGAAGTCGCCCAATGACGACCCTCCTGCGGTTACTTAATTAATTTGATTGTTACACTACATGTAAGTTAATTAAGACACTTGATGTAACTTAAATAGCACTAAAATCTATGCGGTAGATCGAGCGGGTTAAGTCTTTTGAGTCTTTGAGTTTGAGCACTGTTGTTTAGTAGATTAACTGCCAAAGGATTAGGATGCACTTCTAACTTATTTAGGTACTTTACACTAAATTTTTTAATTTCTTTCTTGACGGTGGCCACTTCTAAGTCGTTTCGGATTTCAATGTTTGGGATGTAGTATGGGGCATTAGTTATTAGACGTAAGACTTTGGATTGGTACCTCTCCAATATGTCAATGTTAGATCTAGAGGCAGTGCCCCATAACTGGATCCCGTAGGTCCAAACTGGTTTCAATGCTACCTTGTATATAAGAAGTTTATTTTTAAGCGATAATTGGGAGTTTCTACCTAACAACCAGTAGTATTTCTTTAGTTTCAGTCTAAGCTGCACCCTCTTCTTCCATATATGAGTACGCCATGTAAGCCCTTTATCCAAGTGTATCCCTAAATATTTAACGCTATCTGCCTGTGGTAGTGGTTGACCGTTCATATTTACTTCTGGGGAGTGCCCTCTACATTTTGTGAAAGTCACATGGACTGATTTATTCTCGTTCACCTTGATACGCCATCTTTGGAGCTACTGCTGTATTTTATCTAAATGCGTCTGTAGTTGTTGGGCAGCAACTGTTGGATTTGGGTGCATTGATAGGATGGCCGTGTCGTCTGCATACGTCGCTGTTATAGCGCTATTATCAGTGGGTAAATCGGCTGTGAAGATGAGGTATAAGACAGGCCCCAATTCGCTGCCTTGCGGAACACCGGCTTTTATTTGCATCAATTCTGTTAGTATCTTTCCTGTAAGTACGATTTCAGGGTTTCAAGATTGGATGGGATAACTTCAGCTTAAGCTTGAATAGTAGACCTTCGTGCCAGACCTTGTCGAAGGCCTGGCTTACATCCAAGAAAACCGCAGCACAGTAAGTTTTTTCCTCAAATGTATTATTGATGACTTCAACGATTCTATGGACTTGTTCGATGGTTGCATGGTTTTTCCTAAAGCCGAACTGGTGATCGGGGAAGAGATCTTCTTCGGTGTGTGTCATCAAGATTCTTTTTAGTAGGAGTTTCTCCATTAGCTTAGATAAGACTGATAATAAACTGATAGGCCTATAGGACTCGACGTTGTGCGGGGGTTTGTCGGGTTTTTGAATTACTATTACTTGAGCGATCTTCCATGGGGTGGGAAAGAATCCTGTTCTGAGGATAGCGTTGAAGATGGCGGTTAACATTGTAATCCCTATTTTAGGAGCTCCTTAAGTACCCTGCCCGTGATCAAATCCCAGCCTGGTGCCTTGTTAGGTTTTAGTAAGTTGATCATTTCTGTGACTTCACCAGCTTTGAACAGCTTTATTGGAGGTGAAAGTTGGTAAGGGGCTTCCAGGTATTCTTTTATGTCGTCATCTTCATCCGGATTTCTAGTTGGTATTTCTACAGGTTGGAAAACGTTTGACAGGTGTTCCGCGAAGATTTGTGCCTTTTCTTTGTTATTGCGCGCCCAGGAGCCATCCGCTTTACGAATAGGAGGTACTTGTTGATTCGGTTGGTTCAGGGCCTTCGTTGCCTTCCATAACGAGTAGTCTGTGCTAGCTGTAGCTGATAGCCCTTCTACGTAGGTGGCAAAATTGTCATTTTGAGGTCCGTATTAGCTCCTTGAGTTCTCTAGTGGCAACGTTTAATCTTCTTTTGTCGTCAGGATACCTACTACGTTGCCATTTTTCCTTAGCCGTCGTTTTGGGCTATTTTTCTTTCAGGATAGTAGGATACTTATGTTCTACTTTATTGGGTGGGAAATTTGGTGTTGCTTCCCAGGCAGCACTTTGTATTGTTTTGACAAAACTTAAGACTGCATTATCAATTTCTTCGTTTGTTTTGAGAGATACATCTAGATTTATGCTATCCTCAATTAGTACTTTAAAGTATTCCCATTTTATTTTTGAGTTGTAAAGTTGGGGTGGTTTACTTCTCTGTGTTATAATTGCATAGACAGTAGCTATCACTGGAGAGTGGTCAGACGTCAGATCAAAACTAGATTTTATATTTAAGAGTCTTCGAGAAATACCTTTGATCACAAATAAGTCCAATAAATCTGGAACTTTTGCAGGGTCCGTTGGCCAGTATGTTGGTTCATAGGTGGATAGATGACTTAACTGTTCTTCTTGTAATACCTGATATAGGATTCTGCCTCTGCCTGGTGGGGATAGGCGCGATCCCCAGTGGGTATGCTTGGCGTTGTAGTCTCCGCCCGCCATGAAACGATTTCCAAGAGATGTGAAGTATTCTTTCAAACTGTCTTTGTCAGGACGATAGTTCGGTGGGCAGTATGCCGCCGAGATTACCAGCGGACCATACCAGTCCTCTATTTCTATACTAGTTGCTTGGAAGGAATCCCATTTGTATTCTGGCAGTACGCAGTGGTTTATTTGCTTTCTAATTGTTACTGCTGATCCTCCTCTCGCTCTACGATCTGCATCTGGATGTTGGGTATCGTATATAATGTAATCCGGAATTTTGAAGTGCGTTTGGGAATTGAAGTGTGTTTCTGCTATTAGAAGTACGTCAATGCTGTTATATTTTAGAAATACTTCTACTTCCTGTTTGTGGCTTTCTAATCCGTTGCCGTTCCAGAGCGCAATTTTAAATAGTTGAGCCATTGTTTTTACCGATTTTGGATACCAGGCATTTGATAGTCTCCCTAAGTTCTTTTATTTCAGATGTTAGTTCCGAAATCATTTTTTGTTGTGCTTCGATTGTGCTTTGTAAATATGATATAAAGTAATTTTCGTTGAGTGTAGGATTGTTGTTTGTGGCAGTTCTATAACTACATTGCGAGCTTACATTTATCAAACGTGGTGCTTGATTAGTGGATATTGTCTGCTCATGGAGATTTCCACCGGCTTGTTGTTTTTCTGGTGCAGGTTTTTGGGTTTGTTCTGCATTGTTGATATTTGCTAAGGGACGTGTTTTTTGGATTCCTGTTTGTCGTACTTGTGGTAGTTTTCCTTGTTGTAGGGGATGCCTTCTATTTAGGATTTCGATGTAGACTTTACAACCTTTGTAATTTGCAGGGTGGTTTCCCTCGCAAAGTACGCATTTGGGAGCCTTGCCATCACTGCGGTTTTTAGGGCATGTTCTATAGTCGTGCTCCCCTGCACATTTTACGCATCGATACGGACGGGAACAGTTGTTTCTGGTATGACCGTACCATTGACAACGTTTGCATTGTGGGATTTGTGTTCTTTTATGGGGTGGTTCAAACTTTACTACTGCATTTAACAAAAGGTCTAAGTTATAGATCTCTTTGTTGTTGTCTTTCTGTGCCAGGTCTATGAAGAACAGATTTTTTGGCATTTTGGTTTCGACTTGACTTCGTGTCCCTCTTTTTGCAATGCAAGTTTAATGTCTTCTACTGGGGTGGTGTGGTGTAGGTTCCTTATTACCACCCTGAAGTGTTTATCTTCCGGGAGGGTGAACGTATGTCTAATGACCTTGTTATCATCTAGAACTTTTTTAATTTTTTTGTAGTTTTCTATGGTACGGACTTGTAGTTTTACCTTGTCACTACTTATCATTTGATAGTAGTATTCCTTCTTATGTATCTTTTGTTCGATAAGTTGAAGTAGTGGTGGAATTGCCTTGACAAATTGTAAGATAAAAGGTGAAGGTAGGTTAGCTTTTTTTGCTTTCACATTACCGTTGTTTGTGGTATTTTGGGTTTCTTCCTCTATTCCCTTGTTTAAAACGTCGAATCTATTGGTTATCGTTGTGCTTTGTGTGTGACTTTGTTTTGACTTCGTTTGGCGAGTGGGTGAGCTGTCTCCGCTTCTTTTCCTTTTCGTTTTTCTTGATTTGACCTCCTGAAATTCATTGGGTTGAAATCCCTTTCACTCTTCTGTCCTCTATTGCGGATTTTCATCAGCTTCTTCATATTCCGAGTATTCTGTGTTAATTTATGGAGGCGGTACAGGTGTTATTGTCCCATTCGGGTGTCCGTTTGTTGCTTGTGTTGGTGGATTTCTTTGATTGCTGTTCATTATTGGGCATGCCATTTGACTTTGACCCATTAACGGCGGTTGGTATTGTTGAGGGTGCCACTGCGGGAGTCATTGCATTTGTGTAGTCTGAGGCCACTGCGGTTGTTGGTTTGAGTGCCATTGGGGTATTGAACTAGGCTGGGTCATAAGAGCATTGTTGTAAGTTATAATATTTGGTATAAAGTTGTCAGTGCTAAAGCTAACTGGCACTTAGTGCTGATTGAAGTTTTGTTGGCCGTAATACAAGCCGCCATCGCTACTTCCTTGCATGGTGCTGTTTTAATTTCTTAAAATTGAATAAAAATATAAATATATTTGTTTATGAGGTTTAGGACACAGCCAAATGTGCTGTTATCTCTTATCAGAGTTCAGCTGGCCTTCCCGCTCTTTGATAACTTAGTGGATCGAGAGGTTATAATTTATAAGTAAGTTAAATTTACTCACTGTTTTGGTTGTAACTTGAATAAACGTTTTGATTGAGGCACCAAAACACTGTTATTGTGTAGTTTATAATTTCACTTTTGGTGATATTGGAAAATTCACGACTTTAACTACTTTAAGTTTCTATGTTGTGTTGTGTCAGCTGTGTTCAAACACATGAGGGAGTTGTACATTGGAAAATCATTCCAAGTGATCGGGCAGTGAAAGGATTGTATTTCGATAAATAAATATAGTTTGTAAATCAAATTTTTACAAAAAACCGTGCATTTAAATGGCCTCAGAATTATAATTACGTCAATTATGTATAAATAAACAATATAATTTTTGTTAAAACAGTATTATTGATAATTTATTAGGGTTTAATATGAGAATATATTATTTGAGGAGGTTCTAAAGTAGATAAATGAAAATGACTCTTTCCTACTAATATCCGTTGGTGTTTTTAGATTTAAGAATTACTAAAGTTCCTCTTATTTTAGTACTTTGAAATAACATATACTTTTGCTTATTAGTTTATTTTGGCCTCTATAGACATTATTGCCTGGATAGATTTTGTAATAAAATTTGTTTTGGGGAATATTAAAGTGGCTTCTAGGAATGAGGTTTGTTTAGCTGATCAGTAAAATGTCAATTAAATTATGTTATAAAAATAGTTTTAATTCCTTGTTATACTTGCAAAATTGTTGGTGTTCCATCGAGCAAGCTGAAGAATTGCTGATAAGCATAGTAATCTCATCGAGTACGATGTTGCTTTGATGTATTAATTGATTAAACAGATTTTTCAATTCTTGCAATAGAATTGTCAATAAACTAATTGTGTGGTTATCATTATTTATGTCTGTAGCTGCTGGTTCAGCATAGGTTGTATGATGTAAGTATGCTGCAGGTTGTTTATTTTATGTTCGTGTTTTCCTAGCTGTTAACAGCATTATTTGTTGTTGTATGTTTCTTTTGTTTCTTTAATTAGTGCGTGAAAGAGCTTACAGTCTTTATAAATATCTGGGCGATTCCCGCTTTATATAGCACATTTTACCGAAGTGTTCAAAGTTTTCTTATGTATCGTGGTGTTGCAAGTGCACATAATTTAACGCAAACAAATGGTTTGCTACAATATGTTTTGGATTGGTAATATTGCATTAGTTTATTCTGTTTTTTGTTAGCAAAGGCTTAATTAAAATTTTACTTTAAAGTTTCTTTATTTTGTAAACACCTTTATTGTTCGCTGCTGTTCCTAAACCTATTAATAAACAGATTAAGTGACTCCTAAGTACGGTAGGTTTATTATATTGCAGACTTTGGAACTGTTCACAAGTAGTTTTTCTTTTATACTGCCTAGATTTGTTGACTAATGAAGGTACTTTATTATAAGCCCACAAACCCATCCCTTATTTAGTATATATATATATATATATATATATATATATATATATATATATATATATATATATATATATATATATATATATATATATATATATATATATATATATATATATATATATATATATATATATATATATGTGTAGTATATATGTTCTCAAAATATTTTAGCAATTTTTTGTGGGTTTTGGATGATTTAAACATATTGTAAAATATTGTTTGTCGTCTGCCGTTTCTTGTATTAGACATGCCATTTTGTTGTTTAATATTCTATAGAGATTTTGGTCTATTTGTGGTAGTATTGTTTTCTTTATTGGACTTAATATCGATTATTGGTTTCACTTTTGATCGTGTTATTAACTTGCTTCATATTTTTTTTTTAATTCAGTGTAACCTATGACTGGGTAATGTTTGGGTTACTTCTTTGTGTTTTCCTGTGGATGATATTATTTGTATTTGATAGTTGCTGTACGGATTACGTATGCAGTTTGTGTTAGTAGAAGAAAAAATTCGTTGGTATTTATTGAGTTTACTGTGGCATTAAATAAGGTGTGTTGGGGATATCCGTTGCTGGCTAATTGACAGAACGATTGATTATTCACGGAATCAGTACTTTCTAAACCTGCATTAAGCGTAAATATCATTTACAGAATTGTTACATTGTTTGCCTATTTACTGAGGATAAAAGTTTACTATAATTATTTTTAAAAATATTAGCATATATAAAATCTACTCTTAAAACTGCTTTAGTGAAATAAAATTACCTTAGGTCGTGCTTGCACAACGTGATTACTTGATCTTGATGTTACCTATTACGGTCTTGTTTGTTTATTTACATATAAATGTTCATGACAAACGGAATGACGCTTATTATCGTTGTACTCATAATTACTTTGGGTTCAGTCACTAACACGTAATCAAAGTACACATATAACGCACTATAATAGTTTAATTTCGCTATTTAATATCCTTATTTACAAGCATTTGCACGGAGCAAAATTATTCTTATGCTACAATTTGCGACATAAACCGAATATATCTGATAACTAAAGTTTATTTATGTATATAGGGTAATAAGTACTGCTTACACGTTATAATAAATTAAAACATGTTGCGGGAGATTTAAACCTACACTATAACCTACAGGACTAACTTTGGCTATTATTTACCCCTGAACTATAGCAGTGAAAAGAGCTCGTAATGGCATTTTAATCTGAAACAAAAAAAATACATAAATTGCGCTACGACTTTGTAGGCAGTGTTAATCAGTGTTTGCCGGTAATACTCCAATGCTGGGAAATTATTGTTGTTATTATACGATCGAGGTCATAACATCTGTCCTTTTCTATTACATTGGCGCTTTTCTAAAATGCTCTAATCCGACATGTATGTGACCTATCGCCCGATAGAAAAATATTTAAACATCTGTATATCGGCAATTCATACTTCTCACAACCTGCTTTAAGTGAGAAAAGTATGTTTATTTTAGGTACCCTAATGTTTTAACGAACAAATGACACAGCGCACCTCGCGGTGCCACAAAATGCGTAATAATTATTAAAATAGACTATATCGTTATGTCGAACTGACAAAAGGTGAAGCAAATTTCTAATGACGAAAGTATAATATGGATAGATCCCTGATAAAGCGTAGAAAAGTCGTTTGAGGATTGGTTTATATATAGGGGGTAGTGGAAAATATTTTAAAAAATTATATAATTCATAGGTGTAATTTAAAACTTCGTCCATGTTTACTAATGAGTTTTATATTTTTAATTCTATATTGTTTGCACATTTGATTAAGTTTGCTCTCTGTTATTTCAGTTTGTATTGATTTTATTTAATTAACATTTTTCATACAAGTTGATAATAAGTTTTATAATACAGTTCTATTCACGGTCCTTTTAAATCTGTCCATGCTGCTGAATGGTGCTCGTGTACAATAATATGTATTTTTCAGTTTGTCCAAAAATGTAAATTAGAATTGTGAGAACAGTATTTTAGGCAACAGCTATCCAAAAGGTTTGATTTATTCGCATGATATATGGTCTAGCACTATCCTGGTAAATGTAATAGATGCTCAGTGTAGAACGAAAATTGTTAAGGTTGCTTTTGTTAAGCATCCATATACAAAGAGTGCAATTCACATTTAAAGTAAAAGTACTACAATCATTTTGTTTTATACGGATTGCAATTTTTACAGCTCTGTTCACATTTTTCCATTTTTAAATAAGCAAACCAGATTCTTAGGTTTAGATCTAATATTGCAGTGAGTTATTTAAATACCTCAAAAATTGGCTATCTTAGTGTTTCAAAAATAATTCAACAAACCACTCTATACCCCTTCAAGAGCAAAGAAAAAACTTAAGGTTTACATCTTTTAAATGTTTATGTAAAATATAAGTACTGGGTGCTCTAAATAGCTATATTTGCTACTTGTGACTAACACCTGACCATGTCTTAATCATAACATGTCTTTCGCAAAAGAGTACTAATAAAACATTGCCATTTTGTAAGAATAGTTAGGCTCAATACACACTGTACGCCGCTTGCTCTTTACAACTGCTCTCCTTAAAATATTGTAAAATATTTTTTAACTGCAACTGTCCAGATCTTGGTTCAGCAAAATTTCTGGGAAAGAATATTTTGATTGCAATGGAAATAAACTACCATTACCTGCACCATTATCTTTTAAATTAAATTAGACAACAGTTACTTCTGCATTAATATATTACCTGTTGCCTTTTAGGACTTATGTAGAAACCAGTTTTAAAGTACGCATAGTTTGAGTTCGATTTTAAGCGAATCTAGACAAAATTCTAACCATAAAATGAACAGATCAAAATCTCTTCTAATTACACTTTGATCAACAAAGTTTTGATAAAGTTTTGGGGCTTAAATTTAATTTTAAAGAAGATTTATAAAAATAAATGTTTATTTCGAAAAAATATATAACGTACAAGTTATTTAAAGTGCTGTCCGTTATTAGCTTCAACTTTTTATCTTTTTGCAGCAGGCGGGTTTCCCGGTGACAGAATTTCTCTTCCTTTGATACAATTCATAAATCGACCTATTTTTTGATACCTTCAAGAGAGTTGAAGCACTGCTCAAGCAGGCCATGCATCGTCAATCGAAACAAATAGTAATCAAAAGGGGCATGTCTAGTAAGTACGCCGGATAAAGTAGGACAACCCATCAAAGTATTCAAATATTTTTTAATATTTTGCAATATGTCGCTGAGCATCGGCATGCTGTAAAATCACTTTATCGTGTTTTTCGGCATATTCCGGTCGTTTTTCTTTCAACGCTCGGTTAAATTTAATCAGTTGTTGTCGGTAGTGATCCTCAGTGATAGTTTTGCCTTATTTCGGCACCTCATAAAGCACTAAGTCCTTTTGATCCCACAAAAACAGAGCATTACCTTCATATCATAATTTTTATTTTGGCGGTGATATTGAGGTAGGGTAATGCTTGGTCGAGAATACATTTAACTTTTATGCGCTTAGTGTAAATCTTTGAAAATTAATTCCAAGGCCCAATATTTAAACACGCACTATTTGTGCATTTTTTTCATTAACCGAAATTAATTTACGTATGCTTTTCTATTAACGTTACCTGTTTAGTATTGTGGCCACTACTGTAAAAATAACTAAATTATTGCGCAAACTTTCTAGTAACTTATAGGTTTTCATATACACCCAGTCTTATTAATAAGGTGCTTATCAAGGTGGCTTAGTAATAGTAATAGTAATTTAGAACGTAACGATCTCACATTTACAAATCAAAGTGTTAAAAGACAAAAAAATTGACAACTAAAAGTTTATAGTCTAGAAAAATTTTGTGTGGCGACGAAAATATGTTGACGTATTTTTAATGTCTTTATTTTACTTTTTGGTTGATTATCTAACCTACAAATTGTGGCATAACACGTAAAGAAAAAATCAGATAACTCAAACTTAAAACCTTCTTATTAAAAATAGCAGTTCATTTATTTATTATTTTTCTCTCTATTTGAACAGAGGTTTAGAATAGAAAATAAAAAGTATGCAATTTCTTGAACAGTAATTAATATTTTATTTTGATGGTAAAATATCTATTAGCATCTTTATTTTATAGTTTCTTTTACATGGTCATCCAGGTAATTACATACTCAACAAAATGAGCCAGTAGTATAATCGCGGAACTGCTATATTTCAATCTTTTCGCATCGAAAATTTGCCAACAAAAATTATTGCGTGGTTTGGTTAAAAAACAAGTTTACGATGTAGCCAAGAAGTATAGGAAGGCTGATCAGAAGGAAACAAGCAATTTGTCGCAAGAGAAGTGACGAATTCGTCTATGAATTGAAAGAACAGATCGATCAGAATCCTGGCACGAATATGGCTGATTTGACAAAACAATGAGTGTGGCAAGATTGAAGGTCAGTTTAGTAGTGCACTACAACCCAAATTAGAAATATTTTGTTCTAAGAAACCGTCAACTGTTAACTCAGAAAAACAAGATAATCAGAAAGTTAAAGGCTCAAGCACTATTGAATGACATTAAGCACGAAATCGCTAACTTACCGATATTTTATTAGGAAAAAATTAATTTATCCATAACAGAAATATGTAATACTATTATAAAGTTTCGCGTCTCCATGATGATTCTGATGTTTGTGTGCGGCGTTAGCTGGGGATGCATGTTATAGCAAAACTCCGTTTTAGCCCACAGGACAAGAAAAACCCAGGCATGGATGTACACGAATTTGTATTACTACTGGTCTCTCAACTTGTGGCCACTGAGAGACATCATAACAACCGAGGACAGCTTAAGGGCCTGCATCATAGAGGTATTAACGCATATGAACAAAGAGCAGACATAGGTATCGGCTCGAGAAGGTCGTGGCCATTGATAGGGACTACATTTAATATAATTCTTAATACTATGGGTATTAGGGTGGTGAATTGTAAATATAAACACAATCGATGTGCGAAACGTATATTTTAATGTACACAAAACCGTGGCAGGCAAGCCAACAATAGCTAGCGACAAACTTAAGTAGACAGACGTGCATCTCGCTACGGCTCACCGCGATCTACCCTGTAACAGAGAGATGAGCGCGTTGCAACGGCTGAATGCTAACTCAATTGTTTTTGTCGTTCGGAAATCGATCGAAGGTAAAGGTCAAAACTTGACAATTTCGGAGTCAGAAAATAATTCCGGTCTGCGGCGATCTACCTTAAAGCTGTTAAAAATATTACCGTTATAGGAAATATTTTTCCAAATATTTACTCTTGTACGTTACCCTCTTGCCAACGACAACATACAAAATCTTATAAAACCGGATCAATACATACGAAGGAAACCATACAATAAATAAAAAACATCCACAATGGCTGAACACAAAAGATGATGTTACCCGTCATATAAAAATTCCTCATTACCCCACATCGTCAATTACCCTTAAACCAACAAACTTTCCTCAACCAAATGCATTTTCTACCAAACAACATTCCCGCCAAACTTTTTCTTCCAGCCTTATAAATAACAAAGCAGGACACACGAAACGTCAGTTTTACTCAAAGACTTGTAGCTCTTCTATGGAATTAGGCATATTGAGACACAGGGTGAAAGACTAAACTCTTAAAAAACGTATTAAAACTAGTGCTAAAACGCCAAACTTTTTCTCAACTACGACGCGGTTTAGCGCGTGAATTAAGTTGTTCAAACATATAAACCTGTCCAAACATCTTATAATATAATTGTCTTATCTCCCTAACTTTCTTTCTTTCTTTCTTTCTTTCTAAACTTATAATTCTATATCCTCCTAGACGCTTCAACCGATTTCCTTGAAACACATTCACAACTATATTTGCTAATTCGGCGCAAAAAAAACATCCTTTTAACTTTAACCGTTTTTGAATTATTTAAATAATTTGATTATTGTATTGTATAGATGTCACACCTGTGACAGATAAAAACATTTTTTTTAAACAGCGCCATCTGTTGGACGTAAAAGCAAATTTTAGAATAAAAACAAACATTCTCTTACTGTTGCGAACATTAATCTATAGAAAAATTAAAAATTACTGCAAATGAACGTAAAACGTAAAAATTACGGGAGTGCATTATGAACGAGCGCATAAGCTTTGCATTAATTTAACTTTACGTATTGAGTATTTCCTATGGGCGGCTTATGCTTACGTCCACCATGAATGGGCGTTAAATTGTTCCATGTTTCTGATCCAGAGAAAAAGCCGGTCTAATTAAAAATTTATACGTTCGCACTTTGCAAAAATTTGAAGGAAGGCGGGTGAAAAATTATCAGTTAGGACGCCAAATATATATATATAATATATATATATATATATATATATATATATATATATATATATATATATATATATATATATATATATATATACATACATACAAAAAATTATTTGAATATGTTTAGGTACAATAATATAAATTAAATGTAATTTATAATTTTACTAGATGTAAATTAACGCCGGAAGTAAATTTTTCTTTTTCGCCGTTATTATTACTGTTGTTATTTAGTTGGTTTGCAAGATTAGCGTAGCACTCTTATCATGAGATTCATGGAAATCTTCGCTCAACAGAAACGCCGGTTTTAGACGATCGATAGACACTCGTACATTTTTATCGTTAATTTTAACGACGTGATTCTACTTTAAGCAGCCGTCATAAGAAAAATCTGACGGGCTTCTAACAGCATCATGTCATATAAATACAAAGGCGAAGTTTTGAGGTCCTTGTAAATGAAAACATTTTTCATACCGTGTCGAGAAACAGAGGGTGGTTTTATAATCTTCGCGTTTTCTTTTAAGCACCCAACAAATTGGGTATTTGCTTCAACATCACTCGTTAAAAAGAATTCTACAGATACCGTAGAGCATTTCAGCTGCACTCGGGTTCAAGTCGTTAATGGCGATGCGTATGCTTAATAATACTATAAGGAGCATTTCGGTTCAATTATCAATATTATGGCATTTTATTGCTGCTTTGGATTTCCTGCACAGTTTTTCGATTATACCATTAGACTGAGGACAATAAAGCGGATTCAAATTGACGTCCTTGATTTATATTATACGTAGAGGTACGCCGAAACGAGAAAACCAAGTATTAATAAAAACGAAAGCTACGGTTAGTACTTCCAGATCGACGATAGGTATAGCTTCGGACACCGAGAAAACCACAGATGCAAGTACGACCGTGTAAGTAATTCATAGTGATTATGTCTGTATGAACGTGTTTGAAACGGCCAACTAAATCTTTAAATTTATATGTGGGTGTTGATATATGTCGCGTAACTTTATATTTTTGACAAGAGATGCAATGACGTGCCCAATCACGGTAATCTTTATTAATTAAAAACGGCCAGACAAACCAGCTCGTGATAATTTTCTGCTTAGCTCATGTACCCAGATATAACAAATTGTGTAGGGAGTAAAAGACCGTGCGTCATAAAGGCTTTGATACAAAAGAACGTAAAAAGTTGCTTGATACATCACAGTAAATATTTATAACACAATTATTGAAGTAATTTTTTTAATTTTGATAAACAAAATAAAGAAGTGAGCATTTCGAGTAACTTGCTATCTCCATGTTGTGCTTTTGGTAGAATCTGGTGATCCACAGACGTAGAGATGGTCTCAATTCTAGACAATGCAAAGGCAACATTACTTTGATATTACATTAACCGATAAAATCTATATATAAAAATTGTCGTGGAGTACATTTATCTATTTTTTTTTAATATAAATTAGTGGCTTATGATCGGTAAAAGTTATAAATTTTCTATCTTTGAAACATTTTACAGCGCTATAAATCGTAAGTAATTCGCGATCGTACGTACTGTACTTTTTCTATGACAAAGTTGAAGATTTTGTTAAAAAAATCTAAAAGTTATCACGCATTGTTCACGAATTGTTGCAAGGCTACACCCATCGGGTAGTCGGAAGCGTCTACCACTAAACTAACAGACGTGTCTGGTACTGGATGTGCTAACATTGTCGCGTTCGCAAAGACAACTTTTACATTTGAAAAACAGTCTTAGCGCTTTCGTTCCATTCATCGCCTTTCTCTCTACCGTTTAACATATCGTTCAACGGTTGTAAAATTTTGACAGCTTCCAGAATAAATCGACGATAAAAATTTATCATGCCGAGAAATCGTTGTAATTACTTAATAGTTTTGGGCTGCGAAAATTCTACGCGTTCACTTAAAGGCTTTATTTCCTGCGTATTGGCGCTATAGCCGAGAAAGATTAGTTTATTTATACCGAAAATATATTTTGCAGGATTAATAACAACTCCGTTTTGAATTCATCGTTCTAAATGTTTTCCCTGTTTTCTGATGCAATTAGTAGATCGTCGAGGTAGGCAACAACAAATTTTAAAGAACGAGTAATTGGATCCATGAAATGCTGATATGTTTGTATTCCATTTCATAAACCAAAGCTAATAAATAAATATTCGAATAGATCAAGCGGAGTTATTATTGCGGGTTTTTTTATGTCAGGCTCTGGAACCAAATCTATTAAAAAAATATTTTCTATGGATATAGCATTTGCAACATCTCTTCGATGTGGGGTATATTTTGTAGTCGCCGCAGGCTCGCGTCCTTCCGCCCTTCTTTTGAGCGAGGTGGAGAGGAAAGGTCCATGGACTGTTTGATGATGGGCGAATTATCCCTTGTTCGAATATTAGGGCCAATTCGGTCTTTGCTATCTTAAGTTGGTTAGTGGCCAAGCGACGGTCTTTGCAGCGTACAGGCCGACTTGGAGTTGTTTCAATGTGATGCTTGATGTTATATTTTACCTGGGTTCTATTGAACATAAGCAGTTGAATAAATTTGAAATATTCTGCTAAGAGCCGATGATACATTGAAGTCTCTGCTACAGTTTTAATAGATGCAATTTTAGCGTTTACTAAACTACCACATGCAAAGAAACTGGGGATTGTATATATTAAGCGTTTGTTCTGAGTTTCGACAAAAGGGTCATAGTGAGAGAGAAAATACACGCTAATAATCGGTGCTTCAACATCTGCGGCTACGAATTGCTACCTGTAATTTCGCCGGAAAGAAAAGGCCAGGTTTAATACGATCATACCGTAGGTTGCAATGCGTGAGTCATTTACTGAAAAAAGTTTGTATTCACTTTTATTTTTATAACCGCTTAATTTTTTGCGAGGATATACGCATAGATCGGCACCAGTTTCTACGAGAAATATTATCCTGTTAAGGCGGCCACTAACAAAAATTCGACGAGACCCAGAGCCGTTATCCGTTGCTGCGTTTACTAACAGCTCTTTTAATGCCCAATCGTTCTATTGCTTGCACCACGAACGGCAAACTTTGGCTTTTTCGACGAATTTGCGGTAGTACCAACATAATTCACTCTTAACTATTTTGCTACGAGGAGCGATTGGTGTTGCGATCCTGCAATTGATTGCGAGTTGCCGATCTGCCTTGTCGATTTTTTGAAACTTTTTAATCTCGAGTCTCATTTTTCTTATTTGTTTTACAATCCGGTTTGTCGCATCTAAATTTCAGTTGTTTGAAACCGGGCCGATGCGACTATTTTTGGGCAGGACCTCGTGTATTTGGTCGGCTATCTCACCAAGGGCCGCAGTATTCTTCTCGCTGGTGGCAGTTGGACGTGCTGCGTCTTATGCGGGAAACGGTTTTTCCACATGTTCACGATAAACTCTTCGGGCACGGTGCTTCCAGCCAGTTTTTCATGCATTGAAAAAAATGGGATCAGATGCGATTACCGATTTACTCACTTTCGAGCAGTTTTCATATGCATATATTATCCGAGTCCGACAAGCGTTTAATTAGCTTATGTTTTATTTATTCATACTTGCCTTTCGCCGGCAGGCCGATGGTAACATCCTCGACTTTGTATGCGTACTTTGGATCCAACTAAGAAAGAACGTGGCTGAATTTGTGAACGTCCTTTACCATCCTGTGTACTCTGAATCAAACCTCGATTTGGTGGAACCACAATGTGATTTTATGAAGGCGGACTTCGTCGTCGACTCCCGGGCCGTTGTTTTCCCCATTTTCCGCCGTTTTGTAATTATGCACCGGAGTTCTTGGTACACTAGGTCGCATTGTTTATTTTATACGTTTGTAGTTACACGTATTAAAGTCTATATTTTTTTTGTTGACGAAAATATTACGTCGAGGTCACCAATTATAAGTATTAGAGTAATGAATTATAAATATAAACACAACAAATGTGAAAACGTATATTTTAATGTTGCGATACCGTAGCAGGCAAGCTAAAATAACTAGCCATAAATTTAAATCAGTCAAAGGTAAGGGTCGAAACTTGACCATCTTGGAGACAATAAAGAAAAATATTTTTTATAATATTGGCAAATAAAAGAAGCCAAATGCTCAATTAATTTGGCATGGGCTAATTGCCGTCTACGCCACGCGACGCTAAAGCCATTATAGGACATATTTTTCTAAGTATTCGCTTTCCCACTTTATTTCTGCTTAGCTTCACATAAATAAATTTAGTTTTTTTTATATTTTAATTCCATTTTCATTGCCTAATCGTTTCTAAGATTCACTTTGATAATCCTGTATATGTTAAAATTTTAGGTCTATTCTATTTATATTTTGTTACTACATTTTTCTAAAGTATTAATTAATTGAACTGAGAAATTTTTATTAGGTAATATCTATTTTTATTCTGAGCTCTAATATTTATTGTAGTATGTATTTATTTTCTATTTACCTTTACAACATTTATCTAGATGTTTTGTCACTTTTTTCTTCAATTTTTAATGTTTAAATTTTACGTTTTTTCTAATTTTAAAAACTCATTATTAAGTTGTTTATAACAGCGCTTCTTTACTTTTTCATTATACATACATTTAACGTTAAATGTTACATACATTTTATCTTATAAAAATTCTTTGGTTTTATTTAACGCGTAAAGTGTTTACAAAAAAAGCAATTCTTTTTAAATACGTTGCTTTTGTAAAATATATACACCGAGTTATGTTGTGTGGTTTATATTAAATTTTACATACACAAACATGTTTTAATAAATTCTCCCGGTTCACGATATATAAACATTTTCGTTCATGAGTTGAACCGGACTCTCAATCTGTCTACTTTCAAAAGAAGGTTATGAATTTTTAAAAATACTGATTTTTGTATGTTTTGTTTTGCTATTTATTGCTTTGAAAATGTAAATTTAGCGGAAATATTTCTTGGTAACAGACACACCAGCTTAAAAAAATTTATATTCAAAACTATTGGGTAATGGTGACAAGTACTTAAAAATTTCTAAATAAGTAATAAGGTTAACTATCTTTTTTACATCTAAATACGAATAATTGTGCTGGTAGTTTAAAAAATAGTCAATTTTTGGCTATTTATAATTATATACTTACAGAACACGTCACATCTTAGATAAATTTTCTTGTAAACGTAGAAAACAAAACAAACTGAGATGAAACTGAAAGTTATTCACAAATGTATTATTAAAATCAAATATTAAATAAAGTCTCTAAATTACGTGTTTTATAAAGCTACGAAACAAAATAGGAATATTAAAATTTTACTAGCAGAGAAAGACAATATTACAATTATTCTAAACACATCAGTCTAAGAAAGCTTACTAAAATTATTTTACTATCGTCATATATCGGATAATTATTAGTCTCCCAAAAATTCTTAAAGCATTTATTTGTTCTATAGTCGGTGCATTCGATTCTTCTTTAAATAACCTAGTACTAAAATCTTTCAACTACTTGTAGAATAAGTCTCATCTTACGTCCAAAATTATTACCATTTCCTAGCAATATTCAATACCTTTTCTATACGTAAAGGTCATGTCATAGTTATCTTTGGTATTGCTTCTTTATTTATCAATATAACAATGCAGTTATTAAAATCAGTTTAAAATTTATAAAAGGATACTTCTCCGTAGTTTTCTATTCAACCATTTCGATTCACTCATTTAGAAATCCCTTATTTGCTGGTGACAATAAACAATAAAAAAGAGGAGCATTTATGGTTACCAATATACTGAGTATAATATTCAGAAGGTTCATTGAATTGCTTGTTTCTCAATTAAAGTAATTGCAGTAAATTTTCTAAAGACCAAAAAACACGTGCACTTTTTTCTATATCCACAATAACATACTCAAGTGGAGATGATCCGTTGTTTGTTTTTTTGTGTTTTTATCAATACATATTATCACATTTATACGCTGAAAAACACTTAAAAAAAGCTGTAACTAAATCATTTTAGAAAAATTACTAAAATTGTCCTATTTTATACAAAATAATGCACAACCTCAAATAGAAAAAGTTAGTATTCAGAGCTTGCCGGTCGGCAAACTTTCATGTTGTTACAACCAACAAATATCGTTATGCAAAAACATATCGTAAAAACAGTTCCCGATCTATTATCACATCTATTGATTTTATTAGCATCAGTTATTGTTAGTTCACTTTTTATTTAGTAAATTAAAAACAAAAATATATAAACAAATTATTTTTACTATTCAAAAAATAGTAAATTAAACGTTTACAAAAACAATTAGCTTAACTAACCTTGCACACAGAAATCGTACAAAACAATAAGGTACATTATGTTCAACCTAAAAACAGTATTTTTGTATTTATTGCAGAATATTCTTCTAGGAAAGTTTATTTATTAAAATATTTTCTCTAAATTATTCTAGTAATTTTTTAGATCTGTTGTTCAATACTAAAAATTTAAAACTTTAGAATACGATTTATGCCAAATTTTAATTTTCCCCAATTTTACTTACACGCTATTATTTATAATATGTAAATGTAATATCACTTAATTTAATGTAAAAAATTTGAGCTACCTTAATTATAAAGATTTTCATATATGTATTTGCATTGTAGACATTCCTTATATAGTTTTTACTAAAACAGCTAAATTTGTTTTAAAATTCATTACATTATTGTTTGCAAACAAAGGGAGCTTTAACAAAAGACTGCAAATCAGTTTAAATTTATAGTTTTTTGTGGCGCTTTAAAATAACAATAGCGTCTTGATAGAAAAGTCTTTTCACTTTTACTAAATAATACAGATTCATCGACAGAGAAATATAAGGGTATTATACCATTCCTGGAGAAATTAAATAAATCATTACATCTTTATTATTATCATTATCATTACATATATTTAAGACGATTATTTGTATTCATATATGTGTGTCACAATCGAAGGCCATTGACTTTAAACGTTTTTAATTCGTGTTGAAGGTTTCATATATATAGTATTACCAAACTTGAGTTTAGTGCAGAAAAGAAACCTTTGTTAGGTGAACATCATGTGGCGAAGCGACTCGCTTGGGCAAAAGATAATATCGACCGAGATTGGAGCAATGTCATTTTTGCAAACGAAGTTTCTGTTTATGGATATGTTATCGTCCCATGAGCCTGACCAACCTCAACTAACAGGTTGATATAGAGGACCGTTAAACACTCAGTAAATGTTGGAGGTTGCTTTTCAGAACTGGGTTTCAAAGCGTTGCATCTGTTTACGTACAACTTAAATGCTTTGATATATTTGTTACCGACTGCCGAACATTGGTTCATAAAAAAACGATTAGGACTAGATCCTATAGGAGGACAACAGTCACCAATACCGCAGCAAGCTTTGCATTGAGTTGACAGAACAGTCTGGCATCTTTACACTTGAATGGCTGTCGCTCGATGCAAATCTGATTGAAAATGTGTGGACACGCATCAAGCACAAGCTTTGTGCAAGAAAATTGTTTTGAAGCAGTTAACAGAAGAAATTTAAAAGTTCTTGCCGGATTAATACGCCATCAATCTGGTCAAAAGCATGCCTCAAAAATGCTAAACAATTATCAACGTCAGTGGTGACTGGACACATTATTAATACAATAGAATATTTGTTCTGATGGAGTACAACATACCTAAGTATTTGAAAATGTTTTTAAATATTTTTTTATATTAATCCAAACACGCTCTTACTTAACTGACTGTAAATACCAGTCGAAAATTATTTATCATAACGTTTAGCCTAGAATTATGAATTCTGTGCAATAATATCTGAATAATTCCAAGTCCTAAATTTTTATGACGTAGGTCACCAACTTGGCGATTGATATAATGTATGTAATCGATAGTGTGCACAAAAGTACAAGGTGTTTCAAAAAAAAATCATCCAATTTAAAATGTTTATATTATAAAAAAATAATAAAGATAAACACATAAGATTAATTTGGTATTATAGGGCTAATATTAAAGTTTCTTTTACATACCAAATCATAGGTGCTCAATATGCCCCCTTTGGGATTTACGGCATATGTCCATATGGTAGCCAAATTCGTCCCAAACTTTTGCAAGTATGTTTTTGGATCACTGATGCTACGGTTGCTATTACGCGGTTCCATAGTTAAACTGCTATAATTGGAAGAAGAGGCACATAAACACAATCTTTTATAAACCCCCAAAAAAAAATCGCACACAGTGAGGTTCGGCGATCTTAGAGGGCAATAATGTAAAGCTAAATCTATGACTGGATCCATCGTTGCGGAATCTGATTATTCAAAAATACTCCAGGCTCCAGTGCAATAGTACCCCATTCTAATGGAAAATGAAGTTATCTGAATCGGTCTTTAACTGTGGGAAAAGCTAGTTTTCAAGCATGTTTAGATATGTGATTTCCGTAACTGTGTTCTCTAAGAAGAAAAAGAGACACACACACAAAAAAATTAGGTGTAGGAGTATCTCTTTCATGGTGTATAATTTTATGTGGCTTCTCCGTACCCCATATTCTAAATTTATGGAGGTTTACCTTGCCGCTTGAATGAAAAGTAGCGTGTCAGAAAACACTAAGGGTGTTATAAAATTGTAATTTTCTGCCACCTTATCGAGGATGAATTCACACAACTCCACACGTCGTTGTTTGTCACCTACATGAAGAGCTTGCATTAATTGTATCTTGTACGATTTCATAATCAAACAGCGCCGTTAAACATACCAGAAAAAATAAATTTATGATGAGGAAAATGACCAACGGTATCATCTCTTTGTCGCATTATTAAGTCTCTAATGCACTTCTTTCTTCAATCATTGGTGATTAAATTTTTTCTTTAATGAAGTTAATTTTTAATTAGGGTGATTTTTCAATACATTATGGTGTTTTATAGTTTGTTGTATAATTGCATTTTTTATACTACTGGCGCAACTCAAAAGTGTGTAACCGTCCGTGCAAATAGATGAATTATTAATTTATATTAAAAAAATGTTTTTTTAGTAAGCTGTGATTTTTTATAATTAGCCGATTCATATTTTTGGTTTTCAAATCTATTTCTTTCCGTTTAATCCTTATATGTATCTTCCAGGCTGGACGTCTATCTGGGATGTAAGCCAATGTGTTTTACCGTGTTTGTTTGAGAAATACTTAAGTTTGTTATTGATAGTAACTACATACAAGACGTCTCAACTTTGTCTTCCTGCAGCTGGAATAATAAACTGAGAAAAGCACAAAGTTCTACTAACTATAAATATCACAATACACTGTTTTTTTCCAAATTAATACAGTTTACTATTTAGTATAATGTTACATCTATTACAAGAAATTCAAAATTTTTAGGAGTAAAACCCATTTTTTTGCCAAGAAGATTCTATACTTGATCTGATTTGATGGTTCTGTATTTCAATTTAAACTAAACATTTAGATGGTTTTGAAACTTCCAGATCATGAAACGTAAATGTACAAGCACAACTTAAACATTACCCTAATGACCATGCTTTACATATGTTTCTGCATGTAACGTAAACAAGTTCAGGCATATTTGTAAAGATCTTTTATTTGTTAATAAACATAAGCCTGCTTCAAAGTAGAGCAAATATTTGAGTCCCGAAATATATAAAATGCAATAACAACGAAATAAAAGTTCTTTGAAACTTCCTAACGCCAAGTTAATAAGTAAACCTGTGGAGCATTACTATTTTACCATTTTGTAAATTTACACAGCTTAATACTTCTGAAACTAGCGAGTCAGCATTATACATCAAAAGGAAAACTAAAACTAGTAAAATAAATACATAGGCTACGTAAGTTTTTGCTTCACCCCTAATCCATATTCAACTAAAAATAAATACTTATTTTTATTTATAAAAAGGATATTATCGAACAATGCCAATTATTAAATATTTTCAATTAAAATTTTCTTTTGTGTATAACAAATTCAATTAATAAAAAGAGCAGAGTAAAAATAAATGTTTTTGGAATAACTTAGTATTAACCTAGCAATTAATTAAATATTTAATACATTAACAGCAAGATTTATTTTACAAATAGTCCACACAAGAATTCTCAAGTATACATTTGCAAAAAATTTCTATCGAATTACAGACGAAATAAACGTGAATTTTCTATACCATTTGCTACTAGGAATAAATGAATTTTAAATTCGTTATTATTAACTAGACACCAAAATTAAACAAAGTAGACATATCAGGCTAGTTATTTGTTATACTAAGTTGGTGATTTGACTGCACCGTACTCGCAAAAATCCGACTGAATGTTTAATGAATATTTACTTCTTCACAATTAAAAACTCTAACTACCAAATCATATTTAGAGACGGTAAATGCATATATTTTTTAGGAAAATGATGAAATATGTAGGGTAAAGTAATTATTTACATAGAGAGAAAAGGAGAACAATAGTTTTGGCAGATGACTGGGTTAAAATAAACTATATAAAGGAAAAAGAAAATATTTTTAATAGACTATCCAGAAAGTGCTCGGGATGAAACAAAAAGATCATCTCACAGATAAACAAACACTTCGTTTTATCACCTAAGCAGACTATCAGTTATACCTGCATAAAAATTTTGCCCAATTTCTTTTCATCACTTTGAAATTGCAGTGGGGCGTTGGGGTTCACGCTGAAGGGGTAGTACCTTTTGCCGGGACGGTCACATCGAGCGTTATAAATGGGAGATGGTTCCCGGTAACTGGTCCCCGCAGGGTGCCCAACCCTCACTTATGGCTCCACGTGCCACACCCTGGAAACTGCGTTGACCCGCAGGCTAAATACGTGAGGGTAACCAGATATGGTAAAGAGTCTGCAACGTCTGACCCAGAATGGGCGGTTGCAATGAGCAGACACGGCTCAACAGCCGTAGAGAAGGCAACGTGTCTAAGGGATAGTAACCTGAGAAATTGTTCTGCCTGCCGGAGGCAGAAAAGTGGCAGCCCCACTACCGGCTTAACCTGCACAGCGCTCGTAACGCTGCCAGGGGATTTTAAATTACTGGCAAACTTCATGAAAATCAACCGAACGAATCACCAAGCAGACGAAAAAGGCGTGAAAAGGACAAACGAGCTGGAATTAAAGAGAGAATACAGATAGCCACGTGGAATGTTAGAGGGCTAGGAATAAAAGAAACTGAATTAGACAAAGAACTTATGCAAAGAAAAGTAGACATAGCAGTTATAAGTGAAACAAAAAAGAAACTAAAAGGCACTAAAGAAACTAATAATTATATAATGATCTACAGCGGAATACCTCAAAACAGACGGGCAAGTAGTGGAGTCGCAATCATGGTCAACAAAAAGTGGAGAAACAAAATAGTAAGCTACGAATATATCAATGAAAGAATGGTAACTACCAGAATGAAAATAGATAGAGGACACATGATGGTTATAGGAGTATACGCCCCTGAAGAGGGAAAGAAAGAGGAAACAGAGCAGTTCTACAAACAACTACAGAAAGTAGTAAACAAGTATACAAAGACAGACCACCTCATAACAAGTGGAGACCTAAATGCAAGAGTGGGAAAAGACCCCATCCCAGGAACTGTAGGCACATGCGGCGAAAACGTAATCAACAATAATGGACAAGAACTACGACATTTCGCTACTTTCAACGAACTAAAACTAACAAACACGTTTTCAAGAAAAAGATATACACAAATACACCTGGTCAGCAAGAGGATTAAGATCAATCGTAGACTATGTAATAGTCAATAACAAGATGACAAACCTCGTGCAAGACGCAAGAGTTTACAGGGAAGTGATATAAATTCAGATCACTATCTTCTAGTAGCCACTATAACCCTATTAACAAAATGGAAGAAACGAAAAACCACAAACACAAATAACCAAGAAGAAGTTTTCAAAATACATCTCCTCAGAGAGGAAAGTACCCGATATTTATATCAAAACAGACTACAAGAACACTTACTACGTACACCCACTAGTAATGAAATCAATGAAGAATGGGATAATATAAAGATCGGCATCATTAAAGCAGCGAATGAAGCAGTAGGGAAGAAAAAGAAAAGAAAGAAAACTAGAGGATTAAAAATATGGAATGAAGAAGTAGAGAACGCAATAAAAGAGAAAAAAGAAGCATATCTAATATATCTACAAAGAAGAACCCCCGAAAATAAACAACGCTACAATGAAAAACGAAACTTAGTCAAACAGATCGTAAGACAAGCCCACGAAGAATCTTGGGAAAAACTGATAAGCAACATAGAACACGACGTATATGGAAGACAGGAATTCGCTTATAAAATGATGAAACATTTGAACAGCACAGTAAAGGACGTAGCAAAATTAAAAACGATTAACGACAAAGAATGGAAGGAACACTACACAAACCTACGGAATAATCGAGAAACCAACGAACAGGACATTTTAATACAGGAAGATATTGATGAAACTGATTTTACAATTGACATGATTACCATAGAAGAACTAAGAAAATGCCTAAAGATGATGAAAAACCGCAAGGCTGCAGGGCCCGATGGAATTAGTATAGAATTATTGAAATATGGAGGACCACTTCTAGAATTCAGAATACTACATCTTTTAAATGAATGTTGGCGAAAGAAGAAGATCCCAACAGAATGGCAGACAGCAGAAGTCATAACAATATTTAAAAAGTGAGACCGCTCAAAATGCTCAAATTATCGAGGAATCAGTCTCCTAAACACCACCTATAAATTATACTCCAAAATAATTAATGAAAGAACAAAACCCATAGCTGAGGTATTACTAGACGAAGGGCAATCTGGATTTCGCAAAGGTCGCTCATGTAGTGACAACATATTCGTTTTAAAGAGATTAATTGAAAAGAAGAGAATTCAACTTGAAACCCACCTTGCATTTATAGATTTCGAAAAGCTTTTGACTGCGTAGACAGACATAAACTCCTTGAAATAATGAAAGAAAAGGATTCCTAACCACCTTATAGAAATCATAAGATCATTATATATTAACACAAGCATAGTAATAAACAACAACGGCAGTAAGTCTGATAAAATTCAAACAAATCAAGGACTAAGACAAGGGTGTGGGCTATCACCCACTTTATTTAATATTTATATCGACGACGTGGTTAAACTTTGGAAACCACAAGTAAACCCAGGGATAAAACTACGAGACGACAAAAACATAAACTTACTGCTATATGCCGATGATTTAACAATAATTCAAAAGAACGAAGACGATCTGCAAAGATCAATTTACCGTTTCAAATTACTCTGCGAAAACTACAATTTGAAAATATCTAAAGACAAAACAAAGATAATGGCCTTCCAAGGAAAACAACCAGTGCGATCGAAAATAATAATAGATGGAAAGACTTTAGAACAGATATCTCATTTCAACTACTTAGGCTGCGACACCTCATACGAAAATGATAAAGATGTAGAAAACAAGATTCATAAATTCCAAGCAATTTGTGGGACAATAAATAGAACGCTAAAACACAAAACAAGAAAAGAAACAAGAATGAAATTTTACAAGACCATGGCCGTCCCTGTACTCACTTATGGAAGCGAATCGTGGATAACAAACACAAAAAACAAATCTAGCATACAAGCAGCGGAAATGAGGTTTCTCAGAAATGTTAAAGGTTGCACAAGGAATGATAGGATAAGAAATGAAGAAATAAGGGAAGAACTAGAAATTTTCAACGTTAATGACAAAACAGAAGAATACAGAAACAATTGGAGACAACACGTTAATAGGATGACAGAAGAAAGAATACCGAAACAAATCCTAAACTACCACCCAAGAGGACGCAGAGATGTAGGAAGACCGAAGAAAAGATGGTTCTAATCAAATGAAGTTCGGAACAGGCAGAATGGCCTAAGCCTTGATGACAGAAGAAGAAGAAGAGAAATTGCAGTTTGTAATTTGCACTTTAATTTTCTTGAACTGTAACGCAACGATTGGCAGAAATGATTTCTCCTGTCGCCGAGCATTATCGACAATATTAACAATTTGCAAAAACCGTTCCCATTTTTTCTTTTAACCTTTGAACATCCTTCTATTTACAACTTAATATTATATTCTTACTATACATTTTAACAATTTTACAAATATAGATTTTTGGCTACAAAAATCAGAGAACAAAGTGCTGTTGTTTAAAACATGAGGAAATAATATTACAGACAATACTACCAACAAAAAAATATATTTTATTTCTTTTAGTATTAGAAGGTAACTGATTCTTCAATCTATACTCATAGAAACTTTAACAGCAAATACTCTCGCATATGGTTTTAGTTCATATGCATATTGTTTTTACCTTAATGGTTATTTACTCCTAGTCGTAAAATTGTTAATTTTTTACTCAAAATGTTGCATGCACTATTTAGGTAAACAACGCATAGAAGGCTTTCAACTAAACAGACAAAAAGTGCAAAAACATCTCGGCCCAAAATAAATAGTAGTGAAATCGGCAGAGGGCAGGCAATTACGAGGGACAAATGTCCAGGCTTTCGAACGATTCGCTTCCTTCCGGCGATTCACACATTATTTTTTCGTGCCGTATAATCGCAAAAATCCATCTTTATGTATGAGTTGCGGAAAAGGTAATACAAATTCGCAATTGAATAAATTATTAAAACACTGCGGCAAATACTTAAACGCGCGCTTATCGAAACGGAAAATTGAATGCCTTACTCTCAGCGCGCATTTTAATATCGGGAATTACACGTTTAATAAAAAACAGAAGACAGTGGGATAGGATAAATTTCCGCGCGGATGGTTTCCTTTACGGGCATGTTTGCAGCAGCCTCTTCGCGCCGCCGCACGCCTTTGATTTAATTCGCGTGGGCGTTCAAGATGCCCGAAATCTGTTCCGCAAATATTATGGCAGCCCCACTGATGCGTGTTTCATTATTTCAGTGGACTCGTACAACGGCAGCAGCTTACAGTTCTGGAGGCTCGACAGGAGACAAATGGGCGCTTATTTGTGCATCGCCAGCAACGATGTACCCCCAGCCGTTAGTAAGAGGATAGCTCTCAGTGTAAATTGTAAGTAGCATTTATAAAATCGCTTCGCGCCTCAGCGAAAATATCGTTTTGCTCTCAGCAAAAAAGTTTTTTCGATTTCCGCACTTTCCTGTAATTGGATTGATTGATGAACCCGCACCAAAGGTGATCAGCCCCACTTATAAATCAATCAGGCAAGTTCGGGGCCGCTGCATACAAAAAATATTCGTGGCGAACTTGAGCCTATCTCTGAATTTGCTGATGTTCTAAATTGTTTATTACTTATAGAGATCTGATAATCTATTCGCCTCACTTTGTGATTTCATTTCATAAAGAACGTATTATAAAAATGAAATTTTGGAAAACAGTAAGCTTAGTTCTGAAGCTGTTATCTTAATGTCATTATGAAATAAATATGTTATACATAAAATATATTAAATAGTGACGATTATTAACAACTAATCAAAGTATTCTCCGTCAACACTGATCACTTCCTCCCACTTTTCCGGCAGCTTCATGGTCCCGCGACGGTAGAATTCGGCATCTTTCAAGTCAAAGAATTCTGCAAGCACTTCCCTCATTTCACCAATGTTTTCAAAGCGTTTGCCTTTTAAAAAGTGTTACAACGAACGAAACCAATGCAAATCTGATGGCGCCAAATTAGGTGAGTAAGCCAGATGATCAACATAGCCCAAACCACGTTTGATGATCTTTGCATTTGTCAAGCGTGAACGGTGAGACTTTGCATTATCACCCAGAAGTATAATCTGACCTCGACGACGGCGATCCAAACTTCGATTTAACGCATCCACCTGATGGCAATAGACTTCCGAGTTGATAGTATATCCTAGCTCCAGCAAGTCGCAATACTCAATGCCACGAGCCGACCAAAACACACACAATATTGCCTTTTTGTGCCGAAAATTCTTCTTCGGTGTCGCAGTTGTTGTTTTGCCTGGTGAACGCCATTCGTGTTGAGGGTCCGGGTTTTTAAAGTTGATTCATTTTCCCGTAATCAATCGATTGGCCCAGAACGGAGTTTGATTTTGACGCTTCAACAAAGTTTGACTGGCATTTGCGTCTTTTTCCAGACCTCACCGAACTCGTGGAGGATATTGCCAGTAGTCTGAGTACTGCAATCAAAATCATCAGCCAACTTTCGGCATGTCACTGACGAAATCTCTTCAGTGGCTTCAAGAACGGCTTGACAATCAACCTCTTTTGAACGTCCAGTCTTCGCTTGTGATCCTTTGAAAATGGAAAAATGCGTTCGAACCGTCGACTGCAACTGTATCTTCGCCCCATGCATTATTGATTTGGCGAGTGGTTCCAGCAGCATTTGGTTTT
Source organism: Sinelater perroti (assembly GCA_036346155.1). Lineage (NCBI taxonomy): Eukaryota > Metazoa > Arthropoda > Insecta > Coleoptera > Elateridae > Sinelater > Sinelater perroti. The sequence continues at coordinate 13,795,040 of JARFIY010000035.1, forward strand.
GAACTTAACTTGTACTCGCAACATTAACAATCCTTTTTGCTCGCGCGTAAGCTCCAAACTGAAACAAATATGCAACTGTTATATATTAAAATTCCCGGGAGATTGCGAGCTCCCAATTATATCAAAATCATGCAATAACAATGCAAAAAATATGGACAACCTAATATACTTATATATCAGCTACGCACTTTGATTTGAACAGCATTAGTCAAACAACATATTAGTTTAAAATGTTAATATTAAACTTTTGAAATATTATTTCACTAATGTTTAAATTGTTCACTTAAGTTTTGTAGAGTAAAGACGTATCGATAATCGTCTGTGCGAGCGCGATAGCAAGTGCTATCACAAACTCGTAATAAAATTTATAAGTGCAGTGAACATTCTTAAAAATTAGTTTTATGGTGAATATTTATTTCACGAATATCGTTATGTATGTACGAAAATAATGTAATAATTTCTGTACATTATGTTTCCCTTCGGAATACATAAAAATAACATGAACAATCTGCAACCCGGTATGTCACAGTAACAGTAAAAAACGTTTCTATCTTACCTTATCTAACACCACAGCCAATATTAACAACCAAATATACACCAATTTCTTTATTCTGTCAACACAACAACAAACGCAATATAACCACACAAATATCCCAAACACAAAACACCAATTACAAAAAATGGCATCTACAAGCGAAGACAAAGAAAAGCCCCAAATGATCAACAATAACTAGAAAATCATACGTAGCTCTAAAAAAGAGATAAAGGTCACAAAAAAACCTAATAATACGGCTACAACTAAAACAAATAATCGTTATCAGGTAGCGCCTATATATAATAGACACATCAAACACGAAAAACACCACTACCACTAACACACCAAAACCTACACTCATTTTCATTCATGGGGTATTGGACTACAACAAAATGACAAACCTAATTCAACAAATAGTAGAGAACAAACAGTATTCTACAAAAGTTTAGCTAACAATGTTGTAAAAAATCAGCTACGGAACACCAGAAATCTACAGACTACTCTTAGAAATTTCAGAGAAAACAACGTATACCACTACACATACCAGTTAAAAGATACGAGTCGTAATAACATATTTTCATCATTTAACTAAATTAGACACCATAAAAAAACTACTTAAAACTGAGATAAACTCCATAATATAATAAATGCAGGGCATAAAACTACCAAGAAGCCATTTAACTTGTTTTTTGTAGACTTAAAACCAGTGACAAACAATAAAGAAAAACATAGAAATAGAACCTCCACAAACAAACAAAAAGAATAAAATCCAATATACAAGATGGCAGCAATAAGGCCACTCTAAATGTGGCGGACCCCACAATATTGCATTATACGTGAAAACTAAGAACACCCCAGCAAAATGTGCATTATGCGGTGGAGACCATCCAGCTAGCTATAAAGGCTGCGAGCAGTGTCACAAATTAGTCAGAGAAAAAACAGAAGCAGCATACAGCCATCATCAATATCACCAATAGCCTCGAGGGCATACACTCAAAATACACAACCTACAACACATTTACAACACATAACCTAAGCCGAAATAGCAGTCAAAAACACAAGCAATAATGATAACACTTTTTAGTGAACTCAGCTTCCAAGCTGGAGATCAGCTTACTTTTGTCATGTCCGTCGTCTGTCACGCCTTATAACTTTTGATCGAAGCAGATTTCAGGCTGGAGACCAGCTTCTATTTCTGTCATTTCTGACATATGTCACGCCTTATAATTTTTCATGATTTGTGATCGATAGAGAAATGACGTTTTCAGTATTCAACCAAGGACCATAAGTCAAGTCCAGACGCCAAAAATCAGCCTGATCGAAAAATCTCGACACCGATTTGACCGGAAGTGGCCGCAAATTTTTTTGGTTTCGGACGCTAAATGTTTGCCGCTATTTACTTTCATTTGAATATAAATCACCGTCATCCGTTTCAATAAAATTTTGTTAAACCCTATAGTATGATGCTCTGCTTTACCTGTAAAGCAAATTTTTCGCTTGTTTTTCTTTATTTATTTAACAACAAATAACATGATAAGATTAGTATCCATCGATGCAAGCTAGGCAACTTAAGTCTAAGTCTTACAAATTGTCTTTTTCAATGGAACTTAAAAACTCACACTTACATTAGGTTTATAGGCCACAATTTTATAAGTTTTTCATTGATTGTTGGTTCCAGTAACTATTCCAATAAGAGGTTTGTGTGGGGTGGGTTTCTAATGTTTTGTGATGGGTGGTAGCTTTCTTCTAAATTACTTTCTGGACCGTTGGTACACGTAGATCTGTATGAATAATATAATTCGTTACATACCACAGAGTATCTACAATCCGTCTGAGTATTTTGATTGACTCCTTTGAATTATTGCTACATTTGTTTTGGAACACAGCCTTATAGCTCTACCCCATATTTTTTTATTTTTTGTTGATAGTCCAGATTTTCTTCCTATTGGCCAATTTAGTTCCCTTACTTTTAGGTGCATCTATTTGTTTCTTCTTCTTTTTTTAATATGTTCCTTTTATTTCAGCTTGTTATCTAGGTGTAAGCCTAAGTGTTTTGCCATTTGTGGTATCTGCACATTATTTATTACATCTGCTGGGCATAATTGTTTGCGGAGAGTAAATGTTACGTATGCTGATTTTTTCTCATTTACTTTAACTTCCCATTTGTTTAACTATTGTTGGAGGTTTAACAAGTGAATCTGCATATAATCTGATACTGTATGAAGGTTTTCATTACTGGATAGAATATTAATATTGTCTGCTAAGGTTCTTGTTGTTGTATTCTGTGTCATTGGCAAGTCTGACGTATAAATAAAGTAAGGTAAAGGCTCTAGGACACTGTCTGGCAGTCCAAAATTAATTAGAAAGGTAATCTTATGTTTCTTCAATTTACTTTGGTTTTAACAGTTTTCTCACTTAGGTATGATTTTATTAAATTATAGTAGGCTAGAAAGAACCTTTGTTTGATTTTGTAGATTAAGATTACTTTATCAAATGCTAGACTAATGTCAAGAAAAATGGCTGAACAGTATTGTTTACTTTCTAGTTCTTTGTTTATAACTTGCGTGATTTTATGGATTTGCTGCACCGTGGAATAAGCGTGGCGAAATTCAAACTGATGATCCGAAATCCCGAAATTACTGGAAGTTAGCCTCTAGGACGATAGGAAGCTACATTTGTTGGTTTTCTCCTGGATTACCAATCATTCTAATTTGTGCAACTTGTAGACATTTTGCCTTTTCTTGGAATTAAAGAATTTTGTTTTAGCAGTTATTTTCTTTTGGGTAAATGGTTTATTAATATTTCGATGTGGTTCTAGAGAAATGGATAAATTTTGTTTAATTTCTTGATCTGGTTCACTGTCTGGTAGTTAAAAAACTGTGGTCAGATGCTCTGCGAATAGGTTAGCTTTCTCTTTATCACTCTTAGCCCAAGATTTAGCATTATTTTTCCTTACTGATGGTACATTCAATTTAGGCTTTCTAGAGTCTTTCATTGGTTTACATATAGAATTATCAGTTCTAGTTCGTGTGGATATATATTCTTTAAATTGTTCATTTCTTACTTCCATAATTTTTGTTTTTTATTTATTACTCAAGTTATTATAAGCATTTTTATTGGCGCCAATTCGACCACTGGCATTTTTACAGCCCAGACTCAGGCTGCAATAAATGAGTACCTGGAGGTCAAACTATGGGGTAATAATAGGCGGTCGGTACGTAGCGCTAGCCACGTTACTACCCTTGTGTACCGTAGGCTCTAGATTGTAACAGATCTATCCTGTTACGACCCCAAAGGGTCTTCAAGGCCTGTTACGGGGAACTATTATTATTATATTATTGGCGGGTTATGACTTTGTTGCCAATGTGCCCTAGCACGTCTTTTTCTGCAACCATTTTTTAATTGCTAGTGGTACGTTATTTAATTTCTTTTGAGAAGTTTTTGGTGTTGTTTGCTGTACAGCTTGTTTTAATTTTATGATTCCTTGAATCAAATTTTTAAGTTTGTTTTCACTTACTGTGTTACGATAAATATTCCAGTTTGTTTTACTATTATATAACCTTAGTGTGAGGTTCTTAGGTATAACAGTTGTGCCCACTGTTGTTAACATAGGAGAATAGTCAGATGATATGTCAAAGCTACTAGTATATGCCGGGTTGATTCCGTTTGCAACAAAATCTAGGCACCTTGTTTGGATCAGTAGGCCAGTAACTTGGTGTTCTTGTTGAAATGATTAAATATCTGTTGTCCTCTATTATTTTATAAAGTTCTTTTTCTTTATTTGTTATTAAACGTAAACCTTATCTAGTATGCTTACTATTGTACTCTTAGCTGTAAATTTTGCTCTTAATGTTTGAAAAAATTGTTCAAAATCTGCTTTTTTATATTGTGCCGAGGTGGACTATAAACTGCTGATAGTGTCACTTTATAGGGCAAAGTTGTTACTTTTACTGTGATTACCTGTAAAAAAAATTTTTTGTTATTTTAATTCTTTATGATGTTCGATAGAGCGCTTAATAAGGACAGCAGTACCTCCGTATGCAGTTCCATCAGAATGATTGGTATGATATGTTTTATAATAAAGTATTTTGAAGCGTGTTTCATTTATTAAAAATATATCAGTTTGATTATTCTCTAGAAAGATTTTTATTTCTTCTTTATGTTGAACTAATCTATTAGTGTTCAACAAAGCGACTTTCAGGAATTTACAAATTAATAAAGTTTGCTTATTAACGTTATGAACATGCTTAATACCATAATATCTTGCTGTATAAATTAATTAAACTTTCCCTTATTACTTAATGTGATGGTATTGTTAACTACAACGTTAGTGTAACTTCTGGATTGCTGACAAACATTGTATGGTTGTGGCTCCAGTGTAGTGTGTAAGTTATTGATTTGATGTGGGCTAGAAATAGGGTTTAGGTTAGGCGATAGTGTTTTTACCGCTCTAGTATTGTTTATGAGATTATTTCTATAAATTAGCTGTTGGTAGTATTGACATCCTTTGCAGTTAGCCGGATAGCTTCTTCCGCATAATGCCCATGTAGCTGGGGTGTCCTTGGTCTTTTTACAGCCAATGAAACTAACAAATTTAACTTAAATGATATGCGGTTTCAGTAAGATAAACCCATCTGTCACACAGCACGTGAAACGATCAGTTTACTTCAAATCGAATTTGTTAGTCATGTTCAATCTAAAAGTGATGACATGTCTAAGTAACATCATAGTTTGGTTCTTAGTAATAATCTTTATAATACATGCTGAAAGAATAAACTCCTTCTACTTATTACTCTTTTTGATAAAACAATGTGATGTTATTTTTGATTATCCTGCCACTTGGAACGTAAACATCCACCTTTCGGAAGACTACCTAAGGGTCTTCTAGTATCTGGTTTTTATGTTTTGTCCCGCTTTGCCAAACGTTCTGCGTCCGTGCTGTCGATGTGGTCTTTCCAGTAACGATGTCGTGGTCTAGTCCATTTTACTGCATCCTGTACTTCAAGCCCTTCTCTTATTGCATCTATCCTTGAGGGTAGCTCCTTTAATAGATCTTAGTACTTTCATCTATGTTATTCTTATCATTCTTTTTGTTTTTGTCGTTTCCGCTCTTGTTCCTACGACATAGGTAAGTACTAGTCTAACGCAATGTTTATATTCTAGTTTTGCTCTTTGCGTTTATATATTATATGCCTGCTATTCTTGTTGTTTTACTATTTTGTAATATAAATTATTCTATTTGATGTCCATCGCTTAATATGTTTACTTCCAGATAGTTGAATCTCATTGTTATACTCTTGCCCACTGTCAGTTTACATATGATAGAAATTACTATCGGCTGTTTTTTTATGAGATATGAGAGCATATTTAGATTGTCGGTTGTTATTTTAATTCCATGTAATAGTAGCTAAAAGTCTTCGTTTACTACTATAAGGATGGAGTTGTCTATATAGTACAATATTTTTATTGATCATTTACCCATAATGTATCCAACATTGATCTCCTTTACATATTTTTAATAATTTGGTTTATGATGATGTTGAATAGTATCGTTTGTCTAATACCCGTGCCTATTACTACTTCTAGGATGAGTTCTTTATCAATCTGTATTTCAGACTTAGTGTTACTATTAAGCTTCTTGGTTATTTTTAAGTGCTTTGTGTTAACATTTTTTTATCTTAAAATTGGCTGCGTATGCTAGGTGCTATTTTGAAGCATACGTACTTAGAACGTTTTGTCACACCGTCGATATTAATGTTGTTTTTATTGAATTGAAAATGTCCTCTGTGGCAAAAAAATAGAATTAACTTGTGAACATTTTTGTGCGATTATTTTTTACGACTTTTGATGTGGATTATCTCAACAACAGTGCGTCAATCATCTCACTTCGATTTTTGGTGATAAAGCCCCACACAAAAACACTATATCGTTGTTTGAATGAATTTGATCGTAGTCGTAGTTTTCTGGCTCTTGTTTCTACAACATAGGCAAGTATTAGATGAATTTAAAGAAAGTAGTCCAAAATTGGCTGTGGTGCCAACAAACATGGATGCCGTGTGCAAACTAATAAAGCAGAATTGTCATATGTAACTTATAGTGAAATTTGAGTACCCTTGAGCATTAGCATGACTAGCATACATCTGATATTTCATAAACATTTAACGGTGAAAAAGCTGTGTGCACATTGGGTCTTGGATAAGTTAACGATCGCTTAAAAACAGGTTCGTGTCGATTGGTTGAAAGAAATGCTCAAGAAATACGATCGCGGTGCTTCGTCTAATCACACTAGGTCGAACACTTGTTTTAGGTTCACTAAACATATATACATAGGTTTATTGAACTATACTGACTTTTCAATTAGTTGTCGTAGAATAAATATTGCGTCTACTGTTGATCTGTTTAGTCTGAATCCTTGTTATTTTTTGCATATAACCACCTTATTGATAATATTTCAGTCAGTAGTTTGAGCATGGAACTTAACAACTTTATTTATCGTTTTTTTACCTTATGCGTATCAGTATGGTTATATAAATTTTTCGTTTCATTGGTACTGATCTAGAATTTTTGATCTTTTGAACCAAACTTCTAATTTCTTTTTTATTTTCTGTGCCATCATATTTTATTATTTCATTTTGTCAATACCCGGTGATTTTCTGTTTTTCAATTGGAGTATGTTGCTTTCTTTGTACGTCTTCTAATGTAATGTTTTACAGTCAGTATATTCTTCATTGTTTAGTTTCTCCTTTTCCTTGATGTGTATTTCAGGATTACAGCAAAGATTTTCAAATTATGCTACCCAGGTTTATTTTTTTGTGGCATTTATTTGTACTCCATCATTAATTGTTTTTTCCTATTTTATGACATATTCTATATTTTTTTAACTTTCAAGTAAATCATGTTTTATATCGACCGATAACTTTTTCCAATGCTCTTTCTTGGGTTGTTTGATAGTATTATTCAATTTGTTTCTTGTTTCATTAATGTATTTTGTATAAGCATCTTTGTGTTTGTCATGGTTTTAACATCAGTAATAACCTGGATATTGTTTTTTTGTCTCTATGTTTGTTTATTATCCTCGTTACTATCGCTTCTGTAGCACTGTCAATTATGTTTTCTTTGATTTCGTTCTAGACTTCTTCAACGTTGTCTTCTTGTATGAGGTTATTTCAATCAATTTTTTAAGCCTTCGTTGGTAAAAAATCCTTGTACTTTCGTTTTGTAAGGACTCTGTATTGAATTTATAAACATACTGTTTTTCGTCTTTTCTGGTATGCTCGATATTTGCAAAAAACTAACTCATGCGAAGTTCCCACATTTGCTGATGTAACGTATATACATGCAATACACAGCTGTGGTGTATCGCTCTATTAGTGACAACGTAGTCAATAATAGATATCTGACCTTTTGTCTTGTTAAATGTATATTTGTGTTGCTCTTTGTAATTAAAGCAAATGTCGTTAATGAGTAGTTTATTATGGAAGCAAAACGATATTAACATATTTCCATTGTCGTTTCCAGTTTCTTCATTAAACTCCTGCATAACTCCAAAGATTGCACTATTACTGATTCTAGAGTTAAAGTGGCCCATCACAAAGATTTTGTGATGACTTGAGAGCTAACCAATTGTAAGTTATCGTAGAATATTTATTTTACGTTTTAGGTTTGTTTATGTCCATTGTGTAAATGCATAACAAATGAACTTTCTAGTTTGTGAATTTTACCGTAATATACATAGTGTTCTGGTCTAGATATTTTATCTATTTTATTAGATATTTGAATCCCTTATGTTACTGTATACCCATGTCCGCCTGACATTTGGCATTCTTATCGACTCCGCCATAGAATAATGTAATTTAGATATCTTGTATTCATTTTAACTTTTTTCCTCGTCTCCAATAGCACACAAATGTCTATTTTGAGATGGGTAATTTTCAAAATAATTTTTTGGTCTTTATCGTTCCAAGATGTGCTAGACGTAGTTGATTTCTTTTCAAGATTTGTTTTTTCTTTTTTCTCACTATGTCTTCATTTGTTAAGATCAGTTTGGTATCTGAGGCTGGTTCAGTTTCTTGTGTGGGTTTTATTTTTTACAAAGCACAAGCTGCTAACCTCATGTTTCAACTATTTTTCTTTATCTGGGCTTGAGACTGGCATCGATGTTCGCTAGACCACTCCATCCACCCAGCTACCACTGAAGACGGAGTTTGAAAGAATAAGTGTAAACTAAAACTTTTGAACAAAATAAATGTTAATTACTTAACGTTGGGCTATTTAAAATTTGTCAATCACTTTTAAATCAGTTGAAATTTGATTGTCGATTGGCGTGATCCCACGCCTTATAAATAAAATATAGTCTCTACATTTGTAAATGCTACAATTTTCTGTAATCACGATGAGGGTCATAAAGTGTTTAAAGTAAATTTACTAATCAAATTTAATTTTTTAAACACACAATAAAGCTTTGCTTAAAACAGAATTAGCGACCATATAAAACATATTTGTTTTTTCAATGCCATAAAATGTAATCCTTGTTCGTGTTTTTAACACACGCGTGCGCATGTATGCTAATGTCTCTGTGTGTTTTGCATTTCAAAATAAAATTTGTCACTTTAAAGTTTTCTTGATGTGTTGTTGCGCTCGGTGAGAACTCGAGTGCTACCTTACCTGATGTCAATTTAAATAAAGAATTCTACTTTTCAAACTTTCTGTTGTTTAAATTTCATATCGATGATAAGTTTATTTAATAAGTTTTAATTATTATCTTTAAACAGAAACATTAAATAATGTTTGCAACCAGAAGTGGTTACGGCCACGAACCATTTGCTATACCACCAATAATTAATAATCAGCACTAGCATGTCTAGGGATTACATTTAATTCTCTAATTTTTAAATACATTATTGCTCGCGATTGTCAAATGTGAACCACAGCGATTCTTTCTTATCCAATCCACCCTAATATCTTCAATTAGGGAAATTAAATTTTAATATTTACAGGAAGCGCTAAGCAATAAGAAAATTGAATATTGACATAAATAATTACTTCCACAGTAAATCAACAGATAAAATATTAAATCGTAAATAGTAAATAATCAAAATACAAAAAGCAAGTCCAACCATAAACAAGAGCTCTAGCAGTACTCAACAACAAGCAAAAATCTTGAAACCTATATCAATCTACATATATAATGTTAATAATTATTAACATATGACAAATAACATTAACTTTCTTATAGAGAAAGAGGAGTACTACACAGAAGTAATGGTTAATAATACAATAAAGGTAAACGCACACTCATCTAATACAGGTAGTTAACGAAACATCTTAAAGACAAACACGTAATGCACCATACATACCAGCTTAAAGAATACTGGCCTTTAGAATTTTAATCAAAATATTAATTATACCATTTCATATATATAAAATATAAAATTTATAATATAATGAACGTTCGTCTTAGAATTACTAAACAATTTTTACTACTATTTATAGTAGACTAGCCGCTTTCACCTCGCTTTGCGGGAATTAGATTTTGGGAGAAATTTTTTTTGAAATAAATAATTTCACCTGGTTGCCTGGTGGTTGCTACTCTATATCTAGATGCTTAACAATGGGTAGCTTGGCTGGCGCGAGATCGCAACAATGTAGATGACCGGCCGCTCCCAATGCAATTCAATGGACAATTTGATGGTCACAGATAATCAATCATTTAGGTAAAATGATATAAGCCTTAAGCAAACCAACGCAAGTAATCATACCAAAAATCATTTGAGTCTATTCAGTGGTTTTTCGGACAATCGATTTCGAATAAAACGTTACATTGATTTTATATATATATAAATAGATAGATTTATAACCAAAAGTAGAATATTTAAGCAATTTAAAAGCTCCTAGGAAGAAAAACGGTATACCTCAGTAAACCTCCTGTCAAAATAATGGACACTAAATCATTTTCTTACGTCTAATACGGCAAAAGTCATGACACCACCCTTTTCAAAAAACTAAAGCAAAAAGGCCGGATGGTAACATTATAATAGTGTCCATACAACCAATTAAAGAGGCTGCACGGTTTACAAAAACTTTCAAAAACAAAAATGCAGCTTCAGAGAGCATATCGAAAAGAAACGAGCAACAAACCATTCTAAATGTAAACGATTTTCTCCTTTATAATTTCAGAAGTACTCAAATTACTCCAATAATATTACTAAAAATAATTGTCTCTAACATTTCCTACATATGTACAAGCAATTGCAAGGAGAAGAAACAACAATTCGACCATTACACTACAAGTAAACATCAACTATCTACTTTTCTAAATGAATTAAACAATTTTTTTGCGCAACTTATGAATCAAAATAGTATACTTTTAACCATAATTATCAAATTATCATAAAGAGTTTCTTTAATACGAATTGCGCTATGTAACGTTAATGGAATCACCATTCGGGTACAAAAAAATATATACAAATAACTAATATTAAAAACACATTCAACATTAAGAACTAAAATAAAAATGCTATTCCATATAACACATCTAACTAATATGCATGATACAGCCCATAGAGAAGCAGATGCTGATATCAAAAATTTAGTTCTTACTATCATCTGGAATCCTACTAAATATAAAAATTTGAACGCATTCACACTCATTGATAATTTAATTGTTTATTCACCACATAAACGTTTCATTACTATTCTTGAGTATAAAATCTTTTTTTCACATTTGGCACGAAATTATCGGCGCAGGAGATTTGAACTCAAAATATACCGCATAAGGTTCAAGACCAACTAATTCAAAAAAAACTATCTGCAATTCAAAATAATAATTGTAGCCACCTTTCAACCGGCGTACCTGCATACATATTAGCCATTTGATACGAACAAAATTTCAGATTTAATTGACATTGTAGTTACTAGGGAATACAGAATATATCAAAGTAGAGTCTAATCAAAACCTCTCTTCCGATTATTCACTTATTATTATTACTATTAGTGCGGCTATTATTAAGAATGAAATTTGCTTGAAATTCTATTCTAAATATATTAATTGATATATTTTTTTTAAACAACTTGCAACAAAATATAAAACTTAATATAAAAATTAAAGATAACAACAAACTTGAAGAAACCATTATTTTGTCACCTTAATACAAGAGCTGTATAACACATAGAACAAAAACTGTGTTTGAAAGAAACAACATTCCGCGTTATATTCAGATGAAATATGTAGCTCAATATAGAGAGCGCGTAAAATATGACAAGGAACTAGGAGTAGGCAGGATAAAACGCAGTGCAACAGCTCGACCCACAAAATATATTAAACAATAAAGGAAACACAAAACAAACCTTTCGAACAGTACCAGGAAAGTATTTTATTTGTCAAACATTCAGTACAGAAAGCCACAAAAAGGCTCAAAAGACCAATAGTCACAATACCACCAATTAGAAAATCTGAAAATAAGTAGACTAGGTCAGGCAAAGGAAAGGCAGATACTTTTGCTAAGCATTTAACAACTTTTTTTGCGAATCCACAGCTACAACTAAATAACTTCAATGACAATATCAAATAATTTCTTATACAACGTGTTAATTGTTATTTTTTATAAAAAAAAAATTTCTTGCCAGCTGAAGTTCAACCTACATCATATAAAGTTATGTCACCTACCCCTAACCAAAATATATGGAAAACTACTGTATAAAAGAATCAAAGAAACAACACATTTCGACCAAATAATCCCATCCCATCAGTTTTGGTTACGAGAACCATTTAACTGTACAATAGGGTAAATTTTTATTTCCCAAATCATGGAAAGATTCGAAAAAAGATGTATTCAGCTGTATTTTTAGACACTAAACAAGCGTTCGATAAGATCTGGCATACGGGCTTTTTGTACAAACTTAAGTTAAACATTTCAAGCCAGCTATACCAACTGTTAAAATCTTATTATATCGAGTAGGCATTGCAAATTAAAATTAAACCTTCACCTAATTAATTCTGGGGTACTCCAAAGCAGCGTACTGAATCTCTAGTTGTATTGATATGCACATCCGATGTTCCAATTATAAAACGCACGATGATTGCCACGTTTGCAGATGACGCTCAAAAATACAGCTAAAGCTATAGAAAAACTCTTCAAAATCATATAGTACATTAGAAGATTAGTTTGATAAATGAAGAATAACAGTAAATACACAAAAATCTGTACAGTAACATTTACAAGTGAACAAACGACATACGCACAGACGACAACGAATGACCCATCAATTTGTGATTTTTCTAAATTTTAATTATCTTAATTACATTTAATTTATTTGTTTCGTTACGTGTTTTTTCGTTTAAAATACATTCAACTATAAAAATTTATTTTTAGTTTTTGGATTTATTTTTTATCTTTTGTTATCCGAGTTTTGATAGTATAGAAGTCCATAAGAAGGAGTTACTCAATTTATGGCTTTATTATGATGGTACAAAGTATTATAAAAAAAATCTAAACCTAAGTGAATTGTAATTAGATAATAAGTCACAATTAATTTTGTATAATCCTTAAACATTTGGTATCTTATATTTACTCACCCTCTTCTAATTTCCAACTATATTTTGTGCGGTGCTAGTTTTATTAAGATTTTTTAAATTTTCGTAAATATATAAACCATTTTTACAAATATAAAGAAAAAAAATATTTGTCCATTTAGTTAAACCGAAATATTTTGAAAATGCTCAGTTGGGGAATTTGTTTTTGAATAATGTGAATATAAAAGGGTTGTCAATTTTTATTGTGCCTGTTACACACTTTTTTCAATTGTTTTTCGTCATCCATCTCCTTTAGTAGTTTCCATTTAGGTATATAATTTAAAGTAAAGAAAAATTAATATTAAAATAATATAATACTACAAAATAACTAATTATTCTCGTTTCTGTATTACAAAAAATTTTGCCTCTCTAATAGTTTGAAACATCCCCTTCTAATTACTGAAACATCTCATTCGAATATCGTGTTAGCTGTTGCTATTCCGTGTTCAGAGTTTGGAAACTTGATGTTTCATGCACAGATGTAGCGGACATTCAGCCATCAAAATATTAAAATTTATTTTCACATTCAAATACGCTGCCGTTTACTTATTTTAGAAATTATAATTTTTTTAGGGAGTACTATATTATAGTCTCTGACAAAATCTTTCTCTTTTGTTTTTTATTATGTACTACGTTGATCTCGCTCCTTTATTACATAACGCCATCTATATAGTTTTGTATTTCGAGCACAGTTTACTTGCTTTTTAATATATTTTTTTTAATTTTCTGACGGGCACGTGGTCATTTTATAATTTAACCAGCACTAGAAAGTGTGTTATAAGTTTTACTAATGTTTGTGTTACATTTTTTAAAAGTTCTTATTTTCCTAAGAACACAATAAAATAAAAATAACTCGTCGCTGTTGTTTTTCTTTTGTTCTCTAGTTAATCTGCGCTTTACATAATATATTTTTTTAGGTAATTGCAGCATTTATAACAAACACATCTCTAAATTGCCATAAAAAACATATATTTACTCTATTTATTTTTATAGTTTAATATTTTTATATTAAATTAATTTTTTCTATATATATATAGCGTTATAAAAATTACTTCACGTGCAATGCAAAATAAGGTTTTAAAAGATAGGCGCAAAGGTGTACATCAAAATTGTTAAAAGTCTGTGGAATGTTCAACTCCAACCTATTGCGTGTAACAGCATCTTTACCGTTGGCCGACAGAAGAGGATAAGTGCGGAGCAAAACACCTAGCGGTGAGGTAATCCCAGAATTACGGCCGGCAAAATTAATATTTTAAATGGCGCTGGCCCTTAAAAAACCAAATAACTGGAAAGGAAAATTGGAAACCCCGACAATCCGATTAACATTTCAACACATTGCGAGCGGTAAGGACACTCGCTTGGTCAGTGAATATTCATTTTAGCAACTAAACCGAGTTAGCGAAATGCCCGCCTTATTTGCAAATCTATTTATGGATCCTAATGACGTAGAGTCGTAGGAGCTCGAGCTTTAATAACTAATAAGTCAAAATTACAAGTGCATTGTACGGAGATAAAAGTGCTTACCTACGCAAAACGAAGGACCCTTTATTATTAGATATTCTTAGTCAGCTTAAGTTTTTTTCTATTAAACTGACTGATGTTTTATTATTATATTATTTATAATTGTGCATACATAAGGTGCAAGGAAAATTATAAGCACATTTATATAATAATAAATACACTAGTTTTTAATTAAAGTAAACAATGTGATATCTTTTAAGTTTTTATTATTTAATTTCATGGATATAGATAGAAATAAAAAGTATATAAATGGTTTCTTTTTGTACTCAAATACAATCTTTTTCAACTACTATTTTTAACTCACAGATTAATACAAGTTTTGTCTTATAAATATTTAAATAATTAAATAAACCTAATTATAGTAAAAAGAGTGGTCTATCTTTGAAAACATAAAAATCCTCATGTACAAGTTTCTCTTTAATGCCTGATATGCCATGAAGACCTACATACAGCAAGCTATTATTTACAATACCACATTAGCTCTGTCAGTGACTGGCTGACAAACTGGCGTTTAAAATCCGCCTAAGTCACGTTTATCCTAAGAAATCAATGTGTACCTATATCAATTAATGGGAATCAAATACAACGATCCAAGGAAATAAGATACTTAAGTATGGACATGGATAGTAAACTAAAGTGGAAAACACATACAGACAAAAAAAGAAAAGAAATGGACCTATAAGTCAAAAAACTTTACTAGCTTATGCGCTGAAACTACTCTAGTTAATTAATTATTTTATAGTATAAGATAACGCCACTGGGCGATACCTTTATCATGCTAGACAACAAATTATCTAATGTGTATATATATATATATATATATAAATTGTTCCCTCTATAAACAATAAGAATAGCACATAAAATACCCTGGCCGGAATTCTTTCTGGAAAAAACAAAACGGACAGCCAAATTTGACGTAAAATCCGAATTTGCAAGCAGAATTTTAAGAAAACCATTGCAAGTGGCCTTAAAAAATGCCCTTTTAAAAATTATAAGGCTTCACAAGTGTCAGAAATGACAAAAAAAAGGACCTAAAGAACCAGCACACAAAGCGCGCTTTCCCGTAGTGCCCATAGTCGAGTTGGTAGCGGGTTTGCTTCAAAAAGCAAGGTTTGTAGGTTAAATATTTTTGGTGGTTACCGTCTTTTTGCAGTCTTTTGCAACATTGGCTACATTTAAATGGGGGAAAAGGTAGGGCGAAGCGCCTCAACGCACCCCGCTCTAAAGCTTTACCATCTCATGCATAAAAGTATAATTTAACAAAGCCGCGAAGCGGCTTTAATGTAGATCTATCTGGTCCTTCTATAAACAATAAGGATAGCACATAAAATCCCCTATACGCCAGTTCTCACTAGGAAAAACAAAAGAGACAGCCAAATTCGACGTAGAATCTGAATCCGTAACCATAAATTCAAGAAAACAAGTGCAAGTGGCCTAAAATAGCCCTTTTCACATTTATATTCCAGTGGCTACATTTAAATGGGAGAGAAGATAGGACTCGCACATCTTACAAGGCGCAAAGCGCCTCAACGCACACCGCTTGAAAGTTTTACCATCTCATGTATAGAAGTACACTTTAATAAGGCCACAAAGAGGCCTTTACGTTATTTATATTATTATTAAACTAATTAAAAAACAAAGCCGCTTTGCGGCCTTTTTCCAACTGCTAATAAATAAGAGAAATATAATAAAAATTTAATTCATCTTAAAAAAGAAAAATCTATTTATTCAAACGTTAATAAAATACATTATATTGCAAGCTTATGAGGTAAATATTTAACTACAATATCTAGGTTTAAATACCTATATGTAACTAGCCATTTTACTTAAAAATGATTTGGCTATTTCATTCTTATTTACATTTTGGGGACAATCTGCCAAGTATTATAAAATTCAATTTTTCAATTAAGCCTATTTTACTGAACGCATCTGTACTGACGGAACAAAAAATTTCAATTGAACCACTTTAAGATACGACAGAAGCTTGTTTTCGAATTTTTATCTTACAGACCGCTTACTAAGAAGATTTTCTTGCAGGATAGTAAAGGCTTTCTAGCAAGCCATATATTTCAAGCACAATTTAATTATAAACTTTTGTTATTATATGCTACATTTTATAAAAGGTCATATATAAAATATTATGTAGATGTTGGAATTAGTAAGCAATTACAATTGCATTAACATTTCAAACATTATTTTAGTTATCTATGGTAATCCAAATTAAACTTTAGAATTTAAATTATATGCCGTTTACGTTCCGTGAACGCCGAAATTTGCATTTACTACATTGCTATTTAAACACGGCCAAATCCACCAAAGACCACCAAAAACGCTGTACATTTGTAATTTCAGTTTTGAAAACACGAAAGATGATTTTTATAAAAAAACTAATATTCAGTGACAAAGTTCATTTTTATTTAAATAGTATTGTGTATCATTAAAATTGCCGCATCTCAGGCAGTAAAAATCTACGTACTATTTAAAAATTACTGTTTAGTGTACATTGTGGGCTTTAAGAATCATACATCGTACAAGAATATATCACGCAGCGCGTGAAGCACTCACGTTACTTCAAACCAAATTTCCTGGTCGTATTATCTCGCAGAGGGGTGACGTCAATTAGCCACTGCAGTATTTCAATCTAACCCCATTAGACTTTTTCTTCTGAAGCTATTTGATAGAAAGGGTTTATGTCAGTAAACCTGTTATGATTCAAGGGCTAAAAAAGAACATCAGACGTGTAACTGGTGAAGTAGAATTGGACTTACGGGGCAGCATTATAAAAAACTTCGCTAAAAAGCATGGTCACATGTTGGCGATGTCGTGAAGTGCACTTGGCCGATATTATATTTTATACGTAACTGCTAAATTTGTATTTTAAAATAGCAGCAATACAATTTAGATTGTTCTTGTGGTCGTCAATCAACAATTTGGAGACCAACTTGGCACACACTTACCATGTGTGCAAATTGTCAGTAACAATTTCGTGCACAATCGTTTTTGGAATACTAAGAGCTTCTGCTATCATTCGAACACTCATTTGACGATCGGTATTTAAGAGATCACGAACACAAGACACATTTTTCTCACTTTTGCTGGATGACGACTATCCAAAGGGGTCATCCTCCACCTCGTCCCGGCCATTGTGAAACAACTTCAGCCACCATTTGATGGGTTTCGGTGAGGCTTTTGTTTAGTTTAGCACAAAACTTGATTGCGTAACTGTTTGATAGTAGACACGGGTACTAACAACAGGTTTACGGAAACAACAATCCTGGCGCTCTTAGAGCTCATAGCAGACCGAGCATTACTTTCCGGACAAACCCAGTATACCAAATGAACAAAACGCAGATGGCGACCAATTCAAATTCTAAAGTCCAATTTGGATTACTTTATATTATGTATAATATTTAATGTTTAGTAAAGAGCTCGATATAATAATGTACTTTATGTGCAAAAGTCAAAAAGTAAATACATTGATTAACATAACTGTAAACTAAAAATATTAAATTAAAATACTAAAATTTATGTAAGCGCATTCAGGCTCTGTCATTTGAACAATTGCTTAAACAATTTAATATATTTATTTATTCACCGTTTACTAATGCACATTTTGTATTGTTTATCTACATGAATATCCTAATTTAATGATAAATAATTTAATAACACTATAATACATATTCATGTGTTGTTGCATAAATTATGCAGGAATTAATATTGGGGAATACACAGCAGGGATTCATATTTTTCGTCATTTAAATTTTGTGAACAATAATAATTTAATAAAATTAGCTGTTTTTGATTTGCTTTAATTCGTTATTCTTTACTAATGTAATAATCAAATTATTTAAAAGAAATATATTAATCTTTTACGTATTTATAAGTGAATTTCTATTAAATACAATTATAAGATGAGTTAACTTGCTTAATAGAAATATTTTATAATTTAGAACATAATATATGTTTTGCAAATTAAAAAACTCACTTATTACTAAATTCTTATTAAGCAACGATATAAACAAATTTTTTGAAATAAATCAGTATTTAACAATTGTAATTGAAATTACAATTAGCATAAACTGGAAGAAAAAATTTTTTCTTCATAATG
Organism: Sinelater perroti; assembly: GCA_036346155.1. Taxonomy (NCBI): domain Eukaryota; kingdom Metazoa; phylum Arthropoda; class Insecta; order Coleoptera; family Elateridae; genus Sinelater; species Sinelater perroti. Next base: position 13,813,775 of record JARFIY010000035.1, read on the forward strand.
AACGTTTTTGATCTAAACTTCTAGTTTTAGATTTAACAAAATAATATTATCAAACAAATAATCTTCATTAAACTTTAAAAAATGTATTTAATTTTAAACTAACAATGACATAGAGCAGAATACTATTAGATCTCTTTAAAAAGTAATATGGGTAACAATTTCTATCCACTACTCCATCCATTACTCTATCCATTACTCCATCACTCCTGTACAAATTCAAAGAATTATTTTATATATATTACCTTAGCCACTTTAAAAAGAAACCAGTTTGCCTCAAATACAATATTATTTTTGATCTTTACGTCTACCCTACTTCCCAACATAAACACACATAAGTACATCAACATTAGATAATGCTAAAACCATATTTCAAAAATATAAGCTCAAATATTGCAGCTAGGTTACTATGTCTCAACGAAATAAAAAATGGACAAAATAAGAACGCATTAAAATAGGTGAAAAATAAATCATTACACTTATAAAACAGAAAAGAAAAACCCCTCAAATTACGTTTAATGGCCCCAATCGAATAATGGCAGGTATCTAAACATATACCTAGGGAAAGCATTAACGTGAAAAACGTTATATCCTAAATAAAAGGAAGCAACTAAATGTGAAATTTACACAGCGCTATTAGTCGACGAAGATCTAACTTATCACCGAAAAGCAAATTGCTAATTTGCAAGGTAGCTTTTGAACTAATGTAGACTTGCGGCAGTAAATTGTAAAGGACAGGAGCTACTTAAAACAATGAAATCTTGGAGATATTTCAAGCAAAAGTTTTGCTAATTATAACATTATATTTGTAGAATTTACAAGTGCTGACAGTAAACGCAGATGTAGTAAAAAATTCCCAAACAAATTAAAAGTACATTTAAATGTTCTTGCTATAAAACGTTCAGACAATAACGAAACATAGACTTCAAGCACACAAAACGTTAGACTTGGCAATAAGATGCACATAAACAGTTTATAAAATATGTTGTATCTCAAAATATTAACTTGGTTTACTGCAGTCATCAAAAATGTAATAAATACCGACAGCGTTCTCGTGTTTAACCCCTATTTATGTATGTGTTTATATATTTACTTACATTTCGTGCAATAATAAAGTGTCCACTGCAATCTTGAATAATAAAAATGTAGATAACTTTTCTCTTTCATTAAAGTTATGAGTTTTTCAAAAATGATTAGAATGTTCTTTTTGTATAAAAATCGAAACTATGAGAAATATTTTGGGATTCTTTATTTTCAGTTACGCGACATCGATTACAATTAAACGCGAAACATTATATCGTCCACCACAGCTACTTTGGCAGGTATCGATGCGGGCATGAAATTTCATAGAATGTTTTCAAGCATGGGAGCTTCAATTTCCCTTATGGCAGCTCGGATGTTATCTATAGGGGTTATCTATAATGTTTACTGACTTATTAGCATAAAATGTACCTTTCAAATAAGCCCATATACAAATGTCTTTATGTGTCAGGTCACAAAGTCTTGATGACCAACTGACAACACAATTTCGTGAGATAACACGTCCAGGAAATCTCGTGCGCAATAACGCGATGTTTTCTCCTGTGAAGTAAGCATCATCAGTGTCAATTTAATTTAGTTAAAACTATAAAAAGTTCTATTAGAATCGCATTACAATGCTCTGCATTTACCGATACAGCATTTCGTGATCGTCTTCAAAGGAAAATAGACCGATGATTCCCCCGAGACATAAACCCCACCAAACCATGCATTTTTGTGCATAAAGTAATGGTTCGTAAATCATTTGAGTTTTTTCTTTCCTTAACTTTGACAGTTATGTTTATTAACTACACCGTTTAACGTAAAATGAGCCTCGTCGTTAAAGATGATTTTCTGCGTAAAATCTGGTTTGTTGGTGTTTATTCTAACATCCAAGAAACAAAATTTCTGTGTTGCCGATGTCCCATCTCCTTCAACTCTGAAGTTAGCTGAGTTTTGTATGCATATAAATGCAAGTCTTTTAGGAAAACTTTTCATAATCTGGTTTGAGTAATTTATAATTATTGAGATCGTCGTGTAGTTTTCGGATCCCTAGATCCCTTCAATGTATATGAAATTTCACCTGAAACAAAATAAACACTGTATAATTAAAATAGACATTTAAAATATAATGTCACTTATGACTTTCCCATCTTAGCCGTTTCATCACAGTGACCTTATTTTATTTTTTCCGCACACTGCATCGTTTGCCGCGGTTTTTAAGATCATTGTCTTTTTGCAGCACCCAACTTGTTCGGTTGGAACGAAAAAACCTTTTAGTAAACTTCAGGAAGCATTCCTGATAGATTTTCTCGGCGCTTAAATTGCCCGTAAACAGAAATAGACAACCAAAACCGCGTTTACATTTTAGTGTGCGCCGAAGAATTCTATTACTTTTCGCTGACCACGCTCTTTATAATGAACATTATTCCTCAAAAAAGACTCGCTTGTGAAGATGACATTGTTCCTATCTTGATCCATGTTTTCCTTTACTTGGGCCATTTGTTTTTTTACATATTTTTCTGATAATAAAGATTTTTTCAAAGTTGATCAAAAAACGTTTTTTTCATATACGTAACTTCGAGTTGTATCTAGAGAGGCCTAAATTCCTTTCTTATAGAGTTTTATTCGGGCACTGCGCAGAGAGAGAGAGACATGGCTTTTTTCAAAGAGACGCAAGATCGCTTGATCCTTTCTTGGTTGTTGTGACAAAGGATCCCCCCTCTCCGGCAGATCATCTACATTCCTAATATCTAAATATTCTTTTCCCATTTCTTAACGAATGCCTCTGATTTTCGCTTGTATTTTGTACCCGCTTTATACGACAGTTGCGATTATTTTGCATGATTTACAAAAATTTTGCACTCATTGTAAAAATAAAAAATTCATCGACATCAACTTAATGTGCCGGAAAATTATATACTTCTCAAAAGAGCACAAAGTAACGATTCAAGTTAATTAAAATAAATCAAATAACGACGGTCACTTTCCTGTCATACAGACTATAGTATAATTATACCGATAGTAAAAATAAATTTTTAAATTGGGTGGGAAAATAGGAGAATTAATGTCATATAAGCAATAAAATATAAGAAGCTTTCATTAAAGTAAAAACAAAAATTTAAATACAGTCTTAACAGAATTAATAAAAGATTCAGGTCAGTTTTGAAACTATTAATTTTAAATTTTTTAGCTATTTATGCACTTATATTACAATTATACAAAAAAAATTATTAATTTGTAATTATTAAGTGAAACCATAAAATTCTTCTGAAACTTTTTCGTCTATCGTTGTATCAATCAGCTTAAACACAAATTTTTCAATAATAAATAATGACAATTACAAAATCTCTTTAAATACTACCAAAACACCACAGTCACTTAGCTAAATTATTATTACTCGTTAATTAAACTTGACATTGCATATTACGAGCGTGTTTTTTGAAAAGCTTTGCTTATTTCTCAATAGCTTTATTAATAAATAAGATACATACAAATAAACTGTATACTTCCTATAAAAGCAAAATGTGCTTTATCAAGAGGTGTTTTTACTTTTCTACAAAATCACTAAATCTGCTCGTACAAGTTTCTTCTACCCCTGGAGAAAAATTCAAGCATCCGCTGCTGGTATGAAAGACCTCACATGTTCATCGTTAATGTCCCTTCAAGTTTTCCTTTAACTTCAGGGGAATAATTCTAAGAGGCGAGATCTGTGCTGTAAAGTGCAGTAAAAAGATGCAAATCTTGTCTAATGCAGTGAGAACAAGCATTATCGTGTTAAAGAATTGGCTTAATTGACCGCAATCGACCACTGAGTTTTTCAAAGTATTCACATATTAACTAAAGTTTATAGTGCGCCTTTGCTTTAAAAATTCATTGGGTACTATGCCATCCTAATAAGAGCCGACTATCGGCACTTAGCCTGCTAAAGCAAAGCTTTCAATTTTTCTGATTAAAAAAGCCATTATATGTATCTGTAGTCTATTAATTGCCACTTATTCTCCAGGTTTTAATCGTGTGTCTAGTACTTATTTTCAGCAAGAAAAAGCATCACCTGCTCTCAACAAACTAAAAGCTGCTAGAAAATTCCTTGCGATTGCGCTTTATTTCAAGAATTAACATCTTGCACTTGTTTTTCAGTAGCCAAGCAAGTTTTTTTTCTGCTTAATTTTTCTTTTACTTCTTCGCTTCACTATCGGTTTCTATTCTTTTGTTTATTTTGACTCACTATTTCTATTTCACATATTTTACTTGCTATTTCTATTAGAGTTTTCTTATTTTTATGCCATTTTTCATTTGGGTTCTAAGAAGTCCTTAAATATCTTTCTTTTGTTTTTATATCGTTTAATTTAGTATTCAGTCTCTCCTAGTATTTTTTTCTTGTCTTTGGGTTGTCTAGCCTTTTGATTTTATTTTGTTATATTTATTTGTTGCTTTTTTCTTGTTTTTTTTCAGATATCTACTACCAGTAGTCTGTGATTAGTGTTAATCTCTGCTTCTCTAATTACCTTTAAGTCCTGCAGTGCATATCTCATGCTTCTAATTATTGTTATATAGCTGTGTTTTTGTGTCTAGTTGTTTGGCCTCATAAGCTATTTTGTGTATCGTTTTATGTTTTCGATTAGTAGTTCGTTGCTGATAGTCAATCGCCCACTTTCCGTTATTATTTATTTCTGCTTCTACTCTCTGATCTTTCATTGTTCCATATCCGACCTCTTTATTATTTCCGATGTGAGCATTTCAGTCCCCCATTATAATGAGATGTCGGTTTTTGCTTTGATTTTTTTTTACTGTTCACTGTAACTCTTTGTAGAAATATATCTTATACATTACCTCGTTCTGTTGGCGCATATATTTGTATGATTCCCACTTTTTTTGTACCTCTAGGTTTACAGTTATTATCTTAGCTTATGGCCTCCCAGCTCGTCATCTTCATTTTTATTTCATTATTTAAGATTATAATATTTTGCTTCTCATTGATGTTTCGATAAATATAAGTGTAGATCCCTTGTCAAGTCTCTTTATGCCATTCCCTTTTTACTTTCCTTATCCTATAATAAGGAAAGTAATGTAATCGGCGGAAATTTGACCTACCCAGATTTTTACATGTCTGAACGAAATATAGTCTCAGGACACCAAAAAAGTTGGTTTGAGCCATTGGTTCGTGTGTGTGTCTGTCGGTCTTTCAGTAAACAGGATATCTCGAGAACCGTAAGAGCTAGGGACTTGAAATTTGGTATGCAAGTTGCTTGTACGTAGGGGACGCAGTGCGAAGCTTTTGGTAAAAATCGGCCTAGTCGTTTTGTCGCAAGGTCGCAAAATAGGTTGCAACGCGGTCGCGAATCTAAACGATTAAAGATACAAAAAATTTATGAGAATGAAAATGATTTGTTATCATGAGATAAACATGAATTTAAAATAAAAGTTGGTAAAATAGGAACTCGAAAAAAAATTGACGCTCATGACTTTTAATATACCGGGTGTTCATAAAATGTTTCGGTAAATTTATATTACCGGGTAGATCAGACCGAGACGAACAAAAAATTACAATGGAATTTTTTGATCCGAGGTCAAATAAATAAGTTATAGCCGATTAAAAATTAATTAAACGGGCCAATCACAACGCGCTCGGAGAGCTTTCTGGCCGACTGCGGGAGGACGGGGGGGAGCGCTTGGCCGCTAGCAGAGAGCACGCAGGCGATAATGGGGAAGGCCGTGCGACCGAGCTTGCACGGTTACCTTCAGTGACGTAGCAAAATTTTAAGTACTAGTCAATTATTGTCTTGTACTGTTTATTTTAATCAGATTTCGAGTGTTGGACTCGCGCCTCGTCCTTTTTTAAAATAACAAGTTCCGGGACGAGAGCAGCGCAGAGCCGAGACGATGGACCCGGTATAATATATAATAATAATAGGATAAGGAAGGTTGTGTGATGTTCACACCAGATTTTTTTATTTCCGTTATTCCTAGTATTTGTAGTTTGTATTTTTCCATCTTCTCTATTATCTCTATTTTCTTCCCTGTAAAGGTAGTGATATTCCACGTTCCAAATCTTAGTCTATTCCTCGCCTGTTGCCTTCGATCAGTCCATCCGTTACCGTAGTGGGTAATTGGACTAAAAATGAGGGCCCCATTACCTCGGGACGACTGGTATTGGGTTAAAGCACCTGATGCTAGGTCGTCAGAGCCTCGTTCGTTGTCTAGCAGGGAG